>CM071794.1:20961867-21533746 GCA_036559045.1 Platycarya longipes
GGTCGTCACAATAAACACCGTACCCTTCACTGTCCCGAGAACCTCAGTTGCCCACCACTCTATCACTGCCAACTTCAATCGGGGGTTGAGGATTGGCGCTATGAATAATAATCTATTTATCTCCTCAACTTATTCCCAATATTTATCATATTTCGACTACATCAGTGATGCTATACCGGATAATAGTCCTCTCGGGTCAGCACAACCTTCTTTCAAGTGGTGGTAGAGCATCGAGATCTTGCTAAATCACATGTTTGCCATCGCATATGCGGATCCAGATACCAACATATTGATGTCATAGAAGATCTGTAAAAAGCTGACAAAACCCCCACATGTTGCCAATCCATACTGTCTGGAAAACCGAGCCCCCTTCCATTAGGCTCTAATAGGGCATACAGATAAGGGGGTGAGTTATCCATAACTCAGTAAGCATTCCAAACACTTTTAACTCTTGTTCTCCAACTGAACCATCAAAATGATCTGAAAAATGTTATGAAGATAAGGGGATGAGTTATCCACAACTCAGTAAACAAGGAACATATACTAGTGTGCAAACATGAGTATTTATCAGAATGTAGAACAAAATATTTTTTATTTTCAGAATGTAGAAATAGATCATGTCATCAAAAAATCAGAGAGAAAGTTTAGTATAAATAGAAACAGAAAACCCATTTGGTATAGTATAACTGAAACATCTTATTATAACAGAAATACCATGTTTAATCCTCGTGGTAGGGTTGTGCAAATCCCGACGGCCAACCGGGCATAAACAGAATGTGAATTTTTCCCCTATTATTCTCGGAGTTCCGAGTGTGCACACAGGAAATACCACGTAGAAAGCCACTTTAAAACCAAAGTGGGTGCACCAGAAACAGAATAGTTGGTACCAACGCAAACCAGACTAGAGCATAATAGAATCAAAATCTCATGCCAGAGGTTTCAAAAATCATATCATATCATATCAGAGTACAAAACTTTTCCAAAACAGATCAGAAATACCATTTATACAGAAACTTTCATATTTGCTCTTTTTAGTTCAAAAAATAGAATGCAGCAAAATTAGCTCATAGTTACACCAGTTCATACCAGAAATACTTTATTCTTACCTAGAATTTTATGCATATGCGAAACAAATAACTCAGGTGATTTCAATGTTTCTTTTCGTAACTAAAACATGCATATTTTCTAAAATAAACCTTAGTTCATATTTTTAATGCAAAGTTTAGTATATGAATCCCGCTTACCTGAACTTCTTAACTTTCTGAATTATCTTCAACAAAGCTGAACAACATTAATCATCACCTATAAAATAATCACGTAATTTTCATAAATCTTCAAATGATCATAAACTTTGCAAATAGCACCTGAGAAACAAAAATCCAATATCTATCCTTAACATCTAAAAATCCTCAAAACTTTGTAATATCAACTCTCTCCAAAATGCTTTGAAATTTATCAAATTCATCCAAAATCCTAATATATTGTAAATCCTCCAAACCCTCGCCTAAAAATAACTTAACCCAAATTTTTCAACCCAAACCAAGTCTCCTTCAGAAAATCACAAATTCAACCCTACGAAGTATTGCAACACCCAAGATCTGAACCAAAATTATTTTTAATTCAAACCCAAAATAATTTAGAAATCAACCCGAAAAGATTTAAAACCCGAGATTATAATAAATCCCAACCCAAAACATTTTAACAAAACAAAAAGATCAAGCGAGTAGGTTACTGGCTCAAAAACAAACCATAAACACTAGCCCAAAACAACATGCACACCCCCAACACCAAAACCTTTAACTTTCATAAAAAGTCATAACAACACACTCAAAATAACGGGAACCTAGGAGAAAGAAAACTTTAAAACCCATTGTTTGCTTTAAGGCCAAGAGGACCAAATTGTAAAATCCAATAAAATAAACACACCTATGTGAAGCTTACGGAAGAACCAAAGAGTGCTTCTCTATCATTGAAAAAAGGGTAAACACGGAGGGGTGTTTTGCACGGATGAAGCCTTCTGAGAGGAAAGTAAACCCCTGAGGTATGTGAGGTGCTCGGCGGTACCATCTGAGCATTGGAAACGACGTGGAGGTAGCCGACGTTGCTGGGTTTCACCGAGTCATTGTTGGTGCACCTAATATCACTGAAAGTTAGGGGCAATGGGTGCTCTGTTTTCGATGGAGAAAAACAGGGCACTAAACGGGATGAGTTTCCCTAAAATGGGGAGGGTTATTTCTGATCAAGGGGGGTGGGCAGTGGCTATTATGCGGTGGTGCAGCGCATAGAGGAGCAGCAATTGGCTTGGACATTTGCCGTGGCTAAGCTCAGTACCTACACAAGGCAGCATTGCTTCTAGTGGTTCGTGGGTTGTGTAGGGTGGTTTCACATGGTGGCTTCACACGGGTTGTGTTTTCGAGATGGAGAGGGTGCACAAGAGTTGGTTTAGCAAAGAAGTTTGCAGCATGCGACCTTGGAGGGTCGGGCAGTGATTGGGTGGTGGCTAAGCAGTGGGTTGCTACGGTGGGGTGGATGCCGCAACTGAGTTTAGTAGGTTACGGGAGTGCAGGCCAGGTTCAAAGGGACGATGGCTGATGGCTTGATGCCGTGTGCTTGGGAGGTGGTGGTGCGGATGATTGGCCATGGGTAGAGCTACGCCACTTTGGCTAGCAGGAGACGAGAACACTTTTCTATGTTCATGGCCGGGGAAAACTAGGGTTTGTGTGTGTGGTGGTGCGGCAGCAAAAAGGTTTTCCTATGCATGACGGTATATGAACTATATATATAGCGGTCGAACGGTTGAAAGCCTAGAGGAGAAAACGAAAAAGGAAACTGCAAGGGAGGGAAAACATGTTACTAATAAGAAACAAAAACTCTAGAGATAAAAAAAAAAAAAAGAGAAGGAAATGAACACAAGAAAACCGATTGTACATCGATCTATATAGTAAACAGTCGCCGTGAAAGTTGTAGAGATAAAGAAGAAGAAAAGTTAGAAAGAAAACGTGTGTGGCTAGGGACCCAAAAAAAAAAGAATTTTAAAGGAGCTCGGACTCAAAATTCCATTTGATAAAAAAAATAAAAAAAATAATACAAAAATTTAAATACAAAAAGCGAAACAAAGGCTAAAATCCTGAAAATAGAAATGTCGAAGTCAAATAAATAAAATAGTATTAAGAAAAGATCAAGAACTCAAACAGACTTTTCACACTACTAAAACCAAAATAATTATGAAAGCAAAATAGCGTCGAAATGGGGTGTTACAAGTAGCGCACGACGGCGCTAGGGGCTGCACAAGGTTGATTGTAGGTGGAAAGACCCACACGAGTTCGTAGCTTTGCCGGGAGGGTGAGGGGTTGATCGGAGTTGGGGTTGCCGGAGGTAACTCGCCGGAGGCTAGCGGTTCCAATGGACGGGACGGTGTCGCCGCTGGTGGCCGACGGTGGTTGGGCTGAGGTAAGGTTGAACGGCCAAGGTGCTACACGAGAGAAAAGAGAGAGAGAGGAGAAAGAGAAAGAGAAAAGTGAGAGGGAAGAAATTGAAGTCCGGTGTTACCTCCTCGGGTTATTTATTGGCCCTACGCGTTGGGATCTTTAAATTGACAAGCGGTGCGTTTAAAATACTGATCTAAAAAACGTAAAATCGACTTAACTTAAAAACGCCCAAAAAACTTATTAATTATTTAAAAGAGTAAAGTCATATATTTAAATCAGATATTTAAAGTATATTAAAATTCCACAATACTTTAAATAACTAAAATCTGGATAACAAGAGGATCTTGTGCAATTATAATATTGTAGCTCTTTCAAATGACACCAAACAAAATAGAATAAAAGTAATAACAACTAATAATGTAATAAATTAAAATCAATGAACCCATCCAAAAAGGTCTAATAAAAATAAAATGATTATTAAAACAAAATAAAATACAACAAATTGAATAACTATAAAATATAATAATTAAAACCAAAAATAATAAAGATGACAATTCAAATGTGAGGATCAATATTAATAAGTGGACAAGTAACTAAAACTAATAAAGTCAATGAATTACACAAAAGCCATTAACAAAATAAATAACATAATTCAAATAATAAATAAATAGAAACACCAACAATAATGATAAAATGAATCAACGAAAGACTGACGATGAGGGCGTTTCGATCTGCCGTCGAGAATAAGAATGACAGTGAAGACGTTTCAATCTGCTGTCATAATAAGAATGATATGATTAAGAATAATGATACGTAATATTAAGAATCATAAGAAAAGATATAACAATTCTACGAAAAATTTTGCTTACGTGTCGAAGAAAGTCTTTTCATGAAAACCTGAAAGTCTTTAATAAAAGTGCATTGTACATAAGTCATATCATAAGTCTCATGATCATGATACATGCATCTGTTGTGTTACCTGTATATGCTGATAATGCTTTTATTATGTTATCTGTATACTTACTAAGATTTTCCTAAAATATCACTATTTTAATTTTACCTATCATTCCTTATGGAATTATGGACGTTATTGCAGGGGTAAATGGCCCAACTCGAGACCCAAACTTCCTAGGAAGTTCTGAGGCGCCTAAGAGCCGTATAGAATACTTCTCTTTTAATAAGATGACCCACCCCATATATAATCATCTGTTAGAGATCTTGTGGCAAGACGCATCCGAGTTGTTGGAGTGACAAAAACCCATGGGGTTGCTGTATGGTTTTGAGCCTAGATGGCTCATTATCCCTTGACAGTATCTACGCGACGCCAATGGAAATAAGACTCCAACAAGCTTACAGTTTAAGCATTGGTAGTTTTCGCTTTAGTGAGGGTTATAAAGAAGTTAAGAAGGAACCCATGTAGGTAAAAATGGGTAGTTGTATATTTGCTCTTTGGATTATGGAGCAATGATATGTATTGTTGAGAATCTGGTACATTATGCTTTATATTTTATAAAGTTATGAGTTTTGTTCAGCTTACCATGTGATAGTTGTAAAAATTTAGATTTTTTTGTCGATTCTTTGGAATTAACTTTATTCCGCTACGATATACATTGCATATTACTAGTAAGTTAGGTGCATGCATATACTTCTGACATAAACAAGGGGTATGTAGCCTAGTGTTACATGTCCTAACCCTTCAATTTACGCTAGATCTCAAGCGTAAACTGGCGGCATCGACAATTATACTCTGGTGCTTTTCAGTTTTCACTTAGTACCACATGGTACTATTTTTACCTGTTAGTTATGTTTGCTAACTGGTTCAAAGCTTAACATATGGTCTTAGCATTTTTACAGCATATGTAAATGATTGCATATAACTTGATTTTCACAATTTGGTTAAAGTTACATTTTTTTCCTTGTTTATAAGTTAAAACTCTATTCATGATCAAAAGGCATTGCTCGAGTATATAGGATAGGTGTATACATGAGAAACATCACTCTAGTAAATGGGAAAAGAGTTAAGAGGTCCTGATAATATGAAAAGAACAACTAATGCGCACACATCTATTGATGATGGCAATTGTTTAGGCTTTTAAACTATAGGGGAAACGATATATGATGTAAATTTTAAGTTGCAAAGTTCAAGCTTTTTCATTTGAGTAAGTTGCAAACTGATGGATTAATGTTCGTCTCGATTATCTTAGATTAAAATACCACTATAAAGAACCCAAAACTAGAGAAGAGGCCGAAAGCCTGAAATTACACCGAAAGACACTATAATTACTTACTAATTTTGGTCTTAATTGTTACTTTATTACACAGATTAACCTAAAAAATAGAGATTATCAAGTGCTAATAGTTAAGCTATTTTCTGGGATTCAAGTACGGTTATCTTCTGCTTTTAGGGTGAAAGTAAGAAAGAAGTTTGAGGGATACAATGAATTCAGCCAAATAGGTAGTGTTATCTTCATGTGCTCCTGATTTGTTGTTTCCAACTCTATCTTAGGTGTTGGGGCTGTCAAGGAATGCGGAAGGAAGCTTAGGCTACTAATGAATGAGGACTTAGAAGTAGTAAGCTCATCATTTATAGTGTTCATGGGTGTCGGGCCTAATGAGAAAATGTCCCAAGCACATGAGGATGAAGAATATACACTTAATATATTAATGTCTTTGCCAAAAATTGATAAGCTTATATACACAAGTAATAAGAGTATTAATGGACTTGAGGAATATATTTTTTCTTAACATATATACAAGCTAGACGCGATCTCAGGCACATCAAACATAAGAAGATTCAAAACAACTAAATTACTAAACAAGCAACCCAACTAGCTTGATGATGACTACATTAGAACCACTTAACATTAAAAAACTATTTTTTTTTTCATAGTGGCATTCTATCAAATACGTTGCACACACTGTTCAAGCACACACAATACCAAATCTCAACAAAAATTTTGAATTTTCCTCACTACATAAGCACATACAACCGAAATTAACTCAATCCCAAATCATAGATGATAAAATAGCATTTTTAATTAGTTGTAATTAAAATCCCTAATTTTAAAAGTTAAAACCCTAATTTGTAAAAGCAGTTACCAATTGACAATGTTCCTCTTGGCTTGGCAATAGATTGGTGGGCCATGACAAACGTGGACGACTACGTGAGGCAACCGACAACAGAGAGCTGTAGAATTGAGGTGGAATTAAGGGATGAAGGGTGCAGAGAGTCGTAGTCTGAGAAGAGAGAAATCAAGAGAAGAAGGAAGAAAGAAGAAGAAGAAAAGAAAGACGGCTTATCAAGCCTTCGACCACACTTAAACTACGTCATTCCTATTTAAATGGAACAACATCATTTATACCTTAGTTAAAATTTAAAAAAAAAACATACAGACTTTTGCATCTGATTTTTTTTTTTTTTTAATCTGGAGTTTGAAGTCAGAACTCGGAACCAAAATGGGCTCCGGTTCTGACTCCGAACTTCGATTTCAGAGGAGGAATTATTCCGATCCCGATTCCCAACTTTTGTTTCCGATCGGAGTCAGAATCGGAGCAAAAGTCAAACGCAGTTCAGAAGTCAAAAAATTTGCCCAGTCCTAACATTTGGGAATAAAATTATGAGAGAATTTGAGACTAAATTGAGACAACTCAGCTCACTTTTCAAACATAGCCTTATTCTTTTCTCAAATTATTCATAGAAATTAAAATATAAGATTTGATTTATAAATTTAAAGTTTAAATTTTTTCTTTAAATAAAAAATTATGACAAATAAATACTTTACGAAAAATGTTTTGTAAACCGGTTTGAAAATAAAATCTTTCTAATCAAAATATATTATTTAGACGTCTGGTGTGAATTTAATTATAGTCAATCTTGTTTCAAAATTTTCAATTTCATCTCATCTTCTCTTATTTTCTTTTCAAACATAATTTAAATACAAAATTTTCAAACTAATCATTATAACGTTTTCAAACTAATCATTAAAATCTTTTCAAAATGTTAAAAAAAAACGATTGAACTTTTTTCAAATTTCAAATAAAATAATATTATAAAATAATATTATGATAATATTTTAACATCATCATATTTTTTATTTAACCTTCTCTCTCCTTCTCGAAAACTTAAAAAACCTTAAACTCAAACAAATATCACTACTATTAATAAAATATTTTATTACTATTCACAAAATTCTCGCCTCACTCTCCAAACCAACTATTTAATTATATTTAACCATCTTCAGCTATTCATGAATTAATTCAAGGGCAGTGCTACTTACCCCGCTACTATTGATACCGATCCCATCCCGTTTTAAGTTTTTTTTTTAATTTTTTGTCATGATTATAAGTATTTTAAAATAATGTTGTGATTTTCTTATATTTTTAAATAAATTAAGATGTTAAAAAAATCATATAAAAAAACATATTTTTTTACATAATTTTTTTAACATTTGAAAATATTTTTTAAAAATATAAAAAATACAATATTATTTAAAAACACTTACTTAAAAATTATGTAAAAAAATTGAAAAAAAAAACTTAAAACGGGATGGAATCGAGATCAATAGCAGCAGAGGAAATAGCATTTTCCTTAATTCAATACAAAATGTTGGATAATAATTTCTTGCTGACCACACAGTGATAAATCGGTGGCTTCATCTATTGTTGTGATGACCCAAATTTTTAAGTGTTCTTTTAATTTTCATATTTGGTATGATTATATTTCTTCAAGATTATTTTAGAGAAGTTTTGGAAGTTTTGGATATATATATATATATTTTTTTTTTTTTTTTTTCTTATGAACCTTTTATTCGTATTAAATCTTTATGTATTGAAATGAAAAATATCTGAGAAACACCTAAGTAATTGAAAAATTATTGGAGACACTTGGCATGATGAGAAGATTTGGTTTTTGGAAATAAAAAGAGAAATCTAGTCATGGAGGAAATTCGAGTTAGGAAATTGAGAAAGTCAAGTGGTACATGGTGAAATCGGATTGGATAGATTTCAGGCAGCTTTAATGTCCTTTGGTAATTTAAACACAAATTTCTCATTTGATTTTGGATTGAGATGATTCAAGATGCTATAGAAATCTAAGAGAAATATCTATGACTTTTATGTTTTGAGTTTTTATATGTACAGGTTTTATCATGGACAAAACCGGGTGTGAAGTAGATGTACCTAAACTAGATCTATGTGGAAATTGACTTAGTGTTCTATTCTTTTGAAATATCTAGGTGACATGCATGATAATTTGACAAGTGTAGGGGACATTTGGTAAGATAGGAACACTTGGCCTTTGGAAGATTAAGGAGATCATGCAAGAGAATGAGAGTTAGGTGAAGAAGCAAACTAAAGAGAAGAAGCCACTTGAAACCATATGATTGGCTAAGGGGGGACTAGCATTGACTTGGGTATGGGGGCTTATTTGCCCCTCAATTTTTGTGGGACTCATCAAAATAAGAAGTGAGTTTAGTTTAAACTTAGAAATATGTTATTTTGGAAGATTAAGAAGAAAATTTAGAAAATTCGAAATTGGAGGAAGAAAACACATGGAGAGCTTGGATTGGTGTTCTCGGGTGACTTTAACCTATTTCGGTAAAATAAGCATGTCTCTCTTATTTAATCTCAGAATAAGGTGATTCAAAATTCTATAGGTCACTAAGACAAAGATATAGAACTTTTATGTTTTAAGTTTATAGAATACTTATTTGGGCGAGAAGTGATCAGACCGGAAAAGGGCTGAATTGGAACCTGAATTGGATAATTAGCACCGCCTTACTCATGGGGGTGAAATCTAATTGGTTTTCAAAGTTTTTGGCATCTTGACATGTGTAGGGGAACTTTATCTAGAAGGTTGGTTAACCAAGAAAAAAAAAATCATGGGAAACCAAATGGAACCAAAAAGGATGAGGAATTGGTTAGAAGTTAAACCTTGTGATCCAACTATCCATTAGATACCAATCCTTGCCTTAACCAAATTTTAGAAAAATCATCAACTTGTCCAAGTGTGCCTATGGGAGGAAAAACAAGTGGCAAAATGGGAAAGGGGTCTTGGAAAAGTCGGCTGCCCCTTGGAGACTCCATATGGCCGAAACTCTCCCCAAGGCTTCATCCAAATTTTTCTTGCATTCTTTCTCTGTGTTGGGCTCCATCTAAACCATTGATCATCTTAAGCTTCTAAATGGCACAAATCCTTGGATGGAGATTTTAGCAACTAAGCCTAAATTAGGGTGATGATGAGGGCTAAAAGTGAGGAGGGACACCTCACATACACGGCAAGAGCATGAACCAATTGCTTTGAGTGGTTCCCCCTCAAATGCTCAATTGAGTCACCCCCTATGCCTATATATATGTGTGTACTCTTCTTCTATTTTCCTTTTAGAAAAAGCTTTCAGCCATAGTAGAAAAAGAGCAAGCAAAATTCACCTAAACACACTTACCTCACTAAAATATCAAAAGAGAGCAAAGTAGGAGTTTTGGAGGAGAAATTGCACAAAGCATAATCCAACCATCAAACCAAGCTTTGGAGAAATTTGTAGGTACACAATTTAACTTAATCTTGGCATAGAATAAGTGATTTGATGGTTAGATCATGTTTAATACTTGTTTGATATTATATTTTGCTTAAGTGTTAAAATGAAATCTATTAAGATTTGGATTAGTTTTTGTTATAGAAAAATGCCAAGAAAAATTGTAGGAACTTAGGAATATGTTCTATTTTGACATATGAAGAGACTTATATGAAAATAAGAGGCTTTGGTTTGACAAAAAAATAAGAAACCACTTCTAGCAATTTTCGGCTTCAATAGAGTTATTGGTGAATTTTTTATTCTAAATTCATATCTACTTGAAAACATTAATGCAATTAACCATGTTTAAACTCATTGAAATAATTCAATTGATGGAGTCCAAGTACCCCTAAACTTTCATATTTGATTTTTCAAATTAAGAATTTGCAACCAATCACATAAATTTGGGATAGTCTAAATAATATTGAAAGTTTTATAAATTGATAATTGAATCTCCTCCTTACGAAAAGGATACTCTTTTAGCCATGGTGTATTTGTTACAATCCATGCACTTGCGGTAGAGTCTAGGGACCATCAACCGTTCAGTCTGAGGGGGGATATTGAACACAAAGTCCATTGGCTATCTATCATCACCAGCCTTATCATCTTAATATTAACCTAGCTTGTGTAACTGCCTTATGTTTTTTCCTTTATGTAAATTCTTGTAACAAATCACTTTTATATCCACAATACTCGACTGCCACTCTACACCATGGTAAAGCTGATTTTCCATATTTAATTCTTTAGTTTTTGCATGATAGTGGACGATAGAAAGTGACAAATGTATTTTTTTTTTATTATTAGTAGTAGCAGATGTCTGGAACAGTGTCTCGACTAATCCTGAAGATACACAAGCTCTCAACAAGGGATTTTCCTTAAGCGTACCTCGATTAATTCAAGAAAAAAAATTCTCAAATTCGATACTTTCTAGAGATTGTTTGCACCCAAGAAAATTTGAATCTTAAATTTAGGAGAAGCATACCTCTAAGCCCAAGGCCTTTACCACTTGAGCCAACTCCTAGGAGTTGACAAAAGTAGTTATAAAAGATAACAAAAAATGGGGAGAAGAAAGAGTGATGGTGTGGGACACAACCAAGGATAGTGGAGAATCAGATGCATGGTGTGATGTGTGCATCCGTTACAGGTTTGAAGATACAGTGGCGCGTTAAGCCTATGCGCCGATCCCTCTTCCACCCTGCTTATGTTGTTTTGTTGGCTTTATGTTTCAAAGGCTGCTCGCATGCCAAAGACTACAAACACTTTAGATTGGTATTGATCATCTTTAGACTTGGCATGTACACACGTGCACACATATAACGGCTTCTTTATGGTAATGGTTTTTTGGGGTATCACGTGAGAGAGAGAGAGAGGAGGAAGTTTTGGAAAGAGAGTTGTGTATTTGGATGTCAACTAGTTTGGTTTGCTCTGGAAAACCAAAAAAATTTAACTAGATTGGTTTAACAGTTTAGCTAGTAATTCTTTCAAATCAAACCCTAGCTGAGAATATATTAATGCATTAGGGGAAGAAAATATACTCATTTTTTTTCTCCCTCTAAAATTTCTTACCAAAATCTTGGTTGATTCATACCCTGAAAATGCAAGCCGTTAACAACATAAATAACCGGTTTGCATCGGAGAGGGTCATTCAGTGTTGCCTTGACAAAGGGTTCCATAATCCATATTCTTTATTAGAAAAAAGAAACATAAAATATTGATACTCAAAAGCTACTTCACATATTGTACCTTTTCATGACTGAAAATAATACCCAACTTTTTAATATCCCAAGTATGGGGATCGGAAGCCACTTTTGAAAGCCATGGTGCATGTGCAGTGTGCGAAAGCTACCTAGATACAAGTGAGGTTAGTGAGGCTGAGGAAACTGCGCATTTGGGAAGGAATTTTGCTGTCATATCAGGTATCTAACAGGGGAATGGAATTCTTTCACGCAATTCTGAAGAGAAAATTTCACCCTGAATTGTGAAATGGCATTATTGCCTAAAACAACATGAACATTGGAATCTATCCATCCAAAGCACAAACTTATTACACTATGAGAACAAGAAAGAAAACAGAAAGCACAAGACTGCATTCCTCTTATTGCATATAAAATATACTATATAGCTTAAGCCTGAGTCTGACATCCAACCCTCATGTTTGAGATTCAGCTTCCTTTCTTTCTATCAGTTTGACAAAATTGCGGACAATTGTCTTACCTTCAGTGCTTATAATGCTTTCTGGATGGAACTGAACCCCCTGCAATTTTTAAATCAATTTGGTTATAGCAGTAGTAAGCTGGAGATGCTTAACAGTAACTGAAAGAAAAAGGTCATTCCATACGATGAAGCAGAAAGGAAAAATCAGCAATCCAAACAAAAATTTGAAATTTTTACTATTTACTATTTCTGTTTTTCTTATTAAAAATTGTTTTAAACATTTTTTTAACACCAAGTTTTTTTAGACAACGTCCCTAAGAATTACCATGGTTTCATAACACTACAACAGTTTGGCTTTATCTGACCCAGCATCATGGGGGCATGGCAATGTGTGCTGAAAGGTAGAGAACATCCTAGGAGGCACACCTTTGTGATGCCATATATCTAGATACGCGATTGGTATTCAGAAAACCTTAAATGCATGTGAAATAATAGCAACACTACATTGAACCTTCAATGTGTGTGTGAGTGCATGCGTTTCACTTCAAAACTTCCCCAGATGTCTGCATTTATATATTAAAATTGGATTTTCAGACAAAAAGTTACGTGTGGTCCCTAATGATAAAGTATAAGCACAAAGAAACTGCCTTACGAGTATGTTTTCATTTAAAGTAGTACCAGTTTCCCACAGCAGATTCCATTTGCATTGGCACGGGTTGGGATTAGCTATGCCCCTAATTTTCCAGTGAATAACATACCAGTCAGCATGGTACCAATTTTTGAGCTATTTAAACTTTTCTCCAATGTCAAGATCCTAAAAATGCCCTATCTTTATTCAAATTGAACCAGTCACTCAAGTAAAAAGGAAAAAAAAAAAAAGTTGCTCAACATTCTCAAATTTCAATTCCATAGAGCATAAAATCATAATGTGAGATTTGATGCATACAGGTTATAAAAAATTGCAAGGTCTCGTTTATTTTTGCAAATGAGATAAGATTAGATAAGAAGAGTTAAGATTAAAATTAAAAGTTAAATAACATAGTATTATAATATAGTTTTTTAATATTATTTTTGTTATGGTGTAGACCTATTGAAGTTTATAAGGGCTGGCCTTGTTTGGAGGAACACATCCGTTTCGTAGTTGGTGAGGGGTCTAAAATCAAATTTTGAAAGGATGTGTGGTGTGAAGACTATGCTTTGGATAAAGTATTTCCAGCTCTCTATTGCATTGCAGTTAATAAAGAAGCTTCTATGGCAGATTTGAGGATATGCTCTCATAGTTCTCACCAGTGAAATATCTTGTTTACTAGGGACTTTCATGATTAGAAACTCTCCATCGTCTCAGACTTTTTCAGCTTGTTATATTCTTTGGGTAGCCCAATGGCTCAGAGGGACTGAATGCAATGGTGGTCTAATGGTCAGAAAAAATACACAGTTAAGGCTTATTACAAAAGCCTGACAACACAAGCTGATATCCCCTTCCCTTGGAAGAATTTATGAAGGTCCCAGGTGCCCTCTAAAGTAGCATTCTTTGTTTGGACTGTGGCGCTTGGGAATATATTGATCACAAACAATTTAAGGAGGGGTTGTGTTGTAATAGATTGGTGTTACATGTACAAGAAGAGTGAAGAATCAGTGAACCACCTCCTATTGCATTGTGAGGTGGCAAAGACGTCATGAGAAGAGATTTTTCGCAGGGTGGATGTTCCTTGGGTAATGCTAGCAAGGGTGGCAGATCTTTTGGGCTGTTGGAAAAAGCTACAAGATTGTCCTCATGTGACGGCAGTGTGAAAGATGATCCCGTTGTGCCTCATGTAGTGTATTTGAGCGGAACGGAATTATCGCTGCTTTGAAAACAATGAGAGATCAATGGCAGAACTAAATAATTTTTTAGTTTAAACTTTATTGTTGTGGTTTTCAACCATTTTACTTAATGAGAATGATGTTCATAATTTCTTGTCTTTCTTTACCGAACATAGATTGTAACTAGGTGTTCTCTTGTATACTTCATGTGTACACAGGCTTTGCCTTTTTCGATCTCATCAATAAAATAATCTCTTATTAAAAAAATATATATTTTGAAGTTAGAAAAAATTAAATTGTTTATTTTATATTGTGAGGTAATTTGAAAAAGTTGTAATAATTAGATAAGATGACTTTAGAGGAGTTGTGAAAACAAACGAGGCTATAGAGTTGCACAAAGTTTTTTGAGCTGTAAATACTATTCCACCTGCAGACATTGAACGTTGAGACCACCATTATCGTTTGTTTAGGATGAGAGGAACTGCCATTTGTTTTGAAGACCATAGGCAAGGCTGATGTCATGAATTTCTCCATGTTTCTATAGGAGCACGGCAATTTGTAAGAAAAGGTCATCATTATAACCTCCATTTTGTGACGTCATACTAAATGGGAAAGGGAGTATGCAGATTTGATTCTCATATAGGGCAGGTCTCCTAGCTTGAAAATTGAACTCCTTTCTGGAGCAGTAACATTTTGGAAGCCAGTGCCAATTGAGCCAAAATGAAACAATTTAAGAAACCCTTTGGTCTAGGGTTGCAAGTCAATAGAGTGGTCAAATAAGAAATGTGTTCGTCGTTTTATTTCAATGTCTTATTGCAGTTAGGTGTTTATATAAAGCTTATTTATTCAATCCATGGGTCATAATTAGTTGTTATTATGGTTTTCTACTTTATAACAGGTTCATAACTACATATGGACTTATCTGGATTTTATGCATTTAATCGTGTGATACTCTCTCTACACACTCTTTTCTCTCTTTATCTCCTTCATTCCTTATCTTTTCTAACCCCCCTCCCCCCCCCCCCCCCTCTTTTTTTTTCTCCCTCTCCACACACAAAAAACAAACCAAACAATCAACTCTAGCTGCTGAAACTACAAAATAAAGCATTGGTAAATATTTATGCCACTGCACACAGCTCAGGGTTAGCCTTTCCTTGTCTTTCTTTGCATCATTGTTCTCATTCTTAAAAATCCTATAAGTTTGATGTTGTTCTAAAAAATTTGCCATCAACATTTAGTTTAAAATGCAAGCAGCCTATTCCTACTGTCAAAAAGTAATTAAAATACAACTACACCTCATCCCCCAAGTCCACAAGTTCATTTAATAATCACATAAAGTTCAGTTGCCAACACACACAGAATCTTCAGCCTCATCAATTCATCTGAACAACAAAATTGTCTCCCTGAGCACATAATAGGAAAAAAGGGAACAATATCTTACCTGTAGATGCTTATACTTCCTGTGACGAGCAGCCATTATGAGTCCATCCACCGTCCATGCTGTGATCTCAAGTTCCTCACTAGGAAAACTTTCTTTCTCAACCACAAGGCTGTGATACCTACCAGCAGTGAATGGGCTGAAATGAAAAAACCACAAAACATATCAACATATAGAGTTGCAAAGATGCAGCAAAGAGAGACAAGCAAAAACCATAAAAAGCAGAGATCTTTTTTTTTTTGATAAGTAAACATGTATTATTAATCAAAGAATAGGCAAAAATGCCAATTACAAAACTCTCATGCCCTATCAAGTAAGTGTCATTAGAAGCAAGGAAATTATGAAGGTCCATGCCATTAAAGTCTACGATAATGGCCCAAGTATACAAAGTTCTAAAAAATAAAACTTTAAGCTCCTCCATCGATCTCTGATTGTCCTCAAATGTTCGAATCGTTATGCTCCTACCACATAATACAGATAGGAATCATCTTCCAACCGCTTTGATCTGTCGCATACCTCGAATAGAAGTCCAACACGCCATTGCTGCCACCACGGTCTCCAACATAACTCATACCAAGTCTAGTCTACTAAACACCTCATTCTAGAGTACCCTGAATGTCTCACAATGTAGAAGTAGATAATTCACTATCTCAACCCCTCTTCGACACAAGCAATACCAGTCTACCGTGATGACCCTTCTTTTCCTCAAATTGTTCGACGTAAGAATCTTGCATAATGAAGCTATCACACAAAAATGCAGTTTTGGGGGGTGCCTTATGTTGCCAAAGCATTCTACACAGAAATTGTGTATTGGGTTCTTGTGTGAGGGCCTTATAAAAAGAACGATCAATAAAAACCCATTTCCCTGGAGGTGTCCACCACAGATCATCTTCATTCTGGATGTTCAATCGTAAGGAGTATATAAGGCTATAGAAATCAACAAAACAAAACTACTCATTTTTCCAATCCTGAGCCGCCCGATTGAAATTAATATTTCAATGGATCCACCCTCCTCGCAAACCCCATAACATCTACCACAATGGTATCTTTGGCATTTACAATCTAGAAAAGTACAGAAAATAGGTCTTGTAGTGCACTGCTAGCACCTCAAACATCCTCCAATCTAATCCAGGTTCCTGCACCCAGTTGTAGCCTAGTGTGTCAAAAAAAGACCCCCCCACCCTCTTACATTTTTCCACAGCCCCACTAGTCACCATCCCCCCCATATACCCCCCCATATTTGCTTTCAATCACAGTTTCCCATAAGGTGTCTATTTCCTTGTTATACCTTCACAACCATTTGCTAAGTAACGCTCGATTAAACATCTTCAAATTTTGAATACCCCACCTACCATTCGAGATAGAATGACAGATTGTCTCCCACTTGACTAAATAGAATTTGAACTCCTCCCCCAAGTCTCCCTACAAGAAATCACATTGTCGCTTCTCGATACAGCCTACCACACTTGTCGATATAGGAAATAGAGATGAGAAATAAGTGGGTAGATTCAAGAGTGTACTCTTGATTAAAGTAATACGACCTCCTTTGGACAAATACATTCTTTTCCACCCTACTAGTTTCCTTTCCATTTTTTCGATCATTATGTCCCAAATTACAAACGCCCTCAATGCTATCCCCAACAGAAGCCCCAAGTAAGTTATGTAGGGAAGCAAAAATCTAATAAAAGGGAACTAGTAAAGAACACTACGAAAGGAACCAATAATAGAAGGCCTAAAATTAAATTTTTCATTACTAGACTGCACTCAAGGCAAGTGACGTGTGTGTGTGCTGGCCGAACCTTCTCATTTCCCCACAAGGTCTCTTCCTCTTCCCTAGTTTCTTGGGATGGTGTGTAGTGACAATTTCCTATGTGAGTGACGTGGCATCTGGTTGTGGGAGAGTGTCGTGAGTGCATGGGTAGCCAAACCTAGGAACTAGGTTTTTGCCTTGTTCTAATGCGCCTCTTCCACTCCTAATCATTTGTTCTTTCTAGAAACTCCCATCTCAAATGCATGTGACACTTGGCAAAGAAGTTGTTGGATCTTTCTAGGATGGGCGTGCATCTCACCTTGGCCAAAACCCTAATCCTTGTGGGTTATGACTTTGCCCCTAGAACTCTCCATGCACCACTACCCCATGCAAACTCCTTAGAACTCACTTGGTTTTGACAAGTGGCATAAAACGTGTGTAGTTGGTGAGTGCATTGATCGAGTGACCCATGGTCTTCCCAAGGCATCCCCATGATTGCCTTCTTCTAGAAACCTTCTACATGTGTGACAAGTGTCAAGACAAGTGGCCTTTACCGTGGTAGGTGTGCTAGGGATTTTGGAAAACCGAACCCTAAGTCTCTCACCCCTTCTTCCCACAATTACGTCCAGATTCATTGGCCTTGGATGAGTGACAAGTGGCCTAAAGGTGGGATGTGTTGGGCATGTCCCTTGTTCCCTTAGGGTTTTTGGCTTTAGTCCAATGGGCTGGCTGAATTTCTAAGGCCTAGTTGGGCCTATCTTATGGGCTCAGATGCCTAGTGCATTAGATCCAAACAAGGTCCATTGTCTCAAGTACTCTACACCATCTTGCATGGCCCAAAATTAAACATAAACTGTGACGAAATACAGATGAAGACTTTGCTAAGTTCGGGTTGTCACAGTAATGTACATAGTTCATGCACTTAAAACATAATATCACTGGATAACATGAAGCTCAGATAAAGTAAATCCACTCTATCAATGACAAAAAAATATATATATTTCGAGTTTTCTCTTTCTTGCATATGCCATTAGGTACTACTATATTTGCACATATCCACTGAATTTACTATTACAATCATTCACATGAAGGTCATGTTCTCTAGAATCAGACATTGATGTCACAATTTTCTACTTCAGTTTGTTACATACTCCAGTACCAGAAAAACTGAATTGAGCATATATTTTTAAGCGGTGCATATCAGGAGCATAAAACAAAGAATACCTCGAACATACACAGTATAACAAAACTTAAAAGGGCATTGATCACATAAATATTTAAGTCATCCTACTTACATAAAGATAACTAAAATGTATCTGCATTTTAAAAAAAGTTGTTGAAAAACTCATGATAAAATAAAGTATTGGAATCATGGATATTCTATAATGAAAAGCAAAGAATATTGCATATCATAAAAAGTATGAGATAGTAAGCATATTGGAAAAAGAAATAAATTTCATACTTTGATAAGCCACTGAACAAGCCATCTTCCTCCTCCTCATCATAATATACAAGCGAACTCTTTCCATGCATGACACCACCAGGAGCACGCACAACCTTACCTACAATTTGTACAAAAACACTAGGTTGCATAAAATAAAAATAAGCAGCCTATTGGCACCTTCCCCCATCCAATGGTTGGAAGCCATATCTGTCCCATTTGAGGAGGAGAGGCATCCTCAGTACTTCTGGTCACATTCTTGACTCACGTGGGAAAGAGGTACCTTTGGCTACTAGAACCCATTCAAGAATAAGTCACACATGCACCCAGTGGGTTTTGAACCAAACAGTTACCCAGTTATCAGCCATTGATAAAAAACAGAAGTCACAAGACTGCATGCCAAATTTCCACTTGAGTATAAATGTGCATATTTAAAATAAAAGCATATTTTTTACTTGTCGAGAAACAAAACCATTTCAAACTCAACGTATTCAGACATTTACATGAAACATAAGTGGATTGGTTATAAGATTTAAGACATCCATAAAGACTCACCTCCAAAAGCCTCCCCAATGCACTGCAAACCCATACACACACCAAATAAAGGAATGCTAGGCCCAAGTTCCAGAACGGTTTGCAATGATATCCCAGAATCCTGGGGTGTACCTATCAGAGGAGAGTATGTTGTGTAAAATCTTGATGTGAACCATTCCATTTTTTCCCTTTTCTGCAAGGCCTTGGCTTTCTATAATTAAAAATAACACATCCAATATAATCTTACCTGGCCCAGGAGATATCAAGATTCCTCTTGGATTCATCCTATAAAATTGGCAGAAAGAATTACAGAGATGATTGCTAAAATACACTGAAAACAACAGGTGAAACGTAGGAATGATCAGGAATCCTTGACCATACCACCCCGTACACGTATGAATAACCAAACAACAATAAACACCCTTACCTTTTCAAATCCTCAACCGTTACTTCATCATTGCGATAAACTTCAAAGTCACATCCTACCTCTCCCATATACTTCAAAATGAAAAGAAGATGTTAGACTAACAGTATAAGGCTTCTAAATACAATTATTATGAAAAACTTGTAAGAAATCATTGTCTAGAATAGTTTTAAAAAATAAATAATATAAAAAACATATCCACCATAACTGACTCTTCATAAAGCAAACTTCCAATCTCATTCCAAGAAAAAAACCTTCCAAGTATTTCAACTGGTTCAGAAGAGAGGCAATGGATTAGCTGGTTACGTATAAAAGGTAAAACATATACAGGAATAAATTTTTTTAACTTTTTTAAATTGTTAAGATCTATTTCAAGTGCAAGAAAACTAAAACTTGAGCTCTTACCATCTCTTTTTAAAGTACGAGTGTGATCTTCACTAATCTCCTCTTCTCTACGCTTCACTTAAATTTAATTGCAGTGGAAAAAACTAGAATATAACATAAACTCCTATATGCCTTGTTATTTTAAATTGTTAGAATAGCCCCTGTGCGAGAGAATGATGTTAAAGTATAATTACACTCAAAAGGAAACTATAAACAGAACGGAATTACAAATTATCAGCTTGTAGGTTCATAAAGGCAAAGTTAAATCACATTCAATTTGTAACAATTATTCCTTAACTCCAGTGAGCTGTTTTCAGTAATATCTTCCCGGTTCACTACCTCAAAAAGGCAAAAAATAAATGCTATCTCATTAGACATAAATACTGCAATTTATAAGGTGCCACTGGCTAGGTACATTTTAACATAGAACGACTGAATACATAATAATATTATTTTCAAGCAGTTTTTAGGCCACCATAATGAAAGAGAACAAAACGGAGGACTTCCATAATTTTCCTTGCCATTTAGCTTGTATGAATGAAAGGCATCTTAAATACCTAATGCTATCTATTGATATTGGACTCTATTAAGAAGTATCCATGCTCTGTTTGCTGCTTTATGTCGCTGACACCAAGAAAAATACCTTTCCACCAAAATAATATGGTGGAAAAACTAAAAATAAAAAAAATTGGTGGAAAAAAAAAAATCCTCAAGAGGCGAATCTTATGTTTGGGTGGATGCTTTAGGGAAGACCTTAACCATGGACAACTTGAGCACTTAATGCTGATGGACTGGTGTAGCATATGTAAGAAGTGTGGGAACTATCGACCATCTGCTTCATTTTGTTGTTCTCCAGCTTTATGACTATCTTCCAAATCTTCAGGATTTCATGAGTGATGACCAAACTAGTGGTGTTATTGGCAGCTTGGGGTGGTAAATTGGAAAGCAACTTGAATGTAGAGGTATGGCAGATGCCTCCCTTGTGCTATGGAGTACTTGGAAGGAAATAAATGCAAACTTTGAAGATCATGAGAAAACACTTCCTAAATTAAAAAATTTATGCTCACATCCGTGTATAATTGGACAAAAGCAACAAAAACACAGTTCTCATCTTTTACAGATATTCAGAAATTTTGTTTTTCAAACTTTTCTTAACTAGGTTTATATCAAGTACTTGGGTTGCACCCCGAGTGCTTTTTCTAATAAGATCCTCCGTATCGTTGCAAATTTAAAAAAAAAAAAAAAAAAGTGTCTTGAGCATGAATAAATACCAAAAAAATAAAATTGAAACGTCATATGTGATTTCTTTGACGTCAAATTCAAGTCTGATTACTAATTTTTAGGAATGGCGAGGCATATACATCTCGTGAACACAACACTTACAAAGGGCACGCTCAGTTGCATGTCATCTGAGTGTTGCTGGTATGAATCATCACAGTAGGGCTCTCTCCATAGAAGAAGATATTAAGTTCAATTCAGCAGATTATTTTTCCAGCAGTGAGTTATTAAAATGTGGTACAGGGCTTGGATGCACTATTGATAATAATGCCAAAGAATCAGACACAACAGACATTACATAAAGGGCAGCAGGGCAGCAGGGCAGCAGGGCAGCAGCAATAAAATTTGTCAAACCCATAAATTGTAAGAATTAATATAGATCATTGAATAACAACCTTTATTGGCCAATACTGATATTCAGTAACAACCGATAGCAGCTTTATGTCGGGGACATTGGGCCATACACATGTAAAATAAAAGTATCTGGGCAAAATTGGGTGAGTGTTGAGTGAGCTGTTATAAGATGAGTAATTCTACATACAACCAATAGGTGTGTAAACGACGCATAACCACTTTGAAAAAAAGTAGATCCACTATTAAAAAATTAATTTATTTTATTTGGGTACTATGTTTTTTTCACTTTTTTAAAATAGGTTACATAGCGGTTGCATAATTCACAATTGCACATATATTTTTTCTACAAGACTCAATGGCTTATATTAATTTTAAGAAATATATAGTATTTTTTTTATTGGCACCGGATGTCCAGAACAACGTTCTGACTAATTCCAGGAATATACATGCCCTCAGCAAAGAGTTTTCCTCAAGTGCACCTCGGTTAATTCAAGAGGAAAATCCCCCAATCTGATGGCCCCTAAAAATTGTTTGCACCCAAGAGAGTTTGAACCTTAAGACTTAGGGAGAGCATACCTCTAAACTCAAGGTCTTTACCACTTGAGCCTACCCCTAGAGGTTAATTTTATTTCAAGACATATTTCTTATTATTCCCTATATTATATATATCTCGTAAAAACTGTAGATTTTGTTCTCTTTTGATTGCAGCAAACTATGGAACTTCCATAGTGGTCAACATATAGATGGATTAATGAGGGAAGACATTCTGCTTTGGCAAAGAAGATTTTCAACCTTCCTCACTCCCCACCCTTCCACGATGAGGATTTCCTACAATTTTCTAACGCAATAATTATTTTATAGTGGAAAGTATCCCCCTTAGCTTGTAATTACTAATAACTATTTTATCTTCTATTTATAATATCTACAAGCTTCATTAGAGAGAGAGAGAGAGAGAGAGAGATAAAAATAGGCATAGCCTGGAAACCCCACGATATATAAGGTTGGAATCCACGTTGCCCACAGGGCCAGAAGCAATATTAATGTAGTAGAGTCAGCGTGCTATACTTATATCTTGATTCCCCCTTCCACCCCTTTCCCATCGCAAATTGGAAGAGAATTGGACCCAGAATATTTATCACTTAAAACAACACTTTACCACTCCATTACATAGATGGAAGATAAGGATATAAATAAAATGGACTTTATCGTAATTCATACGAAAATACCGAATACAAACTTTCACTCAACTTTTGTCTCGTAGTTTTTTAAACATTAATTTAACTTATTTTCCCACATTTTCTCGCAACCAAGCAAAAGAAAGTGCATGCAAAATCAGGTGATCATAAACAATCAGAAACAAAATTAAAATGAACAAAAAGAAGAAAAACAATGAATTCAGGACGAACCTGGCAGAGGTTATAGGTGAAGCTGTCATAGTTGTCTATGACAATGATTGGTTTGTTGGGATTTTTCCTGGGAATGGAGGAGTTCGAGTTAGATTGCGGAGTGACGGCCGTCAACGAAGCTTTTGGGACGAACCCACTTTGCCTTTTGAGAAAGAAAGCACGGGAAGAGGGTATGGAAAGCCGGCGGTGGCGAAATAGATGAGGGGTTTGGACTGTCTTTGAAAAGAAGGAGGGCTCCGATTGCACCAGAGAAGCTTGATAAAGCGAACGGGCAGCCATCTCCCTCTCTCTCCCTCTCTCTGAAGTAAACGAGCGGGGTGGCTAAACGCAATTTTGTTGAGAACATAAACGCAGAAAACGTGCTGACAAGTGACAGCAGCCTGGATTGTGCGGAATCTCTTCTAGCTAATGCATCCCGAACAGATCTCCTGTCCTTACTTTTATTATTTTTATTATTATTATTTTTTATATGGTGCTTGTTTGGCTGCAAGTGTCCTTCCGAACACCGGCACACTACATGTAATATTTTATATATATATATATATATATATTTTAGTGCGTCACTACAACCCGACTGCAATAAATATTTTCTCTTTCTATATATTTGAAAAAAAAGAATTTCGAATGCTATAACTTTATTTTAAAATTGAAAGTTATGCTAATTTAAATCACAAATCTTTAGCTTATTATTATTGTTACTAATGAATGTTTGATTAGGAAGAGAAATATGCTTGGTATAAACGTTTCTATATTAATATTTCAAATATTTCAAATTAATGAGTAATGTTACATGTAATCGTAAATATCGTATAATTACTTTGAAAAATAATACAATTTACTATTAAAAAAATAATTCTTTTAAGTAGGCCCATATTTTTTTTTTTTTGAGAAAAAAACAATTTCATTCATCTTCAAATTAGCAAATAACGCATATAAGAAGGAATATCCTCTAACACTATTCTCGCTTCATAAAGTTTAAATACTTCCTTAGCTAATACATGAACAATAACATTAATTTTTCTCAGAACATGGTTCATTGGCTAGGATTGAAAGTGGTTAGGCATTTCCTTTGTATCTTGTAGCAATAGACCTAGTGTACTCCAATTCCCTGAATTTCCTTTGATCACATTCACAACATTCAACGCATTACCTTCTAAAATTATCGACTGCAAATCAAATTATTTACACAATGACACTACTTTCATGACAATAATGGACTCTACGAGAAAAGTGTTTGGAAATGCATTTCACTGAGACAACATCGAGGCTATCACATGTCCATGCCAGTCTCTAATCACTACCCTAATCCCCACCCGACAATTCACTGAATCAACTGTTGTGTCCCAGTTAACTTTGAGATTATTCTAAGGAGTCGTCCATTGCTAAGTAGTTGAAACCCCTATATTTCTTTGTTGCTCTAATTGGCAATTCACATATTTGTAATCAATTACATAATGTCTCGCTGCCTTGGAGATGACCTCAAGAGCCTCGAATTTATTTTCAAACACACACGTATTCCTCATTTTCCATATCATACAGTGACTATAAAAATCTCCTTCTCTTCCTCTAATAGCTCCTTAAACATATGACAAACCAAGTCTTTGAAACAGGAGTGCATGATAGTCATTTTCTGCAATTTTCTCAAACTAGTTTCCCATACATCTTGGGTAGAAACACAAGACTAAAGATCATGAGTTATAGATTCGCTTATAGATTGGGCATAGAAGGGACTCCTGAATCTTCCACCTATTTAAATTAAGATTGGTAGGTAAGGATTCATGAATAGCTCGCCACAATAACATTTTACTGGCATTTGGAGAGTTGATTTTTCAAATTTGGTGCCAAACTTTAGTCTATCGATTATTTGTTGAGAATTGTCCAAAAGAATCTTGTTTCATCTGGCATAGTAGATGGTAAGCACTTTTTACTATAAATCTTCCATCTTTCGTGCTTCTCCAAATTAACTAATCAAGACTTCCACTCCAGCTAATCAAAATTCTTCTTATAATTGAAGCTTCATTCATAGAGAAAATATCAAACAACAAGCTTAAATAATGATGAATGCAGATATGAGAATTGACAGATATAAAAATGGAATCAGCTTCATTCTTCTTATCCTTGCCAATTACAACCGATTCCCCATTTCCAATCCTCCAAAATAAACTTTCTTTCAACGCATATTTTGCTTCCTGAAAATTATTCCATAAATAAGAGGCGTTGCTACCAGTTTTGCTACTTAAGAAATATGATCAACTATAATATTTTCCTTAACTTTTGATGCCAATGAGTGAGGGTCATGGATGAGGCACAAGCCTTGCTTTGCCAATAAAGCAATATTAAATAGCTCAAATTCTCTATACCTAAGTCTACCAACAGATTTAGATTTTTTCGAAATATTCCAAGGAAGTCACTGAGTCCTTGTTTTGTTTCCTCTATTGCCCCCACCAAAAGCTTTTCACAAGTCTGTTGTTTGCTTGCAAGATGGCCTTAGGAAGCTTGAAAATAATCATACAATAAGTAGGAACAGCTTGGACAATTGACTTGAAAAGAACCTCTTTTACTGCTTGGGAAACAAACTTCACTTTTCAATTATTCATTCTACTTCTAATTGAGTCTAACACTAGTTTGAAGGCAGCCAATTTATTTCTTCCTACATAGGCAGGCAGGCTCAAGTATTTTTCCAAAGATTTTGCCTCCCTAACTTGTGCAACATAAAGGATAGCTTGCTTGAGATCTAGACTGGTGTTCTGGCTAGAGTAAATTGATATCTTGTCCATGTTCAATCTTTGACTCGAGGCTTGTTCAAATGAGCGCAGCAAATTGAATAATCACCACCATTCCAAGGCATTCGCCTTGCAGAAAATCAAGTTGTTGTCTGCAAAAATAAATGATTAACAAGTAGACTACCCCTTGCAAACGGGAAACCAGAAATGAGTCCCTTAGTCTCAGCTTTATCCAACATGTTTCCAAAAACTTCTGAACATAGGATGAAAATGTGTGGGGAAAGAGGATCCCCTTGCCTTAACTCTCTTGTTGGTTGGATCTAACTTTGAGGCTCTCCATTGATGATCAAAGAGTAGCTCATAGTTTAAACACATTGCATAATGAGTTTGATCCACACCTCACCAAAGCCTAGCTTCCTTAGAACCGCTTCCAAGAATCTCCATTCGAAGCCTTGCTCATATCCAATTTTAATGCCATGTAACCTTCTTTCTTCCCCCTAACTCAATGTTGCATGGAGTGCATTTCCTCATAGGCCACAATGATGTTATCAGAGATTAAATGCTCTAAAATAAAAGCACTTTGAACTGGAGAAATAAGAGAAGACAAAATAGATTTTAGCCTATTAGACTACATTTTTTAAACAACTTTATATAGAACATTACAAAGGCTTATAGGTTTAAAATCTGAAACAGACACAAGATTCTTTTTCTTTAGAATTAAAATAATAAAAGTGTAATTTATCTCTTTAAAACCCCTCTTTGATGAAAAGATCTCTTTGATAGAAGCACAAATGCCATTTCCAATAACTTTCCAACTGTATTGATAAAATCCAATAGAGAAACCATCGGGTCCTAGAGAGCTCATGGAGTCCATTTCGAACACAACTTGCTTCACCTCCTCATCAGTGCATTCTTTTGCCTATCATTCATGTCTCTGGTGACTTTAGCCTCAAGTTCTTGGATTACTTCTTCAATGCCACTCGAGTTTGAGGACATAAAGAGATGGTGATAAAAACTTTGGAACATGCTGCTTATGTCTGCTTGCTTAGTAACACTTTCGCCCCTTTCATTCAAGATCCTTTTGATAGTGTTCTGCTTCTTACGTTGAGAGATACATTTATGGAAATAAGATGTAATCTTGTCCCCTCCCTTGAGCCATAGCTGCTTAGACCGTTGCCTTCATTTGGTCTTTTCGTCCACTAACAAGACACCCACTTGCTCCTGCAAGTCTTTTATGGACTCATTGAGTTCTCCTTGATTGAGTCTTTACATCTCTTGTACCATATCTATCTTGGGTTTGATTGCTTTCCTATGGTTTCCTACGTTGGACTTGGCTCGTATCTGCAATTTCTCTCGGCATCTTGCTAAGCCTGTTCTGAACAAACTCAAGGAGTTGCATCGATCTCTAGTCACCAACCATGCATTATCAATTATTGCTCTGCATTCCTGCTTTGAGGACCATAAAGCTTCATAACGAAACAACTTCTGAGCTTTAGTGCAAATTTCATCATGATCATCACAGGTTATCAGAAGAGAAGTATGATATGAGTTTAGAACTGGCATGACTTGCAGTTCACAATTACTATAAACTAGTGGGAAAGATGCATTCCCAAGTACTCTATCGAATTTTTCCTTGGTGAAGTTTCTCCCCTCCCAATTATTACATTACATGTATTTAGAGCCAAAGAAACCCATATCACTAACCTCATAGTCATCAAACGCCATTTTAAAACTGTCCAATTGAGCAAACAATCTTGTAGCTTCTCCATATTTCTCATCTAGATTGAGAAATTCATTGAAATCCCCATGATCAACCATGGTAATGGACTCACAGGTTTCATCAGTCGCATGAGTTGCTAACTCTCCTTTCTTCTTTCCATTACAGGGTGGTCATAAAAACTAGATAGAACCCACGAAGAGCTAACAATGTTATTGCTAATTTTCAGATAAATATGGTTTTTTGAGTAATTGATTAAAACTGCATTGACATCATTAGTCCAGAGCATCGCTAATCCTCCACTCCTGCCTACACAATCTACTACAAAACTATTATCAAATCTCAGTTTTGATCTCAACCTCTCCACTTTGTCTCTTCTAAGTTTAGTCTCGGAGAGAAAGACTATACTTGGGGACTTTTCCTTCACCAACAAGTGAAGCTCCTGGACTATTCGGGGGTTTTCAAGCTCTCAGCAGTTCCAACATAAGAGCCTCATGGTCCTTAGTAGAGCTGTTCTGGAGTCTCTGCCATATCTAGGTCATCCTCTTCATCTACCAATTGTCTTGCTCTCTTCATTGGTTCTACCTCTGCAGCCATATGTTCCTTGTGTATGTGGGCTTTGCTCTTTGATATGCTTTTGTTATTCTCTACCACATGTTCACTTGGCATAGATGGGCCTATTCTGGCCCGTTTCTTCTAGGTCTTACCTTGAGCCAGACCATATCTATTGGCAGAAGAGTTGCTAGTGATGTGACCCTCGTTAGTTAGCCTTGTTTCACTGACTTCCAGAACAGATGAATTTGAATTCAATTAAGAGCGTGATTTTTGCATGGCACAGACAATTTCATTTTTAGTAACATTCACGTAAGACTCCTCTTTCTCAACAATAGCCATGAAATCTACTTGGTTATTCATAATCTCAGCATCCGGTACACTATCATGATGCCCCAAGATTTCCTCCTTAATTTTGAAAATCGGTTTTGTAATTGCTACCGAATTTTCCGCCATATGATTTTCCTTTCTAGAAATGAATGTTTGGCTCTAAGAGTGGCCGGAATCCTCTTGGCGTTCTGTCTCTGATGGGACATCCTGGGCTTCCATGTGTTGGTAAACAACTACCACTTACTCTCAACGAAGCTCCATATTGCTGCTCAAATCCATCTCCAATGATTGTTCCTTGTTCTTTCTTTTCACAACGACTTGTGTAGTGTTTTAAAAGTCCATAGTGATAATAGAAATTTGGGAGTCTTTCATATTTGAAAGGTATCCAATATCTAGTGCCCCCAATGGTGAGGATTGTTCCCCTTGCAAGCAGCTTAGTGATAACAACAATCACTTTGATCCGTAAGAATTCTCCTCAACATATTCCATTGCTATCTGTATCTACATGAAGCACCTCCCCTAGACACAAACCAATGTCGGTCCCTATCTTGTGATTCATCCCGGCAAATGGGAGATTGTGGCATTGAATCCAAAAAGCCTCCTTATGGAATTGGAACTTGTTAATGGACTCATACCCCTCACAATCTTGCATACAAAGCAGGTGTTTATTAAAGGACCATGGTCTGCCCTTCAAAATTCTCTTCTTGTCATCAATCCTCTTCAATTCGATTAGAAATTTGTTTTGGCTCACTTCCTTTATGATAGCCTTGCCTTCCACTTGCCGTACCCTCAGCATAGTATTCTTCAAGGCTCCTTTGTTAACTTCACGATTCAAGACTACACAGAAGACTATGCATTGATTACTTTTCTCTATCGACAAGAGAACCTCCTCCTCCCCCACATACACCTCTTGTTTTTCACCTTCCATTAGTCTCAATCTTTCATACAATATGGACAAATCCCTCGCCAGCTTAACCGCCTCCATGAACTGGAAGCCCAAGAGAATGCACTCAGTTTGCAGAGAAACCTAGAGAGAAACCTTACTTTCACTCACAAAAGAAGGATGCACTCAGTTTTTAAAGTGATTATGCGGCATTTGCTCACTCATGACTGTAAGTATCATTTTTCTAAATAAATAAATAAATAAATATAAACGAACAACTTGTACAACTTTGGATTACAATAAATTATAATATATTTTTCACAATTTTAATATGACTTTCATTTTGATTTAATGTATTAAAATGTTTAAAATATTTATTTATTATGAATCGTAAATGAGATATGATTGGGCTGTAGCCCTATCCCAAGTAGTTTAATGCGATTCTTACGATTAAGATTTTTCTATAAAATGATTCTAATGTATTCTATTAAGCTATGTATAAATATTTTGTATAAAATCTCAATAAAAAGTTATTATTCATCATAACTTCTAATTTCTTGAACAAATAGATGACCTTAAAAGTAATCGGCTATATTATGTGTTTTATATGATGTTTACTATTGTTGGGATGTAATCTTGAGTATAACTTCTAAATGTTTATCTATTCCTTCAATTGACATAAAACATTTTACGAATTCTTTTTACATTTTTTTTATTAAATGAATAATAATTACAAAAAATCTAAAAGTCGAGTATAACATTTATTTATTTTTTTGAAAGAGATTGATTGGATCATTAGTAAATTTGTAAGGATTGTTATTCTTTAATCTTGCTCTTTCACTTGACCAAAGTGTCAATAAGATTTGGATCATCAAAATACCAAACCATCCACTCTAAAAACATTTTCTCAATGCTTTTTATGGCTTACTTATATTGTAGAATATTTGATCATCATGAAAAAATGTGTTTGGCTTTATCATGGTGAAATTTTTTAATTAAAGACAAACATGGTGAGATGTATCAGAGAATGAAGAGAGAAAATTCCAAGAAAAGGAAGGTCAACATGTCCATTTATATGTTATGAGCCTTCCTTCTATACCTTTCTTAAATGAATTCACCTGATCTTTGATTACCACTCGTCCTTCCTTTTCTGGATGCTTGTTCATATAATTTGGTTGTTTTTTGAGATATTAGAGATGGTTATTGTATTTGCTAAGCAATGAGGGTGATTCCCAATCTTTCGAGATTTCCTGGAGGTTAACGCGTCTTTACATATTAGGACTTGGATAATATAGTCTAGAGGTGGCAATATATGATACGACCTGTGAATCTAACACAAATACGAGAAGAAATAAATAGATTTAGATTTTATATAAATGCATTTGGTTCAAAATAGAATGTCTTGATAATAAATCATTAATAACGGATCATGTGCAGGTCAATCTTATAACCCTTATAAAAGCCCTTTCAGCATTAGAAATATCATGAAATGCTGAAATGATTTCATGAATTGAACAATCAATCAGATTTTAGTTTATTAACATGCTTGGATTCTGATCCACTACGTAGATAGAATTGTCTTTTTATTTATTTGATGCACTTTGGAATATAATTTTATGAAATAGATTACGTCATTAGACTCGTATGAATATTTAATGCATATTTGAGATTGCGGTGAGAAATATTACTTTTAGGTTAAGGCTTATAATTTAAAACTTAATGTAACAAGCTCTACTACTAAAAAGTTATTTATTGTTTGAAATACATATGTTTAAAGCATTTTTAGAGTTAATTACAATAGTTTTTTAAAAATATATAGGTATATGCAATAGCTTTTTGATAAAAGCTCCAATTTGATACTTTTTGAAAAAAGTTAATTTTTCGTTTTTTTAACTAACTAAAGTACTTTTTATAAAGTTACCAAACATGTCATTTTTTTCAAAAGTACTTTTAACTGTTTAAAAACATTTTTTAAGTCTTGAAACGCATTCTCAAACAAATTCTTAGAATTTTATGGTGCAATAAAAAGTTGAGTTTTTTGGGTGAAGAATAGCTTTGAGAGAGTGCTACGTGACATATGATTTAAACAGCTGTCAAATTACCATGTAGGATTACTAAAAATGTTATACACATGGCACAATCTTAGCCATCCATTTGAAAATCCAATTGGCATTTGTTAAGGGGAATACAAATGTATAAGGTGAATAGAGTGGAACACAAGCAAGTGAATAGACTTCTTACACAATTCACTATCTCATCCACTCAAGCACTTTTGGCCAACCAAAAAGAGAGCTTCAATCCTAATGAGATCCCAAGCTTGATGGTGTACATCAAAATCTTAAACCTCCAAACTCTAAACACTTATGGTCAATTTTGACTAAGTAAATCCCACTTGGTTTAAGCCAGTTCTACAAGCAACCAACACACCCTCATCCACTCTCATATATCTTGGTATGTAACTAAGAACATTGGTTATGGACTAAATGAAATGCATTCGATTACACCCACTTTAGCCTAAGCTTCCTCCACATGCCTTCCCCCACTTACAAGGTCATACAATAGCTGACTCCCCACATAATTCCAGCCCTAAATAGTGCCATTATCAAAGGTCAAGCAAGCAACTTTTTTCCCTTCTCAACTTCATCCCACTTGGCAACCTTCTTTCTAACCCACTTTAGTAGATTGTTTTGATCTATTCTTTTGCAAGTAACCATTAGTTCGTGTGTCATAGATCCAACCACCCCTAAGTAATCCCCAATAACCCACGTGCCCCATTCTCCTTTCCTCCCACACCTACATAATTTTCCTTTCCTTCCAAAAGAGAAACCAAGAGAGTTAGAGGAGAGGGAATTCTGCAATTTGCTTCCCTTGAGTTCTAGCCCTTTGTAAGTATTCTTCCCTAGCTCAAGTCTCTATTATTTTGTTAAGTTATTAGTCTTGAATACCTAAGAGAGTGATGGTAAGATTTTATTGGAGTTTGGATGGTTGAATGTTGGTGATGGAAGTACTTGATTTGATTATATGTTGTTGAACATTGAAAGTTTTGTTGTGTGAAGAAACGTTTCGTGAATCTCAATTCTTTGGTGTGTTGGCATGATCTATCTGAAAGTCTATGATTTTATTTATAGCATATTAGATTTTTAGAAAATGGTTTTGCATAATTTACAAAGAAATATAGTTAAATCCTTCGAAGTGAATTTTGTTTGGTTTAGTTCTCATTTTAGCCTTAGGATCTTGATTCTTTTATTTTTATTTTGAAAGTCTTCTTCTTAGAGCTTTGTTCTATGGTTTAAATTTAATTTTTAAAACTTTGTGACTTAGGCCATTGTTGGATTTTTTATAAACATGCAAAGGGTATGGTTTTAAGCATGATTTAGAGGCTCCCAGGTTTAGTGATGTTTTGGTGTGATTATTTGCTATGATATGTTGGGTTTGAAGCTTAGCTTGAATGTGAGGTATATGAGCGTATTTCTTCAAGATATATTGCATGTGAGTATTAAATTTTTATATTTTAAGTCAAAGCATGTTAGTTTTCGGTTTGCTTGTTTTCCATGCAAGCCATGTTTCATTGTGTTTTTAAAGTGATTTTTGCTCTTAGTCAAGCATGTTATCGACTAGGTTTGGATAACTAACACGTTAAAAATAAGACTTGTAAACTTTTGGAGTCATTGGAGTGAAAATGCAAGTGTTAGACCAAAAACACCAAAATTAGGTCCGATTTGACCTAATCTTGATGATTTGGGTAATTCTTTGAAATGATGAGTATAAGGGTTTTTATAATATTTGATTTAGAACTAAAGATGTGATATTTTTTAGTTGGTAATTTCGGGTTGACAAATAAGTGTGATAAATGGACTAGTAATGAGCAAAAGCATTTTTTTTTTCGCCAATGTATGAATAGGCATAGAGGAGTTCTTACAGTAGGGTTTAATTTTTGAAATCTTAAATTCATATTTGGATTTAAGATAACATTTACATGAAGTATGTATGTTTTAGTAAATTTTACAGTTCGTTTGCACTTTCTTTAAGTTTATGAGCTAATTTGTAATTTTTCAAAAGTTAAAGGGAACTTTGCAAATTTAGCCTAAAGGTAGTGAATTATTTTTACGAGAATTAAGTGAGAATTTCTAATCCTAGAAGGCATGAATGTCCTTTTCAAAAAAAAAAGGGCAAGAATGTCTCTTATTTCAGCCTATGCTACATTTATGCTACACACTGGATTTTGTACGTTAACTTCTACCTCATTATTTTATTTTTTTTGAAAAGAAGAATAACAATTCTTGTTCATCTTAAAGCATCAAAGCTTGGATGCAAGATGTAGTTTCCTTCAATACAATGCTCTCCTTAGGGAGATTAAGTGCATCCTCAACTAGAGTGTGAGCTACAATGTTGAGGTCCCTAGGGACATGCCTAACTGACCATTATTGCAAAGTATCAAGCTTGTTTTTAGTATCTTGATTAATCATCCCTATAGTGGACCAATTCCTAGAATCACATGTGGAAATCTCATCAACTATTGTTTTGGCGTCTCCCTCTAAGATGATCTTGGGCAATTGAAGCTGTTGATAGAGAATCACTGCTTTGAGAGCCCCTATTGCTTCTGCCATTGTTGGGTTTGGAAAAAGCTCTCTTTGAGATCTGAGTATAGCTATTGAGTGCCCTGTCCAATCGCGGATAATAACAACAATGCCAAATTTGCAGTAGGCACGATCTAATGAGGCATCCCAGTTGACCTTATAAACTTGTGAAGGAGGAGCAATCCACCGATGAGGCTGTCAACTTGTGGGGGCATCTTCTCTAGCTGGTTTCTGGTTTGCTGATTAGAAGTCTAAGGTCTTTTGGATAGTTGCTTGCACTAGAGTGTTAGGATCCGTGAACTTGCTTTCAAACACAAAACTATTCCTTCTTCTCCATAATCGGTAATGGATTTCAGCAAAAATGACAATATCCATATCAAATATAGAAGTGAAGAGAATTGATACCAGATCTTTAAAGAGAGCATCAATCACCTTGACTTTTTGAAAGCTCTTAATGTTGGACCCCCATACATCCTGGGCTGAAATACAAGACCAACGGGCATGAGTTATTGATTCAAGTTCCTGCTTGCAGATAAGGCACATAGGGTACTCAACTATTTTCCTTTTCAACAAGTTTAGGTTTGTAGGCAATGATTCATGACATGCTCTTCAAATTAACCTGCGTGTGGCATTTGGAACCATAAGTTTCCAAAGGTGTTTCTAGAATCCATCCTTAGAAGAGCTTTAAGAAGATTGCCCTTACTGATATGCCAAAAGTTCTCCTGCTAGATGATAGGCACTCTTGCAAGTAAACTTTCCTTGAGTGGTAAGTCTCCATATGAGTTTCTCATTGGCATTGCTGGCACTAATAGGGATTTTGCTAATGATGTTCACTTCTTCCTCCACAAAGACCTATCTCAGAGTAGTCATGTTTCATGCACTAGATTGCTTGTCAATTAGGTAAGCAACTTTCTTACCAATAAACTTCTCATGAAGAGGAGATTGTACCTTGAAAGTAGTGGGCCGAGGGAGCCACTTGTCTAACCATATGTCTACTAATTCACCATTTCCAATTCTCCAAATTAGGCCTTCTTGGAAAATTATTCTAGCTTCTAGGAAACTCCTCTATAAGAGACATTGAGAACCTTTGTTGTCAGAGAAGATGGATTTTGAAGTACTCTCCATCCTTACTTGGCAAGTAGGCCTAAGTTAAAGAACTCCCTAAAGTCCTTATACTCGAGACCTCATTCTCCCTTAGCTTTGCCCATTTATTTTCAAGGAATCCATTGGGTTTTAACTCTATCATATTTGTTGCCCCTACCAAAATTTCTTCATCAAGTTATTGATGGCTAAGAGGATAGCTTTTGGCAATTTGAATATGCTCATACAATATGTAGGTATTGCTTGAACAATGGACTTCATCATTACCTTCTTACTTGCCTGGGAGAGGAAATTAATTTTCCAATTGTTCATTCTAGTTCTAATGACTTCCAAAATGGGTCTAAAAGCAGCCACTTTATGTCTCACCACATAAGAAGGAAGGCCTAAACAGTTCTCAAAGGATCTTGCCTCCCTCAAATTGGCAAATGACAAGGTATACCTTGGTGTCTTTCTTGTGTTCTTGCTAAAGTAGATAGTTATTTTGTACAAATTTAGTCTTTGACCAGAAGCATTTTCATAGGTGGAAAGCAATTTGTGCAGCTTGCTCCATTTCATGGGATTAGCTTTGCAAAAAATTAAGCTATCATTTGCAAAAAAGAGATGATTAACAAGAAATGTGCCTCAAGCAAAAGCGAATCCAAAGATGAATAATTTTTCTTTAGCCTTGTCCAGTAATTTACAAAATACCTCAGAACACAAAATAAAAAGATAAGGGGATAGATAATCCCCTTGTCTTAATCCTCATGAAGGATGGAAAGCTTGTTGTGGGACTCGATTAATAAGCAATGAGTGACTCACAGATTCAACACAATTCATTATCCAATCAATCCATTTTAGTCCAAATCCCATCTATTTGAGAACAGCAGCTAAGAAGGACCATTCGGTTCTATCAAAAGCTTTGCTCATATCCAACTTTAGTGCCATATATCCCTCATTTTTGCCCCTCATTCTATGTTGCATAGAGTGCATGACTTTATAGGCAACAATGATGTTGTCTGAGATAAGTCTATCTTCAACAAAAGCACTCTGAGCAGGTGAGATTAAGAGGGGAAGAAACTTCTTTAGTCTATTTGCCAAGACCTTGGAGATAATTTTGTAGAGAACATTGCATAGACTAATCGGCCTATATTCAGTGACAAATTAAGGCATTTTCTTTATAGGGATCAGAGTTATCAAAGTCTCATTAATGCTGCTAAGATCTCCATTGAAAGATAAGGCTTCTTTCACTGCTCGCAATACATCAGAACCCACAGTAGACTAATTTTCTTGATAAAAACCAACAGAGAACCCAAAGACCTGGGGAACTCATTGAATCCATCTCAAAAATAGCCTTATGAAACTCCTCAAGTTGGCATTCTTTCTCTAATTGCTAGTTCATGTCTGAATTGACCATAGTTTCAATGTCGTGCAAAGCTATATCAATATCTTGAGAATTTGAAGACTTGAACAAATTCTGATAGTACTTTTGGAATAGTCTACTAATATCCTTTTGTTTGAGGCACTTTGTCCTTTTTCATTTATAACTTTTTGATCTCATTCAACTGCATCCTTTGTATGGCACATTTGTGAAAATATTTGAATTTTTTGTCCATTTCTTTGAGCCATACCTACTTGGACTTTTGTCTCCATTTGATTTCCTCTTGTTCCATGATTTCATCAATCTCATTTTGCAACCTTTTAATGGTGTCATTAAAAACACCTGTATTGATTCTTTGAAATTCTTGAAGCCTATTCCTTTTCTTAATTAAGAACTTTCTAATCTCACCATTTTTAGGCTTGGACCAGAATGTTAGCTTGGAACTGCATCTTGAGAGTTCTTCTGAAATTCTATGCATTGCATTGGAGTTATTCATTGTGGTCCCCCATTTTCTTTTAATGATATCTTTGTATTCTGTTTGTTTACTCCAACTGGCTTCATATCGAAATAACTTCTCTACTTTTCTATGTTGATCTTCCACCTTTTTTTAGCAAAGAGTCAGGGTCACATGTCCAATAGTGCCCATTATTCCAAGTTTATTAACGATAACCCTCACTTATAACGGAGGAATACCTTTTAAACATCAATACACTTGGTTTACAAGATGAAAGCTTCAACAAAAAATCCAAGTGCTCCAAAAACCATCAAGCTCTAAAAAAAGTGAAAGAATAAAAAAACATAATCAATCCAGACCCAACGCCAACACCATAAAACTAAAAACCAGTAATGCCTAATAAACGGTATGCCAAGTTTATCCATACGCAGCAAGCCTCGGATACATCCTTGCGGTAAGTAGTTTCCATAAGATTCTAAGTTGCAGCCATGCGCTCCTTGCTTTGCTAATAAATCTATTACCATATTTGCTTCTTTGAAAATGTGACGGAACCGAATATTAAGCTCCCGCGCAATCTGTTTTACTTCTTCCCAAAAATCCCAAAGGAACCAATACTTGCAAATTCCGGAAGCCAACCACCCAACAATAATTGAAGAATCTGATTCAACCACAATATCCCTCAATCCTAGATTCCTACATAGCCAAAGTCCATCTAGCAATGCACATCATTCAGCTACTGTATAAGTTGCACTTCCATAAGTATGTGTAAAACCATCCACAATATTTCCCTATGAATTTCAAATAATCCCTCCCCCGCCAACCTTACTCAGATCCCCATAAGAGGCTCCATCAACATTTAACTTAAGCTTTCCTCTTGCCAAATTTGACCAAGCAATAAATTTCAGAATATTTTTAACAATTGGTACCATCTGGCATGCTAAATTCTCCAACACCACATAATCATTTCTTCCAAAATATCGAAAGTTCTTAAGTTTACTTGTGATATCCCTAAGCATAACTTTGACATCTCAGATAATAGTATTAATGAGAAAAGGAGCACATTCCATATGAGCTGCACATCTTGATCTCCATAGTGCCTAAGAAATAATGATAGGTAGAACACCCTTGATCTAGCCAACTTGAGATGTCATAGATGATTTTTGCCACCACAATTCCATCATTCCTTTCCAACTCTGGGTTGGCAGAAGTCTCATGTTAAAAGCATTGGCAAAGAATAATCATACCTTTTGAGCTCCCTCTCCCACATATAAAATATGGTTCAAAGTCTCCATGCCAACTTGGTAGAAAAATTCTCATCTACCAAATGTTTTCATACACATACATCTTGACCCTGCTTCAATCGAACAGCTAACTCACAATTTTTCTGCACATGAAATCTGGAACTAACTCCCTCAAGGTTTCAATTTTTGGTCCAACTTCGTGAAACACTTCCAAACATTTCAAGTCTTCATTTCCTCTTACTGGTATATAAGAGATCAATGAACCATCTCCTAACCAATTTTCCTTCCAAAAACTGCAATGTCCCCATTAAATCAGCCACTTTGAATTAGCAATCACTAATGGCATCAATTTCATAATACATTTCCAAAACCATGATCCTTTTTGCAACTGCAAGATAGAAAACAAGTTTGAATTTCCACCATACTTATGAAAGAAAAAATCTGACCATAATAATCCTCCTTGGATAAGCTTCCAAGCAAACTTTATAAACAATGCCTCTTGAACTTCATTAAAATTCCGAATACCAAGGCCACCTTCATCTATTGGTAAACATATTTTTTTCCATGATATCCACTTTCTTTTCTTGTGTTCTTTTGAAGAGCCCCAAAGAAAATCAGAATTTTTTTTCTTAAGAGTCGAGATCACTCCTTGAGGTAAATTCATCACTGAGGCATATGTATAGATTTAACTCATGTTTAATTAGCATGGTCTTTCCCCCAAAAGAGAGAAGCTTACTCTTCCAACTTGCCAATTTCTTTTGAATTTTAACCAAGAGAGGATCAAACAAACAATTTTTCATCTACCTAACAAATAATAGAACTCCCAAATAAGTAGTCGACCAACTTCCTTCTTCAAATCTCGAGATTCAACTCAAACTGTGTTTCCAATCTCTCGAAATATTAGTAGATAAAAACATGGAAGATTTGGCCGTATTAATCATCTGTCTAGATATCAGTTCATACTTGTGCAATACCCCTATAAGATTCCTCATCGAAGCCTTCCCACCATTAGCAAAAATTAGAATATCATCCGCATACAATAAGTGAGAAATAATCAAGCCCCCTCCAGGGTGGAAAGGCTTTGGTTCATGCTAAATTCCTTTTTCAACATCCGAGACAAAATTTCTTGAGATAAAATAAATAAATAATGGGAGAAAGGATCACCTTGTTGTAGCCAGCGTGAAAGCTTGAAGAAACCCTTAGAACATCCATTAAGCATGACTGAATAAAAAGGAGATGACACAACATTGAACACAATATTCCTCCAAGCATCAGAAAGACTTCCATAAAAAAACTCCAGTTAACCTGATCATACGCTTTTGTCATGTCTGTCTTCAACAACACATTGCCTCATCTCACTTTTCTATTTATTTCATGAACTAACTCCTGGGCTAGAGATATATTATCAAAAATACTATGACCCCATAAATGTCGCCTATTTCGAAGAAATCATTTTTCCCAGGATCGGAGCCATACGCATTACCATAATCTTTGACAAAATTTTGTATACCACAAAACATAGACTGATAGGGCGAAATTAACCAAAACTCAAAGGTTCATCCACCTTTGAAATTAAAACCAAATTCGTGGCACCAAAAAAGGTTGAAACCGGTTGACCTCCAAAAAAATCTTTAGCCATATCCAACAAATCATTTTTCACAATATCCCATGCCAAGATGAAGAAATTAGCCGAAAAACTATATGGACCTAGGCTACTATTAGCAGGAATAGACCATAATTTTTTTTACCCCTTCCATAGTTAGCTCAGCACACAACATTTCATTATCCTCCATCATGACCACCAGGTGAAGCAAATTTAAATATTTTGAATTTCTCTCTACATATGACGCCAAGAGCATATTCTAGAAAAAGGAAACCGCACCTTCATGCACTTGTTCCGCAGAATCAAGCAGCCTTTCTTTATCAATCTGCATCTTATCAATCACTTTATCCTTCTTCTTCACTCGTATAGTGGCATGAAAAAAAGAGGTATTAGAGTCCCCTTCCATCAACCAGTTAATCCTCAACTTTTGGCATGCCAAAACTTCCTCTCGATGCACCCAATTTAAATGTTCCTGCTTGCATTTCAACAACTCATTTTCAAGTGGAATGGAATGATGCATAATCACATCTTCTTCAAGCCCAGTAATTCGATCCTCCAACCTATTTATCTCCACTTCAACACGACAAAAAATATCTTTATTCCACTTTTGTAAAGCATTTTTCATCATTTTTAACTTTCGACTAATTCTCACCATGGCATAACCCTCCACATAAGAATTTCATATCTCCTACACTAAAGGTAAAAAACCATCATAAGTACCCTACATGCATAGAAATTTATAAGGCCGAACACCTACCACCTACTCTTGGATTAGTTGAATAATCATAGATGCATGATCTGAAGAGGTGCTAGGCAAATAGGACACTTTAATATCCCCAAAACGATTCAAGAACTATATATTGACGAGCACCCTATCCAACCTTGCCCAAATCCTTCTTCCACCTAATCTTCCATTACACCAAGAAAAATAAATACTAACATGAGAGAGATCCATCAATGCACAATCATGGATACATTCACTGAATTCCATCTTTGCCCGAGATGCTTGTAAAACACCCCCCATCTTTTCGCCATCATTAGGAATAGTATTAAAATCTCCGCCAACAAATCAAGGGAAATTTCTGGGTTGTTGAGCCTTTAAAAACTACCAAAGTTCCAATCTTTTTACACAAAAGTAGCTTGCACACGAAAGTAACAAGAATCGAATCATTTCCATGCCTAAACCATCCACTGATAGCTTGATCTGACATAGTTACTAACTCAAATTGTAAACCATCAGTCCAAAAAATCCAAAATTTTCCCTCTATCGCACATTATTAAAACAAGACACCAATCTCATCCCTATTGTCCATTTGCTGCAATTATTAAAGTGTAAAAAAGGTTCTAAAACAACCATCACTGAAGGGTGACTTTTATTCAAAATACGTCACAATCTACTTTTTGACGAAAGAATGCCCCTAATATTCCAAGTTAGAATATTCATCAAAAAATTAAAATAATTCTTTGGAGCGAGTGCGGTACTCCATAATCACAATAGACTTTTCTTTCCTTACCCCTTTCGATTTTTTCAACAAGACTTGCAAATTAGGTTGAGGCAAAAAAATTTGCCGCCAATTCATTAATATCTTCCTCAGTTTCGCCATCTGACATCATTCAACCCAACAAGCCCACCTCTTCCAACTCTTTTGAATCAACAACTCCTATATCCCCTAATTCTCCAAACTCAAATTCTAGAGCCTCATCAACCAGTCTCAATGAATTTTTTGATTCAGAATTTGTAGTTAAAACAGGGACCATAACAGGTCTTTCATTTGCCGCCGCTTCCACTATATTTGCCCATTTTCTTTAAGGCTAGACTTATAATTTTTCCCTTGGACTTCCTCTTGACTAACATATGATTCAACCGTCTGTCGAGCATGACATTCAACAACATTCACTTCTTCGCAAGCTTCAAAAATCACTCATTTTGGAAAGACAAACAACACCGCTTTAGACTCTCCAATATTCACTTCCCTACAAGCACAAATAGCCTCAAGAATATCCTCCATTTTCAATCTCGATGACTCCCCAACAAGCCTTTCAACCATTGGAAGTATATCTTTATTTTCATGACTGCCCACAACCTTCCAATTTTCTTCTTCCGCTCACGACATATGCTTTTCATTTTCAACAATTACACCATGATTACATCTCTTACAATTACTTTCCATATGTCCCTGATTCCTGCAATATATACAATAAGCAATAATAGAATCATAGATCACCTCCTAATAGTGACTAGCGGTTAACCCCGATGGACCCAACCAAAAGGACTTCCTCAAAGGTTTCGAAATATCCACTTCAACATAAATGTGTGCAGCCTTAAGGCGAGTCACACACGCCGTTGCGTTATCTCGTTCCAAGCGCATCGCCCATACTACATAGCATAGATTCTTGAAGAAGTAATCCCGGCAGAGTAATCCAAACAGGAACCCAAGGAGAATCTTTCTCTTCTGTAAAATCCGGAGTCCAATGGAAAATCTGAAAAGGAACTCCATGAATTTCTGAATTTTTTCTCGACATCACACTGATAAAATCCTCCTCAAGCGACATCCGAACCAAAACAATTCACGGATTATGCATTTGTCCAATCACTAAAGAAGCCTTCAAACGCCATCAATTTTTATTGAAACTGCGAATGTGATCCAATGATGGTCGACAACGAAGAAATTTCAAAACCTCTGAGAATCGAACGGTTTCGTCGATTGTTTGATCTCTGCTTTCATGAATAATAAATACACTTCATCATCTTGAAAATGAGGTTCATGAACAGGAATCTGGACCTCCAGCAGCATTTGTGGTCTCACAACAACCACATCCACGAATGCGCATCTCAAACAATTTACCATCGAAATCCCTTGTTTCGCGCGAATCTCTGCATCCCCTTGCCCTGCTAACGGCGACAAGAACCATGAAACCCTAGATCGCCTAAATCGCCCCAACGTTTAGAGAGAAAGTCTCTATCACGTCAGCACATCACAAAATTCACTATGGTCATCTCATAAAGCTCTGTTAATCTTCCACCTTATAACAATAGATTAACAATGGAAAGTGGTCTTAATGGAGGATAGGAAGAGTTTGAATAACAATGTTGCTATAAAGCATGTTCTAGTGATAGTTTGCACACTCATGATCCAGTCTTTCTTCGATAAATGAGTTACCTTCTCGTTTATTACTCCAAGTAAATTTTGATCATTCATACCCTAAATCATTAATACCACAATCATCTAGAGCTTCTTTGGATTTTTCCATCTAAGAGAAAGGTCTGTTGGCTGCACCTTGTTGCTCTTCGTTGGTGAGTAACTCATGAAAATCACCACAACATAACAATGTTGTTTGTCTCACTGATTTAATTATTCCATGTAAGCTCCAACTTTCTTTCCTTTTTTCCACCACAGGATTGCCATAGAAGCCAGTCACCATGACTTTCTAACCTCCAATTTCAAGTTGAAAAAATATAGAGAGGTGACTTTGCGAGTAGTTGATTAGCTCGACCTGAATATTGTCATTCCAAAACAAAGCTAAGCCTCCACTTTTACCAATACTATCAACAATAAAACTTCATTCAAATCCCATTTTATTACGAATTGATTCTAACCTGTCTCTCTTGCTTTTAGTCCCCGAGAGAAAGATTATATATGGCTCATTTTCCTTCAACAGAAGGTGAAGCTCTCGAACTATCTGAGGGTTGTCAATCCCTCGGTAGTTCCAACAAGAAGAATCATTGGGGTTGGCAAGGTTGTACAACATCTTCTACCAATAAAGAGTTGTCTATTGTCTCATCCCTTAAGCACAATTTGGACCTTTTGTGCTTGACATTGTCCTTAGTGGACTTAACATTTCTTTTGCTAGGCCATAACCAGATCTTCATCACTAGCAAGTACCTGATTGGTTAAGTCAGCATTAATGCCACGTGCTCTTCTTTTTCAGCTATTATACTGACTAGAATTCTTTTTATCACATTTTCTACCGTTACCTTTATAGACAGTTGAACATGTTTGGATTGAAGAGAGATTTGAATGGTTTGTTGAAATCTCTCCTTCTTTGCAGACATGATTAGTGGTACTGGGCTGTTTAAGGGGGTCTATGACAATCATGCTCCTTCCAGTTGTCTTGGAATCATGATTAGCTTTCTCAGCGTAATTAACCACTGCATTCAATTCGTTTCCTTTTTAAATTTCACAGAAGTTTGGTGCTCGCTCTTAACCAGTCTCCATACTTTTGAGTGAAGCTATCTACTACATTCTTTCTCAGATCAACTTTATCGCATCGACTTGCACCATGTTTTATTGTGCCATAAGAGTAGCAAAAGTTGGGCAACCTTTCATATTTGAATTGGATCCAATATTAGAATCTTTACAAGGGACTGATTCTACTCTTAGGAAAAAGGTTTGGTATTGTCTAGCATAACTTTGACACGTAAGAACTTCCCTCGCAGGAGTCACTTTCTTCTGTATCCACCATGATCACATCTCCCAAGGAGTTTCCAATTTTCCTCAACAAGCTAATAGACATACCAACAAAAGGTAAGTCATGACATTGGATCCAAAATGGTTCATATTGGAATCTCGTTTCCTTAATAGAGGAAACACCAACACAATCTTGAATGCATAACAGACTCTTGTCAAAGCACCACAGACGCCCACTAAGAATTCTTTTTTTGTTTGCTATCGATTTGAGTTCAACAAGAAAAGTATTCCGGCCAACTTCTTTGAATATAGCTTTCCCTTCAACATGCCATACTTTGGGTAAAGTATTCGTGATTGCACCTCGGTTTGTTATTTTATCAAAGATCAAATAGAACATAATGCAAAGTTTACTTTTAGAGGCTGACAAGGAAAGCTCTTCAGTACTAACCTCTATTTCTTACTTTTCATCCTCTATCAGCTTCAATCCTTCATAAAGTGATGATAATATGTCTTCCATCCTCCCAATCTCTACAAACTAGAGCCCAAGAGAATGAAAAGTTCTAAATTTTCAAAGGAAAAACTTTGAGAGAAAAAACCTTACTTTTACAGGGTGAAAGAAGGACTAGATTGAACTTTTACCTCACTTATAGTATGCTTAAATATGTATAGTGGTGAAATTCATGCAATTAAATTCATGTTTTAATTATGCTTATTAGATTAAATCACATCTGGATGTAAAAACGATTTTATCTCATTATTATAATTTTTTTAAAAATTTTCATACAAAATAAAATAAATAATTCAATTTTTTTTTAAATTCTAAAATAATAATAATAATAATAAAATAATATTATAATTGCAATTAGATTTTCTCCTCACCCCCTTCATGGGCCCGAGAAACAAGGCCCAATCCGAATAGAAGGGAATAAGAGCTAGGAGGCCCAAACCCATATTGATCGCCCCTTTCAACTTAACTCAAGGAAAACCTGACTTATAGGTGGTCCCAAGTGACGATGCAGTGAAAGATACCTTTTGGCGCAATCATACTAGATGGAAAGGTGCAGAAAGGATGATATTGAACATCCTGAACTGTCTTCTAAACGTTGTTGGGTACTTGAGTGTCTATATAATCAGAAGACACGGGGAATGGAGAGCCTTTGATCCACTAACATGAAGATATTAATGGACAAATAGAATACCTATCGAGTCTGATATGAAAAACACACCGTATTAATAGAAATGACGAGGGAATCACGCCGCATTAATAACACATCAACTCAGACTCCACACCACATTAATATCACCATCACAAAAGTCATTCCACCTTAAAAGCTATGATAGAGGAACAATGCTAAAACAAAGATCCTTTGGAGACAAACGTGCTCGATCCCTCTCTTCATATTCTGGGTATAAATAGAGACCACTTAGGTACGAGAGAACACTGGTCAATCTTACTCTCGATATTGAAATGTTGCACCTTGGATTATTTCTAAAAATAGCTCTCACTAACTCAAGCATCAGAGACTCTTCATCCCTCAAGGCTAACCACTTCCCACCATTCTCCTAAATTATTTTTGCAGGCCCAGAACTAAGAAGACCCAATCTCATGAGAATTCGATCCACATGTGTGCAAAACACAATATTAACACTGGCATCACCTGTGGGATCCAACTGAAAGTTTCACGTGTATTTTGCATCACTGTGTCAACCCATTATCAAAGAGCTCAGGGAGAATAGGGACCTAAGATGGAAACAAGACTGAAGGTAGCAGAGGACCAGACAAGAAGGTTAAACTAAGAGCTGGAAAGACTCCAAAAAGAGAACGACTACCTTAGTTTGCATATTCATGAGCAAAATGAAAATACTGAGCACAACCATAGTGAACATAAGGAGTCATGGAATGCTGGACTAAAGGACAAAGAGGAAAGGAAGAACATGCAGTGACTTACGAGCACTAAGCTCCCTTAATCGAAGGGGTAATGGATGTACCTTTACCACCAAAGTTCAAGATCCCTACCATAGAAATGTACAATGGAGGAAAGGACCTATTGAAATATTTGAAAACTTTCAAGTCCCCCATGACTCTGCATGATTTCAATGGAGCGGTAGCCTTTAGAGCCTTCCCACTAACTTTGAAGAGGTCAATATGAGCGTGGTTTAGGTCATTGGCGCTTGGATCCATAAGAAACTTCAATGAGTTGATATGTTTGTTTCTAACCCAGTTCATGTCCAATCGAAGAAGGCGACACTTGACTGTATTTCTCCTCACAATCAAATAGGTAGAGGACAAGAATTTGAAAGCATTATTATCCTAGTTTAATAAAGAGGGCAGGACTACTGAAGATCAAGATGAGAAGATAATTTTGCTGGCACTCCTCAGGAGCATTTGGCCGCGATTAGAAATTATGATTGAGCTAGTAAAGAAAACTCTCTTGATGATGAGAGAATTTATGAATCAGGCTGACAACTTTATGAATGTTGAGGATACCCTGCGAGCATTGACGAAGACTGAGAAAAAGGAGCTAAAGCAAGCTGACTGGAAGACTGGGGACAGCAGAAGGCCCAAGGCCTTCTAAGGTGGAGAAAAGAGGTCCCATGACAAAAAAAGAAAGAAGCGCCAAATTTAGGGCACTGACAATGGATTAATCAATTTTTTTTCAAAAAGTATAAGTTTGCACACATATCAAAATTTTTTTGTCATATTTTTGAAGTGTTACTATTCATTTTTGAAGACAACTTATATTTTTATTCTCTTTTCCGACTTTTGTCTCCTCATATTTGATCAAATATGACAAATTTTTTTTGATGCGTACAAATTTGTATTTTTTAAAGAAAAATTGTAGGTTTCGTTTGGATTTAGAGATGAGACGAGATGAGTTGAGTTGAGTTTATTTTTAAATATTATTATTATTTTAAAATTTGAAAAAATTGACTTTAATTTTGAAAAAATTATATTAAAATTTAAAATAATTGTATTAAAATATATATTTTATATAAAAATATAAAAAATATAATAATAAATTAAGACGAATTTATCTCGAATTTGAATATAAATAAGGTCTTAATTAGTTGAATGCTAGTACTCTAATTAAGTAATCGACCAAAGCACCCCTGCTACATTCACGAATATTCTGTCGTCCTGGTTGCGATCCCACACGATCTGAGAACTTCCATCAGCACCAAACCAAACAAAAAACCTAAGTGAAGTACATACATACATTATTATACGTACAAAGAACAAACAAAGCGAGACTTCCTTACTTCTCTCAGCCAACATTTGAGACCATTAGCCATTTCACTCTTCCATAAAAAAAGGCACCCGCATAATCATCGGAAACCCATCACAAACCCTAGATCTTGATCTTGTTTGTACCTTCACGCATACAATACAAAACTACATAAAAAGAACTCCTTATCTTCACGTAATTGTTCGTGTATTTACCCTCAAACACTCGCAAACACTGTCCCAATTCTGCGTATCCCATTTTCAGATCTGAGCTTTTCAACCCCACCTATCCCACCATCCACCATTTGATCATTTTTAAAAATATTCTGGTTCCATTTCTTCAAATTCAGCTAGCTTACCCGATTAGGTCGATAAAAAAACAACAAATAAAAATTAAAGATTATCCAGAACCCAGTTCGAGTATTGCATTTTGTTTTTACTGAATTTTGCTTTCTATTTGTTTCGAAATCTTGTTTATTTTTGAAATATTTCATAGGCTCTACGTCTTATTTTTGCTGGATTTGATATTTAATTTTATTGTATTTGCCTGTTAAACTTTGAATTTAAGATTTTCGCGTGCTTTATCTGCTTAGATCCAAGTAGTATACTGCATACAATACATGTGGCAGTAGTGGATTTTGGATAGTTGGTTCTCATGGCAATGCCATCGGGAAATGTGGTTCTATCGGACAAAATGCAGTTTCCGAGCGGTGGGAGTGGAGGTGTCGGTGGAGTTGGGGGTGAGATCCACCAGCACTACCACCGACAGTGGTTCCCGGATGAGCGAGATGGTTTTATCTCGTGGCTGCGGGGCGAATTTGCCGCTGCCAATGCGATAATTGACTCTTTGTGTCACCATATGCGCACCGTGGGCGACCTGGGCGAGTACGATAATGTTCTAGGGTGTCTACAACAGAGGCGATGTAATTGGAACCCGGTGCTACATATGCAGCAGTACTTTTCGGTGGCTGAGGTTATATATGCGTTGCAACAGGTAGCGTGGAGGAGGCAGCAGCGGCATTCTGAGACTTTGAAGGCCGGGGGTAAGGACTTTAAGAGATCTTCTGTGGGGATCAAGCCGGTGCAGAGGATTGAGGCTGAGAAGGAATGGCGTAATTCTAGTGCAGAATCTCATGGCCATGATTGTAATTCGTTGATTGGTGTGGTGGGTTCTGAGAAAGGCGACGGGGGGTTTGAGACAGTTGAGGTTGGGAAGTTGGATGATAAGGATTCATCACTTGGAGAGGAGAGAAAAGGTAATCTGTTGGGTTGGCTTTTTTCATAATTGTGCTGTTATTGCAATGTGTTGAATGATGCATTCGTTGCTCGATTGCTTCTCATAAGTAGCTTGTTTATGGCATTCATAAGTTTAGCGATCTGACGCTGATGTTTTTGGGTAGAAAAATAACTTCCTTTGAAACATATTTTTCATGGATCTTTGGAACGTTAATATTTTGAATGGAAGGTATTTTTCATTTGGGTAATTCGTTTGTTTAATTTTGAGTTAATAAGGTAATGGCTCTAATACCTTGTAGTTTTTTTTTGTTAAGCTTTAATCACCTTCCCATTTTGGAATGATGCCATTGTTTTTTAGCTGCTTTGTCTTATTCCTTGCTGCTTGAATTTATAATGGCAGCAAACTTATTTTGCAATGGACTGTTTTCATGTACAGAGCATTTTAGTAGATCTGTGCATGCATGTTTTGATCTGATATTACAGTACTGCCAATATCTTGAGTTGTTTGGTAGTTAGAAAGCTTATAATTCTCAAAAGTTTTAATTTCCTATATGTTTTGTGTCCTACCTCATCCTTGCTTTATGGGAAAAGTTATTTCTTTTTATTTTTCTTTTTGATCATAAAATGGTCACATGACTAACAGTTCTCACTCTCGCAATGAAGGTTCTACACATTCTTTTTCATGTCTTATCTTGATCACACAAATTGGGTATCAGATATAGACAAATAATTGAAGATGTGAATGTTTGAAAATACATCTTTTATTTGAGTGAGCTACCTGACAAAACTGATGTATGCTTTTCTGGTGGCTGATGCAGATTCTGGCACAAAGCCTCTCAAAAATGGCACCCTGAAGAGTTCAGGAAGTTTGGAAGGCATCGCTTGTGGCAACTTAGACTCTGAAGCCAAGGTGTCAGAAGATGCATGTACCTCAAGTTCCAAAGGTATAACCTCTCTTCAGTTTCCTTTCGGGATGTGTAAATTTGCCTTCTCTCTTTCTTTTCCTTTTTTTTGGGGGGGGAAGGGGGTTACTGTCATTATTAGAAAGTTCTTTAATAGTGTGGGGGGAGTCCAAAAGCTCGTCAGGACTTGATGACACTGGCTGTCATGGCATTCGTCAGATCATGGATTATAGATTTGCGAGTTTCATCAAATGATTGGTCAGAAATAGGGAAGGACGGTGCAATACTATGTACAATGTACATTGAAAGCTATTCTGGCCCTCTTTAGCATAGAGGACTTGCAGTTAGCACATATATCGGAAACATTTCTATCTGGTATAGGACCTATCTCTTTTAGCATGGATTTAACTTTTATAACACAAAACAAACTCTCTCTCTTTCTCTCTCTCTGTGTTGCATGGAATGAATACTAATAATGCTTACCATATTGGTACTAACATTGTTTATTACTTAACTTAGCAACACTAAACTATATGCTGTACTAAGTTTTATTTTAATTGTACACATTCTTATTATTGTATTTGAACTGGATTCGTTTAATGTTCTGCTAGAGAATCAATTGCAACCGGAACAAAATCAGAATGAGAAGCAGAATCTTGCTACAGTTCCTAAAACTTTTGTTGGCAGCGAAAAGTTCGATGGGAAGATGGTAGTACTCTACCAATAATTTTTGAGTAAATCTATGCCTCAAATGGAAGTTTTAACAATTTTTTCTACTTTTGTAATTCACCTATTTTTCTTATAGGTTAATGTGGTTGATGGGCTGAAGAACTATGAAGAATTATTTGATGAATTGGAAGTTCAAAAGCTTGTTTCATTGGTAAATGATTTGAGGGCCTCCGGAAAAAGAGGAAAATTTCAAGGCAAGTTTAGTAATGCTTTATCTTTGTTCACAATCACAGGCGCTCTTCATTTTGCTTCTCCTCCCTCTAAGAAAGTCTTTAAGATCTTCATATAATTTCCCTGTTGCATTTGGAAATTCGTATGCCATGATTGAAGTCAGATGGCATCTGAGTCACAAAATTTTGAAAATTGGTGTTTCTTTCTGTGATTAACAGAGCGTTATCCAAGTAAGAAGATCCTAAATGTGGTGCTACCTCATTATTCAATTCTGATCTGGAAGTTGAATTATATAGTCTTAGAATGTATTAGGCGTTCTTTTATATACCTACTGTATACATGGACTATGCCTATTTCATTCGTATCAATAAAATTTTGCTCTTATAAAAAAAATTGTAAATATAGTCCATTTAGATTGTCGGAATGAAGTGATTGGAAAATTTTCACTTTTTAACTTTCTTTGCTTAAATTGCATTGTGTAACTCTTACCATTGAGGGATAATGTGTCATAAATTCTTGCTTGCATTCACTTCACTGAGTATTGTCATATATTCTTGGGATACTATAAGGGGTACTTGTATTGGCTGTATTATAATTGTAAATGAGATGTACTTACCAAAAATATTGTAAGAGAGTTGTTTTCCCCATATCTTGAGGCTGTCCATTTATTTGCTCTCTAGAGAAAAACCTTTCAAGTAAAAGCTATAATGCTTCCATTGCAATTGCTTTCACTACTGATGTTATTATTTTGTCCCCTGTAAACATGGTCTAGTTTCCTTTTTGGCCAAAGCAAGAGAGAGGTCCAAATTGTGTATGCATGTCTAGAGAAAAGTAATTATGATGCTTAGTATATTTGGTAGTTACATTAATATAAAAATATTTTATTGTTTCATTATGTAATGCCTCAATGGAAGGCCCAAACCACATGGTCTGTAATCCAAAAGGACTAGTTAATGATACAATTGAAACCTTATAAAAAGTAAAAACTTCTCATTCTCAAGTAATGTGAGATCTCATACACCATCTATCTTTATCGGAGTTTCACAATCTACCCTCTTTAAATGTCTGACGCCCTCATCGAGCTTATTCGTGGTAGGTGGCACGATTTATGTCCCACATTTCTGGTTGAGATAAGTTCTGATATGTAACACCTTGTTCTCGTAGGATAGAGATATTATTAAACTTGTATAACATAAAACCAGATAAAGAGATTTGATTCCTGAAATTCCTTATTTATTGAAAAATATAAAAATAGAACATAATGGTTTTTGAAACGTGAACTGAAAATATAAGAAAAATGATGAACTAATCCCATGTGTGAAAATATTTAATGCTCTCTAAGCCTTTTGCACTACTAAATTTACATCCTGGTCATCCAGCTCAATGTCATCACAATTCTCATTTGTGAAAAATTAACATAGGAAAAAGACAAAAAACAAACAAAAATGAGTCGAATACTCAGTAATAGTATATTATACCATAAAAACATAACCTAGCATAGTATGAACTTAATTTTGGAAGACTCCACATAACATGCATAAATCATCATGGACTCACAAGGCATATTTATACATCATTAAATATGAGTGGAAGCATACATAATCATGACAAGCATGTAATTAAAATGCATGATTTTTTTTTTTATAAGTAAATAATTTTATTAATAGAATGGATGGCATCTTAGCTAGTTACAAAGCAAAACACACATGCCCTCTTATGGAGGGTCGTTAGAGACAAAGAATTCATGTAGGTCCATGCCGTTAAAATCCACGGCGATGGACCATATACAAAAAGTTCTAAAAAATAAAGCTTTAAGCTCCTCTACAATTCTCTCCTTGTCTTCGAAAGTCCGCTCATTCCACTCTTGCCATAAGCACCATATTATACAGATAGGAATCATCTTCCAGATGGCCTTGATATGTCTTGTGCCCCGAATTGAAGGCCAACCCTCCATCATTTCCAAAACGGTCTTCGACATAACCCATGCCAAATTAAGTCTGCCAAAGACCTCGTCCCAGAGAACCCTGGCTATCTCGCAATGTAGAACGAGATGGTTCACTGACTCGCCCGCCCTTTGACACAGACAACACCAGTCAGCAACAATAACCCTCCGTTTTCGCAAATTGTCCGTGGTTAGGATGTGCCCCAAAGATGCTGTTCAGGCGAAAAAGGCCGCTTTGAGAGGTGCTTTGTGACGCCAAATCTGTCTCCAAGGGAACTGCAAAACAGAAACATGAGTAAGAACCTTGTAGAAAGAACGAACATTAAAACACCCTCTCCTATCAGGTATCCACCATATCCTATCATGTTGGTGCCTGTTTGGTCTTTGCGAATAAATAAGGCCAAAGAACTCAGCGAAAATCCCCACTTCCCAGTCCTGTGCTGCCCTAAGAAAAGCTATGTTCCAACTAATGCGCCCATCCCACAACTCCATAACCTCTGCCACTGTTGCGTCTTTAGCACTAGCTATTTGATAAAGAGAAGGGAAAATCCCACATAAAGCTCCATCCCCACACCAGTTATCCTTCTAAAATTTAATTCTCGTCCCATCCCCAAGTTGAAACCTGGTGTTCCTCCTAAACAAGCCCCACCCTTTTCGAATATTTTTCCACACTCCCACCCTCCCTGTTCTGCTGACCTCGTTTGAATTCCAGGCCCCCCACAAACTACCATATTTACGGTCAATCACTATTTTTCACAGAGCCTCAGGTTCCTTGTGATATTTCCATAGCCATTAGCCCAGCAGCGCTTGATTGAATTGTCTCAAGTTGCGGATACCCAAGCCACCATTCGAGATAGGCCGACAAACCGTCTTCCAGTTGACTAAATAATATTTAAACTCCTCCCCCAATCCACCCCGTAGGAAGTCCCTTTGGAGCTTTTCTAATCGGCCTGCCACTCTTGCTGGTATTGGAAAAAGGGATAAGAAATATGTGGGTAGATTTGACAAGGTACTTTTGATCAGAGTAATACGACCCCCTTTAGACAGATACAGTCTCTTCCACCCTGCTAACTTCCTTTCCACTTTCTCGATTACCGTGTCCCAAATCCTGACAGACCTGGAAGCCGCTCCCAGAGGAAGCCCCAAATAGGTCATAGGTAGGGCAGAAATTTTATACCCGAGATTACTAGCCAACGAACGTATATTTCGGACGTCTTCTATTGGAACCATCTCAGATTTATCATAATTCACTTCTAATCCAGAGGCCGCTTCGAAACAGAGGAACAACGCTTTTAACACACGCACCTGGTTCTGATCTGCCTCACAAAGGACAAGTGTGTCGTCTGCCAATAGTAAATGAGATATGTTAGTGATGCCCCTAATAGGGGTACCAACTAGGAATCCATTTACCAGACCATTAGCTACCAAGGCCGATAACATCCTGCTGAGAGCCTCCGTAACTATGACGAAAAGCAATGGCGATAGGGGATCCCCTTGTCTCAAACCTCGAGAGCTCGGAAAAAATCCTTTCGGACTTCCATTAATCAAGACAGAGAATCTTGCGGTGGTAATACACCACCATATCCAAGCCTTCCACCTTTCCCTTAAACCACACCTACCGAGCAAGTACTGTAGAAAATTCCAATTGACATGATCATAGGCATTTTCCATATCCAGCTTGCATAATATTCTAGTGGTACCGGCTTTCCATCTGCTCTCAATGCATTCGTTAGCTATAAGAACCGCATCGAGGATCTATCTACCTTTGATAAAGGCATTTTGCAGAGTAGAGATTATTTTCCTGATTATCCCGCCGAGACGATTAGCTAAGATCTTTGAAATGATCTTATATACCCCCCCCCCCCACAAGACTAATAGGCCGAAAGTCCTTGATATCTATAGCTCCAGCCTTTTTTGGAATAAGGGCTAAGAAGGTGTTATTAAGACTTTTCGCAAATCTTCCATCTGAGAACAGCTCTTTAAAGATATTCATAAGGTCCTCCCTTATCACTCCCCAGCACTCTTGGAAAAAACCCATGGAGAAACCGTCTGGTTCCGGTGTTTTGTCTTTGACCATTTTTCGGATAGCCTCGAGCACCTCCTCCTCTTCAAAAACTTTCTCCAAACGAACAACATCCTCCAACCCTAAAGTCTCAAAAGCAAGGCCATCTAAGGTAGGTCTCCAGACCTCTTGTTCAGCCAAAAGCTTCTCGTAAAAATCTACTATATGGCCATGTATGGCTCCTTCATCTTTAATCTCTTCCCCGTCGATTTTAAGAACCTCAATATTGTTATTTCTTCTATGCGAATTTGCGATTTTATGAAAAAATTTTGTACAACGATCTCCTTCCCGTAACCACAAAGCTCTTGACTTTTATCTCCAAGAAATCTATTCTAACAATAGCAATCTCTCGAGTTCTGAGACCAACGAAGTCTTTCGCGTCTGTTCTTCTTGAGTAAGACCACGCCCTGCTTGAACCCTAGCTAAATCCTCGATATCTCTCTTCAATCGATTCTTGTTTTCCCCCACATTTCCAAAAGAGTGCGAGTTCCATGCCTTCAAATCTCCTTTAAGGGCTTTTAACTTCTTAGCAAAAATGAAACTAGCTGTGCCCTGAAAATGATACGACGCCCACCACTGTCGGACCCTATCGATAAAACCCTCCGACTTCAACCACATATTCTCAAACTTGAAATACTGATGCCCACTCCGAAGCCCTCCGCAATCCAATAAGATGGGCCAGTGATCCGAGCACACACGATCCAAATGCTTCTGCAAAACGTCTGGAAAATGACTTTCCCACTCGGGAGAGATAAGGAAGCGATCCAACCTAGACCACGACTGGTTGTTTGACCAAGTAGCCGGACCCCCTACTAAAGGTAAATCCAAAAGATTCAAATCAGAGATGTTTTCTGTAAATTCTAGGCTTGCTGATCTCACACTTCTATTGCTACATGTCTCGCTAGGAAAACGAACGATGTTGAAATCACCCCCGATACACCACGGTAGCTCCTACCAACTATGCACCCCGGCTAGTTCTTCCCATAGAAATCTGCGGTCCGCATCTACATTTGGCCCGTATACACCTGCAAAAGCCCAAGTAAAGTCATCAGAAACACATTTAAAAGTACAAGCTATTGTGTGCCTCCCAATGTACTCATCCATTTTTTCTACCACCCTCCTATCACACATCACCACAATGCCCCCTGATGCCCCTGTAGATGCCAAATATACCCAATCCACGTGTACACCACTCCATAGGCTACTCACAATTCTCCTAGTAATTAGATTCAATTTAGTCTCTTGTAGGCATACAATATCCACTTTCCATTCACGTAGCAGATTCCCAATCCGAAGACGTTTATTAGCGTTGTTTAGTCCTCGAACGTTCCATGACACAATTTTTGGCTTCATTGACGGATAGAAAGCCCCTTGCCCTTAACTCTCCCTTTTATGGGGGGGCCCTTTGTGTTCAGTGACCAAGTAAGGTGTCTAAGTTCCCGACATTGTTTAGACTTTCCCTTGTTATTCAGGTTATGATTGGCCTCCATAGCAGTGAATAAAGCCATTATCTGCTCTTCATATCCCTCACACCGGATACCCACTATCTGTTGAATTGCCAAGATGGTTCTCATAACCCAACTGGAGGATTGATTTGGAACAAAAGAGTTCAACGGAACAGGTTGAAATTCCTCTCCCAAGGGGATATCCTCCATACCCGGTAGAAGATATGAGTCTGGTACGTGATTAATCTATTTATCTTGTCTTCAACTTATTATATGGTGAACCACGCTTGAGTCTGTGGCACCCCATAATTTGTTTGAACATGAAGTGCAACACGCTTGAATCCGTATTTTACTGTGAAATACTCTTGAGTCTGTATTTCACCTAACTCATTTCAACATGAGGTGAAACACGCTTGAGTTCGTGTTCCACTATAAAACACGCTTGAGTCCGTGGTTAACTTGATTTGTCTGAACATGAAGTGAAATACGTTTGAGTCTGTGTTTTATTGTGAAATACACTTGAGTCCGTATTTCACCTAACTTGTTTGAACATGAAGTGAAACACGCTTGAGTCCGTTTTTCACTATGAAATACGCTTCAGTCTGTGTTTCCCTGTAAAACACGCTTGAGTTCGTGTTTTACTTGACTTGTCTGAACATGAAATGAAATACGCTTGAGTCCATGTTTTACCTGACTTGCATGACTTTTACTTGTACATGACATATTTTTACATTGCATGGTCTCGCATGATGTGACATTTCTTGTGCATGAGATGGCATAACATGGCATGTTCTTGTACATGATGTAGCATAACATGGTATTCTCTTATACATGACATGACATCTACTTGTGCATGATATAGCATGATGTGGTATAGCATGACATGTTTTCGTACATGGCAAATGATAACATGGCATAACATAGCATGATCTAAACATTTATAACATTCTATGGCATGTATGGTCTATGTACTACATGAACATGACATACATGGTCTAAGTTTCATTAAATCCATCAATCATTCAATCCACACATACAAGCATATTATCATGATTCATCAAAGATTGTGAAAGGAATTTGACCTTGACTTGGTTCATAGCATGGCGTAGACAACATCACATTTTTATTAACAATTATAATATTTACAGTACACATATAAATTGTATGATCATACTAATTACCTCTTAGTGCTGCTTCATGATTTTCCACTTGAGGCATGTTACCTATACGAGGTACTAACGTTACTAACTTCCTAAGAAAACATGTCGTGGGATTTTTAAATATTTAAAATCATCACATAGAGATAATTTAATAAATGTTAAATTATTCTAAGATTACTTTGCAATAATATTATCAAACTTATAACATACTCTTTAATAATTGTATTAGAAGATATAGTTACAAAAATATTTGGAATAGTCCCAAAATATACTCTAAAAATCTCCTAAACATATTCTGAAAATGGGTTTGGGACTCTCAATTAGATTCTACTAAAAACTCCATAAAAATCATAGAAATAGTTTATTAAGCCTCCCAAAGCAGTATCAGCCCACTAAAAGGTTATTAACAATCTGGCCGACAAACCCAAGGTCCAGGGTCAACTATAAGTAAAACTGTTCCTTTAAAAGACTATAAGCAACTTACTTTAACACAAAATAGTTTCTGAAAAGGAAGGAATAGAGGACCGGGCCCAAGAACTTCATTTAGAAAAGTAAATCCAAAACACTCTCTTAAGGAAATCTCTTGGCCACATGGGCCCAAAGGCCTAATAGAATTTCAAAGACTTTGAGACTAAAACAAAGGCTCGGGTAAAGGGCATTAAAAGGGCAATACACGCAAGTACTAAAATAATAGATGGATTTTGTGGAAAGATTGAGACAAGTATTAAAAGCAACACCTGCTGGTTACGGGAGGGTTGGCTGTTCGACATTGTCTGTGGCTGCCAAGAGGTGTTTTGGGGTCTTCTGCGGTTGACGGTGGTTGGGAAATCCCTTGGCTATATTAAACGGTGCTATCGAGAGTGAGTTTGGTTTGCTGTGAATGGATTGTTTCCAAGAGATGATTCTTTCACTGAGGATTTCTTGGGTGAATTTCAGAAGGGGTCTCAGAGATTTTATAGACAGAGAAGGAAGGGAGATACGTGATTGATGTGGAGATGTTTGAATTTGGAATTGGGAAATCATAAGGATTTGCTCCAAAGAGTACAAAGCGGATTTAGGCGAAAATTATGCAAATTTGAAATAAATAAGATGATTGAGGATATGGGCGTATATTTGAATTCAAGATACCCTCAGATTTGGAGACCAAACTGATAGGAATAGGAATTGCTAAGGAAGATTTGATTAGAGAGGAAATTTAGTAAAAAAATATTTACACTTTTTTAAAAAATTGATGCTTGGAGATAGTTACTAAAATAATAAAAATATAAATAAAATACTAAATTTAAATCCTAAATTTGGGTCGGGTCGTTATATGAAATCATTTGTAACGCCCCAATGGAAGGCCCAAACCACAGAGTCTATACTAAAAAAGGACTAGTCAATGATACAATTAGAACTCCATTGGAACTTTATAAAAAGTAAAAACTTTTCCTTCCCAAGCAATGTGGGATCTCATACATCAGCTACCTTTATTGGGGTATCACAATCTACCTCTCTTAAATGCCCGACGCCCTCGTTGGGCCTGTCCATGGTAGGTGGTATGGCTCATGTCCTATATTTCTAGTTGGGGTAGACTCTGATACCATTTGTGATGCCCCAATAGAAAGCCCAAATCACATAGCTTATACTCCAAAATGACTAGTTAGAGCCTACCCCAATAAAAAATGTGGGACATGAGCTGTACCAACTACCACGGACAGGCCCAACGAGGGCGTCAAGCATTTAAGGAAGGTATATTGTGATACCCCAATAAGGGTAGGTGGTGTATGGGATCCCACATTGCTTGAAAAGGAGAAATTTTTGCTCTTTATAAGATTCCAATGGGGTTCTAATTGTATCATTGACTAGTCCTTTTTTAGTATAGACTCTGTGGTTTGGGCGTTACACATTACCTCTTATAAAAAAATCTTTCACTACCTCTTGTCATGAAATCTCTTTAGCTTTCTCTGAGGCAACTGTGTGTCCTTAAATAATAGTGAAGATTCCCTTCCTGGTAAAGAAATAGTAACAACAACATTAATAATAGCTAAATCAGTGTTATTACATGAAGCAGGTCAGACTTATGTGGTCTCAAAGAGGCCTATGAAAGGACATGGAAGAGAGATGATTCAGCTAGGTCTTCCTATTGCAGATGCGCCTCCAGAAGAGGACAATGCAGTTGGAACCTCTAAAGGTACGTTCTATTTCACAAAGATGTTGTTTCGATTAAAAGTTCTTTGAGTGGTTTGGAAATTATGTTGTTAATTTTAATCCATTTTCATGGATTCTGTTTTAAATAAATTTTGCAGATCGGAAAATAGAATCCATCCCTTCCTTACTACAAGATGTTATTCAGCGTATGTTAGGCATGCAAATTTTGACTTCAAAGCCAGACTCATGCATTATCGATTTCTATAATGAGGTTGTTCATTATGGTATTTTCTTTGGTCATTTTACCTATGATTTGTGAAGTTAGCCTAATTTTACCATGATATTTGCAGGGTGATCACTCGCAGCCACACATGTTCCCTTCCTGGTTTGGGAGGCCTGTTTGCATCCTTTTTTTGACACACTGTGAAATGACGTTTGGAAGGTTAATTAAAATAGATCAACCTGGGGATTTTAGAGGATCACTCAAGCTTTCTCTTGCACCTGGGTAATCAATTTGAATCCCTTCTCTCTCTCTCTCTCTCTGAGCAACCCATTTTTCTCTTCAAACACACTGAAATGACTAGTGCTGTTTGATCCTTTGGGTACTTTTGTCTATTATCATTTTCAAAGAAAGTTGGTAGCTTCATAGCATGATCTGCTTGAGAATTTCCCTTGACTTGACTTACTCAAGCCAAATACCTTATAACATTGAGTTCTACCGAGTCTATATTAGGGTAGAATTACATTGTCAACTCACAGCCGTCTATTATTCATGTCTTCAGAAAAATATACGTAGAACCATCAGGATCATCTTTTGTAAATGCACGTAGCAAGTAGAGATTCAAATGTGTTTGCATCCTTTGGAAGTGATGAACGTGATAGTTATAATCATTTGGCATTTTATATCATCTTAGACATTCAAATCTATGTATTTTCCCACTAGTTTCTTGACTTGCGATTTGTAATTTATGAGATTCATCTCTTTTATAAATCCTGATTCCTGATATGATGTTTATATCAATGTGCATTTTATATCATCATAGAGAATATCTATTTATTTTCCCACAGGTTTTTGACTTGCAAATATGTAATTAATGAGATTCATATGAAGTTTTGCGGATTCCTGAGTTGATGTTTTTTACCATGAGAAACACAGGTCTCTCCTAGTAATGCAAGGGAAATCTACAGATTTTGCACGGCATGCAATTCCCTCCCTTTGTAAACAAAGAATACTAGTTACTTTCACAAAATCTCAACCAAAGAAATCCACTCCGAATGATGGTCAGCGTTTTCCTTCATCTGTGGTAGCACCATCATCCCATTGGGGTCCCCCACCCAGTAGATCTCCCAATCATAATCGCCACCCTATGGCACCAAAGAACTATGTTGCCGTTCCAACTACTGGTGTGCTTCGAGCCCCACCGATTTGTCCACCAAATGGCATCCCACCAGTTTTTGTGCCCACTCCACCAGCCATTCCTTTCCCTGCACCAGTTCCCATGCCACCTGCTTCAACTGGATGGCCAGCTGCACCAGCAAGGCATCCTCCACCTTGCTTCTCTGCTCCTGGTACTGGTGTTTTTCTTCCTCCACCCGGCTCTGGTAATTCTTCATCTCCTCAACTGTTACAAGGTACTGCAGGCGAGGTGAACTTTTCTGCTGAGACGGCTTCCTTGTCTGAAAAAGAAAATGGTTCAGAGAAATCTAACCACAGTGCAAGTCCTTTCCCTAAAGGAAAACCTGAAGGGAAAACACAGAGGCAAGACTGTAATGGAAGTGTCAATGGAAGTGGCAGTGGACGAGCAATGGTGAAGGAAGAAGAAAAGCAGACTGTTGACAATGTGGTGGCAAGCCAGCCAGCCAGAGCAGTTTAGAGAGAGGGAGAGAGAGAGAAGAGAGTGTTCCTACTGAGACAAAGGGGTAGGTTGCCAACTTCAATGAGTTTGAAGCAAATGTAAAGAGCGGCAACATTGACATGGCATTCATACTAATGAGAGAGGTACTTAGGGAGGAAGAATTCACTTCAGTTCTCTTTGGAATCCCTTGCCCTCTTAACCCTTTTTTTGTCTTATGACATGAACTTTTACAGTAGTTGGAAAACTTAGTATTTTTTTAAACTGTTGTTTCTATGCTATCAAGCTCGTAATTTATGGTTTGGGGTTCGTTTTAGCCATGCAGCCCCATTGCGCCTCTTGCAGAAAGTCCACCACCTTTTGAAATTAACCCGACTTGAGCCTAGTGGTATGATTTTGGTCTTGGGTGTTTGTTCTCTCAATCTAAGATTCAATTTTTTGGGTTCAAATAGCCACGTTCCATTTATGAAGAAAAAAGCAGGAGGCAACCGGGAGGGAGAATTGCGAGGGAATTGAAGTTGAAGTGGATAAATTGAAAACGGGATTGTTCTGTGTTCAGTCTACTAAATTCCCTTCTTCCCCACTTTTTCCCCTTCTTTCATTCCCCCGAATCCCCTTTCCCTTTCGTCTTCCCAACCCTTTTCTCAATTGTGGAGACATTCACTTTTAGTTCTCCCTTTCCTCCATTGATAAATTTAAACAACACTAAAACAGCAGTGAAAACCATTTCCTTGTGTTCTTTCCCAATCTCAATCACAATCTCATGTATTAAACTACATATGAGGAAATAAGAGGCTACAACAAATCCTGAAAAAAAGAGGCCGACAAAATTGTAATTGTGCGGACCCTTGATCATCTTCATCCTCTTAAGCAGAATATGGTCAACTACCGACAAGACTTCGAATCTAGATGGCTTCACCCTCACACATTGGATTATGAAAATAAAGTGAACTTCTAAATTGTCTGGTAGACTCCCAACGACAGATTTTTCTGTCAACAGAATTATCCTAACTCATTTCCTATGAATTAATGGTTTCCCAATAAGAGGGGGGAAAAAAGGGGAAAGGAAAAAATACGAAGGAGAGAGATACACACCAAGGCCAGGGCTTAGTGATTACATCTCACGAGGTCGAGCTCTATGACATGGGAATGATTGAAGCGCTGGCTAGTTGCATGGTGAAGAGGTGACTCTGGTTCTTCGTCAAAGACTTGGGTCAGAGTCATCTGGGTTTAATAATTAGATTAAATTATTAATTAATACAATTAAATTACATTTAAGAGCTAATTAGTAATCATCTACTATTGCTGCAGTAAAGAAAGTAACAAAGTCGGCATTAATTACATTTGAGAGCTACTTGTTGAAGAAGTTTCTGGTATACTTTATAGAGGGAACGGCAGTAAAGATTGGAAGAGAAAAAGTTAATAAAATATAAATTTGGTTTGTGAACAGTAGCAAGCGATGTGATTTAGCTTCTGTGAGAGCACTAACAATAGTCTTGTTAAAGTTTTGGTTAAAATGAAGTTCAATTTTACTTTCTTGGCTATAATTCATATGGTTTAGCCAAAGAGTTTACATTGATTTAGTTAAATCAAAGTCTAAATAATAATATAATATTATATATTTTAATATAAATAATATATATATTTTTCAATTTTGCAAATACACTTAATTTATTAAATATTAATTTTAGTAAGAAATATATATACATTTTATTATATCTTCTCTCAATAAATTGTAGGGGGTTCATAATATAGGAAAGCATGGAATATATTAATTATATATATATAGCCAATATAGCCAGGTTTTGAAATATATTAATTATATATATATTTTTAATATATTTATATATAAATTTTACCCCAGATGTTGAAATATATATATATATATATTACTATATTTTCTCTCAAACATTAAGTTAGCCTAGCTTTATGATTAAAACGCAATAAAATATATAAATAGAAGTGTGAATAGGGACTCTCCAAACATAGCCAGACTTTGTAATTTACTGTAGCAAAACTCTAAAATGGAGATGGGATAGCCAGACCAATGTGCACGTTATTTGAGTCTTAAGTCTAAATTTTAGAGATGCAGTGGGCTATAGCCAGCCCACTGCTAATGCTCTGAGGTAACGTGAATTTCTGTCAGTTCTTTCCTTCTATGTTTAAATTTTTGTTTTCATTTTAAAATTTTGAAGCAAACAGAATACTCTCAATAGAATAGTTAAACATGAAATTTTTATAAAATTTAATTTAAAGTGTCAAAAACTACTCTTCATTAGACTCTTTAAAATGAAGAAATATTATGAAAATATGAATAGTATTTGTGCTATATGTAGTGCAATACTGTTCATCTTTAAATCATTTTATATTATTATTTTTCTTCTAATGTCGTGATGTTCAAATCGAGTTTCGACCTATTGCCGACCACGGTTTAACACACCGCTAGCATCACAGGCATTGTCTCACGTCGGCGACCAACTATAGACGATCCCATTGCTAGAAATTCCGCCGTTGTCTCCCACGCGTGACTCCAACGTCGAAAATGGATTTTGGCGTTTATGGATTTCATTCGACTCACCGCCAACTATCACTTGCGACACTGCCATTTCACTGGAAGTCTTTCACGCCGGCGACAAACTCTCTAAAATCTCAGCTCCATCAAGCTCGTCGTCTCCACCCATGCTCAACTCCAACGCCGAAAAGCATTGTTTTCGGCGTTGGAGTCCTAAAATGTTCCAGTCTATTTTTTTTTTAATTTATAAAATAAATATTATTAAAATAAAATATTAATATTTTAAAAGATATAAAGAAAAAATAGAGAGATTGGTGGATGATAAAATGTAAAAGTGAATAGAAAAAATAGAAAAAATAAGTTTTTAATAGTTAAATTAAAAAAAAAAAAACTACTCTATTGAAAATGCTCTAAGACTCCTTTTTCTCCACTCCATCACAATCCTACCCGTCCTCTCCATTGTGAACGGCAAGAACTCGTGTTGGCAGTATATGTAGGTGTGACACAATCCTAAATCCTAATACTCACGCATATTCGATTGGGGCCTTACTGTTAGAAAGAGATCAGAAAGAATATTTGAAGTTGCTTGTGCAAGGCCCCTCTTCTAAAAGAAGAGAGAGATAAAGCTTGAAATATGACCAGAGACACATCATTTTATTAGTTTGCTTTTACAGCATCCAACACTTCTCTAATTACTAAAACAGCCTCCCACGTACGTGCCAGTTCTAGTCTTCACAAGGAATGCAACATTATCTGAACTCCATGTTGTGTGCGAAGGGTAAGGTGCTGAACAGGTGAGTGGACATAGGCTGGCGATAGGGTGAAGGCATAGCGTTGAAGAATCATCGAAAGAGCAATCTTTGCTTCTGTGGTGGCGAAGTTAAAGCAACACAATTTCGAGATCCCATGCCAAAGGGAATATAAGCGACTGTATTGTTGTTAGTGGCTTTGGCAACTCCTCCTGAGAACCTCTCTGGTTTGAAAAGATGCATGTCTTCTCCCCATATTTGAGGGTTTTGGTGAACTATTATAGTTGGGATGAACGAGATCAAATCAGCTGGAAGTGTGAGATTTAATCGCAGTCTAATATTACTTTCAACTTTTCTTGTGATTGCAACTGCAGGAGTATATAATTGTAGAGACTCGTTGATGATCATGCTCATATGAATGGAAAAAGTAAACTATTATGGTCCCACCTAGTTAGGAGTCAAATGATATGTATGCCTATAAGTTTGGAGGCACCTTCTCCTAACAAGCCGATTTTCTGGAGTGTGAATCCTTGAGTAGTATATGTGTTGAATCTAGGGTTTTACTTGATCAACCAGAGAAACTCAACAACGCCAAGATTTGAACAAGAAATTAACAAGAAACAAGAAATAACATAATAATAGAATATAAATTGTAAAATTGGAAGAACACACAAGTTAACGTGGTTCAATCCTTTCGGATCTACATCCACAGGGGGAACTGGCCAGAGATCTTCTTATTGATGTTTCGAGAACTTCCGAGATACAGGTTACAAGCTCGAGGTCATTGCAATGACCTCAACTCCCTCACAATCTCTCGGCTTATAGAGTTTCACAGCTAACCCTAATCGCCTCTGTCTGTTCGCAAGAAAGCCTTTCGAATGTGTATCGTAATAATCCCGATTACTGTACATCTCTATCTATTTATACCCAAGCCCAGTGTTATACCCTAATTACATAAGATTGCAACACACGGTCATTAAAATGACCATTGGATTACACATGTATGATATTATGAGATAGAGACACGTGACCACTTCATTGGTCATTATACACAGATCAGAAATGAATTTTCTCAAAATAAAAAAAAAACAAATTGTTGACACACATTTTCTCACAAACTCCACCTTGTCATCAATTTGACTTCAAGGTTCCCCATCCCCATCTCTGACCAATTCCCGCCTTTAATTCCCCCAGGTTACCCTCCCTTCATTTGGATCAAATCCAGGCAATGGTTGAATTTGGATCTCGGCAATGTCTTGGTCATCATATTTGTTGGGTTGTCCTCAGTTGGCACCTTTTCCACTTTTACTTCTCCACCTGCAACCACATCTCTTACAAAATGAAGTTTAATGTCAATATGTTTAGACCTTTCATGAAAGACTTGATTTTTTGTAAGATGGATTGTACTTTGATTATCATAATGAACTGTGATATTACCCTTAAATAATCCTAACTCATTTGATATTCCTTTCATCCACAAGGCCTTCTTTATAGCCTCTGTCATGACTATGCATTCAGCCTCAGTTGTGGACAAAGCTACAACTGATTGCAGGTTGGATTTCCAACTCACAGCACCTCCAAATGCTGTAAACACATAGTCTGTGAGAGACTTCCTGGTGTCTAAGTTTCCAGCAAAGTCAGAGTCAACAAAACCCTAGATTTCTTGACCACTCAACACATTTCCACCAAAACTTAACCCTAGACTTGAAGAACCAACTAAATACTGAAATACCCACTTCAAAGCTTTCCAGTGGGATTTCCCAGGGTTTCCCATGAACCTACTAACTAAACTAACAGCATAGGTTAGGTCTGGTCTTGAACAGACCATGGCATACATGATACTTCCTACCATATTTGCATATGGTAATTTTTCCATGAATACTCTTTCATTTTCAGTTTTAGGGGACTGATCTAGTGAAAGTTTAAAGTGCTGTCCAATGAGAGTACTCACAGATTTAGCTGAGTCCATGCCAAATCTTTTTAGTACTCTCAATAGGTATGTCTTTTGTGATAAGTGGAGTAGCTTATTTTTCCTATTTCTAATTATCTCCATACCTAAGATTTTCTTAGTAGGTCCAAGATCTTTCATTTTAAAGACAGATTTTAAAACTTCTTTTACATTTTCAATCAAACTTTTACTTTTACAAGCAATGAGCATATCATCAAAATACAACAGAAGATAAACAGTGGCATCATCAGAAGTTTTAAAATACACAGCTATCATAATTACACATTTTAAAACCATTTCCAATCATGTGTGTCTCAAATCTTTTGTACCACTGTCTTGGGGATTGTTTTAATCCATATAATGATTTTTTTAACAAACACACAATTTTTATTGGATTCATTCACAACACCTTCAGGGGGCTACATATATAGGGTTTCTTCCAACTCACCATGCAGAAATGCAGTTTTAATATCCAATTGTTCTAAAAATAAATCATGATAGACAGTGTAGGCTAACAACAATCTGATAGAGCTATGTTTTACTACAGGGGAGAAAATCCCATTGAAATCTATACCCTCCCTTTGTGTAAAACCTTTTGCCACTAACCTAGCCTTATACCTAGGTTTTTCTACCCCTGTTATACCTTCCTTTTTCTTGAATATCCATTTAGACCTTAAGATTTTAACCTTGTCAGGTTTTAACACCATTTTCCAAGTTTTATTCTTATATAAAGATTCCAGCTCTTCTTGCATTGCAAGAAGCCAATTACTAGACTCTTTGCTGTTCATGGCCTCTTTATAAGACCTTGGGTCCAGGTCTTTAATATCCTGGGCTACTATCAGAGCAAAGGCTATTAATTCAGCCTGCCCAAACCTCTAGGGGGGTTTGATGACCCTCCTAGCCCTATCTCTTACAAGATTATATGAGTCAATTGTATCTTCTTGGTTATTATCCAGACTGGTTTTAGTACTGCTTGCAGATTTAGGGTCTGTGTCAGTAGGCAATGTTTGAAGGTGCTCCACCTCAAGCTGGACACTGTCTTGGGTAGTATCCTTCTGAGTTTCATTAGTGCTAAGGGGAGCTCTAGCCATTTGTAACTCATTAAAAGTCACATCTCTACTTATAAGACACTTTTGTTTTCCTGGTTCCTCTATCCAAAGTTTATAACCTTTTACACCCTCAGGATATTTAACAAAAATGCATTTCACTGTCCTAGGTTCCAGTTTGTCAGTCTTGGTGTGTGCATAAGCAACACACCCAAATACTCTCAGATTAGTGTAATCTGAGGGTTTACCAATCCACAATTCCTGGGGAGTTTTAAAATCAATGGCAGATGAAGGGGTTCTATTTATCAAGTACACTGCTGTACTTACAGCCTCTGCCCAGAAGGTTTTAGGTAGTTTGGCATTGGACAACATGCACCTAACCCTCTCAAGAATGGTCCTACTCGTTCTCTCAGCTAGGCCATTCTGTTGGGGTGTTTCCTTCACTGTCCTATGTTTAGCTATACCCTCCTTTTGGCAGTAGATATTAAATTCATTTGATAAATATTCAAGCCCATTATCTGTCCTAAGCTTCTTCACCTTCCTTTCCACTTGATTTTCAACCAAAACTTTCCATTTCTTAAATTTGTCAAAGGTTTCACTTTTCTGTTTAAGGATATAAACCCACACTTTTCTTGAATAATCATCAATTATGGATAGGAAGTAATTCCCTCCACCATGGGAACTCACCCTTGCAGGTCCCCATAAATCAGAGTGGACATAGTCCACGCTCTGCGTTGTTTGGTACACACTGGTTTTAAAACTTACTCTGGTGGATTTTCCTAGAATGCAATCCTCACAGAAGGGAAGGTCTCCTAGGTTTTTGTCACCAAGTAACCCCTGCTTATGGAGTTCCTTTAAGCCCTTAAGACTGACATGGCCTAGTCTCCTGTGCCAGAGCACAGTGTCACACTCCCTTGCATTCTGTACAGCAGATACATGTCCTATAATAGTCTGACCTAAAAGGGTATAAAGGCCATTCTTTATTTCCCCTTTCATGACTACTATAGAACCTTTGGTAACCTTTAAGGTCCCAGACTCAGATTTAAAGGAACACCCAGATTTATCAAGCATTCCTAAAGAGATTAGATTCCTCTTTAATTCAGGTATGTATCGTACATCTTTCAATATTCTTTCCATACCATCATGCAATTTTAACCTAATTGTTCCAATACCAAGAACCTTACAAGATTTATTATTACCAAGCATAACATGTCCACATCTCAAATCAGAGAAAGTTTCAAACCAAGACTCACATGGACACATGTGAAAAGAACAACCAAAATCAAGAATCCATTCTTTTTCAAATTCTACTTCTGAGATACAAAGTACCTTAGCACTCTCATAGCCATCTGATATGACAGATGCATTCCCTTCAATTTTTGCCTTATTCCCTTCTTTAGCTTTCCTCTCGGGGCAGTCTTTCTTAAAGTGTCCCTCTTTGTGACAGAGGAAGCACTTCAATTGTTTTCCTTTTGGTTTAAACTTAAGTTTATTCTTCTTTCCCTTTTGACCAGGTTTTTCTGGTTTTACTCTAGCCAATAAGCCCTCACCAGCTTCACCTTTAGGCTCTATAATGTTCTGTAGTTCCCTAGCATGTAAAATGGACTGTACCTCATCTAGTGACAGACGCTCTCTATCATACATGATGGTTTCCTTGAGATTTGTGTATGAACTATCTATTGAGCTTAATAGTAATATGGTCTGATCCTCATCCTCTATGATTATGTCTATATTGGCCAGATCTAGGATGATCTTATTGAACTCATCCAAATGGTCTTCAATAGACGCACCAGGAGACATTTTGAAAGTGTAAAGCTTAGTCTTCTTATGAAGAGGATTAGCAAGGGATTTAGTCATGTATAGAGACTCTAACTTTAACCAGATCCCCGTTGCATACTCCTCATTGGCTAACTCCCGTAATACCTTGTCCCCTAGGGAAAGAATGAGGGCACTGTGTACCTTCTGTAAAATCTCAGGTCTAATCATCTCAGACGAGGAGAAACTAAGTTTCTCTTCTGAGGACCCTTTAGGCACTTTCTTGTCTCCAAGAAGTGCATCCTGGAGACCATGGTGCACTAAAAGAGCTCTCATCTTAATCCTCCAGAGGCCAAAGTCGTTCTTTCCCATAAATTTCTCGATCTCAAACTTAGCAGATCCCATCTCTAACCTGGGCTCTAGATACCACTTGTTAAATATAGGGTTTTACTTGATCAACTAGAGAAACTCAACAATGCCAAGATTTGAACAAGAAATTAACAAGAAACAAGAAATAACATAATAATATAACAGAAATTGTAAAATTGGAAGAACACACAAGTTAATGTGGTTCGATCCTTTCGGATCTACATCCACAGGGGGAACTGACTAGAGATCTTCTTATTGATGTTTTGAGAACTTCCGAGATATAGGTTACAAGCTCCAGGTCACTGCAATGACCTTAACTCCCTCACAATCTATCGGATTACAGAGTTTCACAGCTAACCCTAATCACCTCTGTCTGTTCGCAAGAAAGCTTTTCGAATGTGTATCGTAATAATCTCGATTACTATACATCTCTATCTATTTATACCCGAGCCCAGTGTTATACTGTAATTACATAAGATTGCAACACGCGGTCATTAAAATGACCATTGGATTGCACAGGTTTGATATTATGAGATAGAGACACGTGACCTTCACTGGTCATTATACACAGATCAGAAATGAATTTCCTCAAAATAAAAATAAAAATAAAAAAATTGTTGACACACCCTTTCTCACAATATGGGCACATAAGTTCATAACAAATGGTATCATAACCAGTTGGAACTCCCATGTTGCTTTGCCTAATGGGCTGGCTCACGGAGTGACCAGCTATGGATCCAGTAGGATGGGCCGTGTTGTCCTAGCCTAGTGAAAGCCTCCTATAGTACATAGTGCTCAATATTTAGACTAGCATGGACATTGGTCTTGAAGGGTGGGGGATATGTTATAGTCCCACATTGATTAGGAGTCAAATGTTATGTACATATAAGTTTGGGGGCATCTCTCCTAGCAAGACGATTTTCTAGACTGAATCCTTGGACCTTATATGGGGACATAACATAAACCAAAAAAAAATTAAGACTTTGAAATCTAAACAACTTATTTGTGTTTGATCATGACTTATAAATTCTTACAGTCTTGAGCTTTGAGATGCCATCCGATTTTGGATTTTGCTGGCCTAATAAAGTAAGCCCCTCCTTTCTTGCTTTCTCTTGCCATTCTTCATGGGTTGCAAGAAGAAAGACAGTCCATGCAAGCAAACTGCTTGTGGTTTCATGCCCAGCAATGTAACATGTCTTGCACTCATCCTCCAGATCGTCTACTGAAATTCTTTTGTTTGCATCGGCATCACGATGAGACTTTACAAGCAATCCAAGAAAATCATCCCCAAAGCTGCCTATCTTCTCTGTCATTACCTTCTCCTCTTTTCTTGACTATCTCTAGTATAGAGTCATGTAAACCCTTTCCAAGCTTTTCTGATTCGATTTCATCTTCGGTTTTATAAAATTCACTGCAAAATGGACGATCAAAGTAGTTAATGGAATTGAGAGCCAGGAAAGCAAATCATAAAAGAATCCATAACGAGTGTAGTTCTGTGCTCCCTGTGGTAGGCTATATATATATTAGTCAAACCATCTACCAAATGGTTTCCTTTACTAATCTAATTTAAAAATAAAATATATCTCATATAAAATAAAATGATATAATAACATAATAATTTTTTATTATAGATAAAAATAAAAATAAAAATAAAAATAAAAATAAAGATGATTTCTAATGTATTTTTAATATATATTTTTTTTATTATGAAGACATATTCTTGACATAATACATATTTTTTTAATACATAAATTGTATTAAACGTATTTTATTTTTATTATAGATTTTACTATTAGATTATTCTATATCATATAAAAAATTGTATACAAATAAAACAAAAAATAATTTATATATTTTATTTTAATTTTGTTTGACCCTCCTAAAATAAATCTCTAATTCCACTACTGAACATGATGATGAAGGGTGACCTATTTTTGACAAGGAAGGGGCATTCTAACGGTATTAATACTTTAATTTACACTATTCTTAAAAATTTAATACATTACTAATTGTATTAGCGATTTGCTGGTATACAATATATTTGGGACTTGCCTGATGCCAGGAAACCTGATTTTATGAGGGGTGATGATATATTTACAATTTGTTTACCACTAGTTTACCATTCTCAGTACATTTATTTTTTTGTTATTTTATTTGAAATATTTTTTTAAAATCCTTAAATATTAAGAAAAAATTTTTAAAAATATACAATTTCACTAATAATTACTTTTTTAACTATTAAGTAAAAACAAAATTTAAAAAAAAATTTAAAATTTAAAAAAGTGGTAGAAGGGTGGTAAATCGGGTACTAAACCTATCATTATTCTTTTATGAGTATTTTTGGATGTTATCAACGCCATTTTCATCAACATCTGAAAAATGTGCTTCCCCTCCAAGTAACTGTTGCCAAAAGTTGTCCTGGAAATCACTTCTGAACTCATGAGATTTCAGAAACCTCATTCTCTTTGCCGTCATGGAATTTCCACCTTTCTAGCATCTGCGCGCTCCACACAACTGGTCATTGCTGGAACCATACTCTGGAAAAAGAAATCCCTTCTTAATTCTTAAGCATGAATGCATAACTACAGTTAGTTGTTTCTTATGTCTTGTTTGTTTTCAGATTTCTTTTCAGCTTAACTCATCTCGTCTCATCTAATTTAATTATTAATTTTTTTTTTCAAAATCTTATACAAAATAAAATGAACAATCAACTTTTTTAAATTCTAAAATAAAAATAAGATTACAAAAAATATATTCTAATAATATTATATTCAACTTTTAAATTTAATCTCATCTCATCTTATTTTATCTACGATACATACTAGGCTAGCTAGCAACCAGGGGTGGACCTACATTATGACTCCCAAAAACTCTTAAAAACTTATTTTAGTATATAAATATATATATATATTTTCTTTTTAAAGATGTCCTAATATAAAGATAATTCTCCACCCTCCCCCCATTTTTTTTTAAAACTAATTTAGTATGGAAATAATTAAATTTTTTTATATAATTAAAATTGCCCCTCCAATATAAAAATTTTCAAAATTTAGATTAAAATAAACCTCCCAAACCCTAACCCCCCCTTCCCAAAATATTTAGATGAGTTTCTTGCAAATCATTTACTAATTTATATTGAGAAAGCATTTGTTAAAAATATCACTTTAGAAATGATAGTAGATGAATTTTATTCCATAAAAATTCATCTGCGAGTTTAATTTGAAGGAAAAATCTTAATTGATATTTCATTTTTTTTTCTTTTCTTTTTGAAATAGTCTCTAGCAAATTACGAAAATCTAAAAAAAAATTATCTTAATGCATGATTACTATTTTATATATAGTCACATACAAAAAATTCATATTACTTATACTCATATATGTCACACACTTTGTCAATCTTCTCCCCTAACAACAACACCAAATCTTAATTCTGCCCTGCTAGCAACGTAATATATTTATATTTAAGGGCTTACATTCAGCCTCTCGGCATGGAAGGCATGATTGGCCAGTTTCTGCATCTTTGCCCACTTTTCACCTTCAGAAGTGACGAGCCCATCTCCTACGAGCTTCTTGGCATAGTCTGGGGTCTCTTCCTTTGGATAAACTCCTCTATTGTATAGTATCTCTTTGATGAGATCCGGTTCTGTTATGACCAGCTGAGCTTTATTTTCATGCCATTGAAGATAATTTTTCCCTGCACCAAAGAAAAAGCCAAGAAATATTGAACGAAAAAGTGACTTAATTCCGTAAATTTGTTTCTTGCAACTACCTTTTCTTTTCTTTTTCTTTTCTAAACCTTGAAACTACTTATATATTTAGAATGAGAAATAATAATTGTAGTTGTGACTGAGCAAGTGCAGTACAATTATTTTAAAAAAGTGACCTTATTCGTTTTTGAAATAATTGTACAGTATTTGTATACTTTATGACTGTACGTAATATTACTCATATAGATATATATAGATATGATAAAAAAAAAATGTGGTTGAAGGATTTGTTACCGTATAGGTTGATCCATGAGTGAATATGAGGTTGAACTCTGGGAAGTATATCATCATGTGATAGATTCATGGGCCTGCTGAACATCATGACCTCCTTTTGCATGTTGAAAATGTCTTTGGTGTTTCCATGGATGAATCTGTAAGGACTTCTGATTCCCTGTGAATGCATTAGATGTTATATGCGAACTGGGGTCCACCATAATTTGTGAAGGAGCTGAATGAGAGCTAAGATGAGGTACAGACACAGAGCGGTTGGAAGACAGATAATAATGACAAGGGTTTCCACCATCGCACCCATGATTCTGTTTTTACAAGGAAAACTTTTGCAAGTACTTTGAGAATGGTTTTCGTAGATTATTCAATCGATGACCTTCTTTTATTGCTTTTCGTCGATGTTTTTTATGATGTGCTATCGAATTAAATGCTTTAAAAGAATCATCAAACTGAATTTGTTTGTTATTCGATAATTTTGATGAATAATGCTATTTGGTCCTATGAAATTTAGCTCTCACATGATCCTCTTGATGCAGCACTATTATGTAGTGCTAAGAGCACTATTATGTAATGCTAAGTTTACTAAAAAGAATTAAAACACAAACACAAAAGGATTGAGGGAACTAGCGTTGGAGTCTTCCTCTTTCTGTATTTTCGAAGGCCCTTTTAATTTAATTTAATTTACTTTTTTTTTTCACTTTTAATAAACCACGTGAAACTGTCTCAAAGAACTATGATTTTGTAATGGGTAGTGCTACTGAAACCGATACATTACCGATTGCAATGAATTGATTCAGTGTAATTTCATTTTTTTTTCTCCTTTTCTTTTAATCATTTGTACACAATTTTAAATATTTTTAAAACTAATAAAAGAATATCAATATACTAATATTCACTTTTTTAATCATTAAATAAAATTAGTAAAATTAAAAAATATAATCGATTATTTTTATCGATCACTTTTATTGGTTTAACTGTCATTTTCCTCTTGTAATTAGCCTGGGATTGGACTCACCGAGTTATAAGCACTGTCTTATTCAGTAATAATTAACATTTAAGAGAATTAAGTGCCCCTGTTGAATAATACTACTTGGTCACATGAAACTTACCTCTCACATGAATCTCCAGACGGGATTATTATGTAATGCCATATGGTTTACTAAAAAGAATTAAAAATACAAATACAAAAGGGTAGAGAGAACCTAGAGTTTGAGTTTTTCTTTTTTTTTTTCGAACTCCCTTCTGATTTGAATACTTTTTTTTTGTATTTTTCGTTTTTAATCAACCACGCATAACTGTCTCAAAGAATCATGATTTTGTAATTGGCCAATGGTCGGGGATGGATTCACCCAACTACCATCGCCTTATTTAGTAATAATACTAAATTAACATTTAAGGGAATTAGACGCCCCGTGTTGAATGCAACGGCCTTAGATAGTACCTAAAACAAAACGGTCCCATAATTGTTAAAAAATAATCTTTAAAAACCTTAAAGATTTTGTCCAATATGTACATGATCTAGATGTCCTCATGTTTTCGTTTTATTCATTTATTTGGTTCTAGTAAAGACATGTTTGTTTGCCATATGCGAGTGTTTTGTCGATCCAAACAGCCATTGGCATAAAATTAAAATGGTTTTGGTTTTGGACTTTTTTTTTAATACTCACAACTATATCTTTCATGCTGCTGTACTGTTTCTTGCGGTTGAAGTACTATGTTTGTTTGTGTTTATTTGTAGTTTTAGGTTGCCTAAGCTTAGTCACTGTAATGTAGCTTTTGTCTTTATTGTTTCTAATAAAAACATGCTTCCCTGCCATATCTGTGCGTGCAGCGTGTGTTTTGTTATCGTTGGAATTGGGGGGAATTTTGTGACAATCAGAGCACAAGAACAGGCATTGTGCTTGCTTGATAACATATCTAAAAATTAAAAACAGAAATAATTTGTACATGTTTCCAATAGATAACTCCATGCAACCCATTGTTTGTAAAAAAGTAGACCTCACCTCAAAAAAAAAAAAAAAAAAAACACAGTAAAAGAAAAAGAAAAGAATTATTCTTTATTAATTGAACCCACTTTTTTAAGCTTTGCATGAAGCGTGTCTATTTGAAACTTATAGCATTACTAAATTCAAAATGCTCTTATTTGAGCTTTTTTAAGATTGATCTAAATCTTGTATCTTGCGGCTGTTCTATTGCTCGCAGCAATTGTGCATTTGGCTGGGTTTTTATTTTTATTTTTTGTAGTTTATTGGTTGGCCATTTGTGGTGTGTCTTATACGGCCTCAACCTCTCATTAAATTATGCTCAATTTTGCTGTAGGATTCGTCCATGATACACGGTAATTCCTTCTTCGTAGGTAGGCGGAGAGCTCTCAAATCATGTTATTTTAGTCAGTACAGCATACAGGAAAAGTAACACTTCAAATTTTTATCGGAATTTAATTGCCTTGAGCATGAGAGAGAAAATACATGTAAAGTGGACTTTTGCATATTTATTGATATTTTTTTATGAGTATTGTTAGCCAAAAAATTATATTTACATAAAATTATCATCTAATTATCAGTCATCCTTCAAACTATCAGGAAATTGTACCGTATCTCTATCCTATTAAAAAGATTAAATACTACGAAGTTCTGTAAAAATATCCAAAAAAAACCGCTGAAATTACGACTTTTAGATAGTTTGAGGGGATGATTGTCAAAATAATGGTGTTCTGATCTCTACTTACCCCAAAAAATAAAAGGCTTCTGATCTGCATGATACACAACACTATAAAGTGATGCAATATTCGCTCAATTGAAATGATGCGGTTTACCTTTTGGTTCAGCTTCAGCATCCACGTACGAGCCATAGTAAAAGCCAATAATACCTCTCATCTCGGCATTTCGTATGGTGTTTATGATGTAATAGTCACATTCTTCAATGGCACTCTCCACAATCTTCAGAAGGTGATCTCCAACTTCGACATCCTAATATGCAAATGTCACTACATTCGCAGAGATAGCATCCAAAAGGGCTTACAATGGTGGAGCCAGGACATTCTGGGGGACATGAAGTTTAAGGGCTTGAATGAATATAAATCTGGTATTTGGAGGCCATGTTCCCAATACGCTACTTTAGGGGGCCAAAATTATTATTCTCCAAAATCACAAAGGGATTTGGTACAGTTAATCGAGATAAAGCCTCCAATTTGAAGGCTTCAACTCAAGGCAACCAAATACCCCAGTAACAATTTATGTATATAGCATAAATAATCTGCTTCATCTCATTCTCTTCTTGCCTTTCCCTAATTGCCCAGACTTGAAAGCATGTTCTTGTTCTTGAAGGAAGGCTAAAGCCTTTCCATACTTCTCTGCTCTTTCTTCTTCCAATAAGGTCTTGTCTTTTTCCTTCACCTCATATAAGAAAAAATTATCTTTACGCAGTTCACGAGCAGCCCCTTTAGCTTCACGATTTAGAAGTTTCTTCAACTTTCTCTGCTCAGCCCGTTCACGATCTGGATCATAATCTCTACCTTTAACAAAGCTGCAAAACAACATGATGTAAAATGCTCAATTCCAGCCACCCATTCATTATATGATATAAAGATAAAAGTTTGGGGAAAGGAGAATGGAGTGAATTACTTCTCCTCAAATTTTGGATTCAGTAATTTGATAGGCACTGGCTTTTGCTTCCGCATTTGAAGCGGACGCCGCAACAAGTAATGTTCTTCAGCTTTAGTCTGAATGAGTTGAGCAACATCTTTGAATTTATTTTGCAATACATCCGGCATATTTTCCTGTTGTGCTACTTCAAGTAACAAAACAGAAATCGGCAGAAAAATTTCAGGAAAGGAACTTAATCCCTCATAAATGTTAACATATCCTTGTAGGGTTTCAATAACAGTTACCAGCACACCAGCCCTGCAAGTTGAAAGGTCAAATTTAATCAAATGGCAACAACCTTGCAAAGAGATTCTTATAGAACAATAATTACAATGTTTTGAACACACATCATACTAATACCGAACAGAGGAATGCAAAATGTTTGGACAAGGCCACCATACCGCTGGGCTAAATCACAATGCCTCATCAAGTTCAATACCCCAACACGCTATAAATTTTTTAGCAAGTAATACCCCAACATGTTATACCATATTGTATCATCAAGTGGTGTGATCAAACCCCATCAACACCCTCATTTGCCAAGGAAAAGAAAAAACACTCACTACCAACCTGAAGGTATCAGAGGTAAAAAAAGGAGAGTCCTCAGGCATATCGATTAACGCGATAAAATTCAGTGGACTGATCTCAATATTGCAATCATGTATGCAAAGCAGGGGCCTGAGTGCTTCAAATTCCAATCGATAATAAAACTGCAACAGAATAAACACGAGCCATTTCTGAATAATCTTTAGAGTAGAATGCCCATCAGCAGGTATAATCTCAAGCAAATGCACAATAATAGACTACTTATTTGATTAAGAAAAACATTATATGCATTCTAATGTTAAAACTCTGATACAAAACACAAATAAGAGAGTGAGGAATCATACCTGAGAGTCTTGACATTGAACCAGTTTTGTGTTTGCCGCAGCCATCAGCAAAGTTCGGAGAAACGTTATTGCTTCTGGACAGAACTTCTGAGATTGTCTAGTGACCTGCAATAAAATTAATCAATGAACAACTACAAATTGCAACTCTTGCATGAAAGGGTAATGACATACCAGTTCAGTTATGCAGCACAGTATATTACCAATTTGACCATATTAAAACACTCAAAACTTCATCAGTGGTGCTATGAAAGTGAAAGCAGAATCAGAGTACAGTATACTTAAAAGTGGCATGTCACATAATGAAGAAAGCAATTGGATAAACATAGAACCAGTAAATCTTTGATTCATGTACTGTCCATTCAGAAGTTTTTCTTATATATTATAAGAAATGCAAGTTTATTAAAAAGCACAGAGAGGTGAAACTGAAGTACACATGAAGTATACAAACAGAAAATCCAACTAGCAAGAAGAAGAGAGCAAAATAAAGTTTACAAAACTACAGAATAAGAAGAGAATAATGCTGCTGACTGAGGAAAACAAACATATGATGGATGAGAATAATACTCTTCTAACACCACTCAGACTCTTCAACAAACCTTATTAAACATCCCACAAGGAAATTAAAATCTATTGAAAGAGGAAAGCAAAAAGTTTAAGAAAATACATACAGAGAGAAGCATAGAGCATAAGAAAGATCCCATAGCAATATCCCTCCCCAACACAATGGGACAGCGCATCAGATATTCACACATCAACAAGATTGTTGGAGTCATGACCACATGACGAAAGTCCGAGCATGGGAATATCTTGGACCAGAGCCTCAAAAGAAATAATGTTTTTGAAGAAGGCCAACTGCTAATTTCTGCAAGAACAAAAGAATTGAACAGTGTAAAAATATTTAAGATAAATCACAGTAACCCTTTCTTTAACAACGAATTTGGAAAATAAACAATGAATATAATTTTCCCAGGGCTGACCTGGATCTTTGATGATCTCACAAAGTTGCATTCGAACTCGTAGTATCCTCTGACGAGCACATATTGCAGCAAAGTACGGGATCTCCACACTCATCTCCATCAATGGCTTCACCAGCAAATTTAGTAGGTCGAAATTTAAAGGCTTTTTATTTGCTAAGATGGCAAAATACTGAAGTAGCATGCCATAGAATACCTACACCGGAGCAGACATAATGGTCAATATCAATTATGTTGATTACATGGTCTGTGTATAAAGCAAAAACAGTCATGGCCGTGTCTAAGAATAGCCAATAAACCTTCTGCTTTAAATATTTCTGGAAACAATAAGCTAATATAAGTTAGAAACTAGAAGATCAACTTTTTTGAGAACTAATATGCAAAAGACAAATCAAACATGCATTAAAAGTTTTGTATTATCAGACTCCTAATAGATTTCAATGCTAGGAAATAATCTAGCTTTTCACAAAGCTTTAGAAGATTTTACAAAGATGAAAGGGCAAAAAGCTACTTGAAAGGAGTACACATTGATATTTTTTTATAAGTAAACAATAATTTTAAGCACATCAATATCTGGGTAATATCAGCAACCTTATAAAATTCAGCCCACAATTACATTATATAGCTTTCTGACTTCATACAGCCTTAAAATTTAAAAGACATCATTTAAGCAATTTTAGTCTAGTCTCCAAGATTTGGGAAGCTTAACCAGTCAGAATTTGGACCAATAAAAAAAAAATTGGTCAGAATTTACAAACAACCAATAAAGATACTTTTATAAAAGCCTAAGAGAGATTCATACTTGCATTTTCTTTCGATTTTCTGCTGCAAGCTTGATTGCATTGCTTGTCCGAATTCGATTGAGTATCAACATAATGTCATTATTAGAACGATTGCCCAACAATGCAGATAACTCTTCAAAACTCTTTGGAGCTTCAATTAAGTAGGGAAGGTCCGGTGTTGAAGCATGTTTACCATCTGTTTTGTTTTTTTTGGCATCTAAAATATCTTCATTTCTCTTACTAACTTCAAAAGCATTAGTTTTTTCTTTCTTTTTCTGGAGTTTTGGCTCCATCTGTTGCCCATCATCATCATATTCTTCACCTTCTTCTTCACCCTCTTCCAAATCTTTACCCAAAGTGTCATCATCACTTTGTTCCCAGTCCTTCAAAGATAGATTATTTTCACCTTCCTCATTATCGTCATCAGATCCTTCTTCATCACTATCATCTTCAGCAGATTCAGAATCACCTGAAGAACCACTAGCTTCACTCTCAGAATCATTGCTGTCCCTTCTTTCAAGAATCTCATCAACCCAACCCTTTTTAGCCCTGGGCTCTTCTTCAAGTGAGAAGGAATCACCAAGGTCATCCCCAGATATAGATTTTCGACCCTGGGTAGATGGTTTCAGAGCATCATCATTGTCTTCATCACTGGAATAATCAGCAGCAAGCATTCTTTTCTGTCGTTCATCCTGAAATGTTGAACATTATAAAATGTTGTAAGTATTCAAGATAATATTTTACCTCACACAAAGGAATATGTCCCATTCCCAGAGTATTGCATTGAATACAATGATAAAGACATGAATCAATAAAAACAGGACCCACATTGTCAAAATGGAGTGACAAGTATGCTAACTCAAGCATGGTGCACATTCAAAGTCTTACCATCATTTAGTTAAAAAAATTACAATTACCTTGTAAGAAATAAACTACTTATAAATGTAAGACAGTAGGAATCACAATATTTCCCAAGTAAAGCTATATTCATGTACCCTAACAAGATATTCAGAAAACTGCATGTCAAACCCTCTATTAGCAATAACCACCACAAAACCATAGCCCAGAGAACAAGAACTACATCTCATGTTAGTGTGCAGTCACATATGCATATATGGGCACATATAAGAATTATGATGATGCGCTCATACCTCCAAGTGCTCTAATCGTTCTCTCTCCTCCTGGGCAATCTCTTCAGGAGTCTTAGTCCTGTCTGAGGGGCGAGCACGCATTTCCAGTGCCATCTCTTTGACAAGTTTGTCATAAGAATCAGGTTGATCCTGCTACATGCAATAATTTGATTCTCATAATTGCACAAGTCAACACATATAAAAGATCATAACATAAAAACACAAACCGCATTCCTTTTTTTATCAGTAAAGGAGAACTTTATTAATGAGAAAAGTAGGCACAACCCAAGTATATGGGACATATACAAGAGCAACACTAATGCATGATCGTGATACAAGGAACTTATGAATGTTCATGCCATTAAAATCTATAACAATCTATAACAAAAAATCTATATCTTCAAATTTGTTGGGCTAAATTTACTCTTAAAAATACCTATAACAATCAACCAATGGAATAAGGTATTAAGAAAAAGTATTCTAAGATCGTCCAGTGTCCGTTCACGAGCCTCAAAACTCAGAATCCATTCCTCTCTATCCATATACACTACCATATACAAACTGGCACCATCTTCCAAATCACCCAAAGTAGCCCTAATCTAGCAAAATATCATCCAAAAGCTCATGGCCACATCACCATGCAATAATAAGTGGTCCATGAACTCCCCACTTTTCTTGCACATATAGCACCGATCTAATACAATGATTCGGGGTTTCCTTAGATTATCTAAGGTGAGAATCTTCCCTAATGATGTTGTCCATACAAAGAAAGAAACTTATTTTTTTTGGGAAAAGAGGGAGGGCGGGGGGGGGCTTAGCCGTCCGCATGTTCTTCCATGAGAATGGATTTGTATTGTGTATTATAAGGGATTGCATGCCAAGCTGTAGATTTTGTAGGGTAGCAAGGGACAAGAAGGTAGCCTCCGTTTCTAGAGCCGTGGTTTCTTCTTCTTATTGAACTTAAAAATTCCACATATAGAAACACATTAGAAGAGGATGGGAGGTCTTTACTCGACACACTAGACTTCATTTAAATGAGGGTTCCAGGATTTAATTCTGGAGAGATATTTGGTGCGGTAATAGTACTCTACAAGAGGTATTTCCTTTTCTTTGCTAGTGCTAAAAATGTATCAGTGGCGAAAGTAATAGGGATATCCGGGGAGCAAATTCAATGGAATGTCAATTTTAGTCGAGTGGCACAAGATTGGGAAAGAGCAGCTTGCAGATTTTTATAGCCTTTTGTACTTTATAAAACTGAGCAATCAGCAAGAAGATGGTGGATGCCTGCAGGTAAAGGTGTTTTCTTGATTCGCTCTTCTTATAAAGATCTCACACAAGAGCTCAATATTCAGTTTCCGTGGAGAAGGCTTTGGAGAGACATAAGGTGCCCCCCCAAAGTCGCATTCTTTGTGTGGACAGTTTCATTCAGTAAGATTCTCTCAACCGACAACTTGAGGAAATGAAAGGTAATCATTGTAGATTAGTGTTTAATGTGTAGAGAAGGGGGTGAGTATATTAACCATCTCATACTACATTGCGATACAACTAGGGTATTATGGAATGAGATGCTTAGTAGATTAGATACTTCGCTTGGGTTATGCCGGTGGTGGCAATGCTGGCCAGTTGGACAAATCTCAGAAGCATGCAACAGATTAAAGTTGTTTGGAAGATGATCCCCATATGCATCATTTGGCGTTTGTGGCAAGAGCGCAATGACAACGTTCGAAAAGGAGAGATTGCTGGAGGAGCTTAAAGTTCTATTTTCTAGAACTCTATGTACTTGGGCCATTGTTGTTGACTTCAATGACATAGACCTACATGATTTTCTTATCTCTAATGCCCCTACTTAGTTTAGGGCATACTTTTGTTTTCTATTAGAATTCTGTAAATGGATGTGCCTATTCATTGATCAATAAAATTTGTCTACAAATAAAAAAAATCCACATATAGCACCAATCCAACACAATGATTCGGCGTTTCCTTGGATTAATTAAGGTAAGGATCTTCCCTAATGATGCTGTCCATAAAAATAAAAAAAATAAAAAAAAAGCTTTTAGGAGAGCCTTAGTCTTCCACATGTTCTTCCATGAGATTGGATTTGTATTTTGTATCATAAGGGACTGCATGCCTAGCTATAGATTTTGCAGGGTAGCAGACGAGAAGAAGGTAGCCTTTGTTTCGAGCCCTGGTCTCTTTGTTTTTCTGTATATTTGATAAGTAAGAGCCCTGGTTTCTTCTTCTTATTGAACTTAAAAATTCCAAATGCCAAATGTATTACACAGAAGTTAAAATCTAGAACCTTCATCAGAAAACCAGACCTGGCTAAAATTTTCAGTTTTTGGAGCTGTAGATGGCTCATCCTTCTTCTTTTTCTCATTTGGAACACTCTTGTTCACGAGAGCCTTCAAAGCATTCAGCTTACCAGGTTCAGTTAAAGATAATAAGGCCTCAGACTGCACTAAAGATGTGAATTTTTTGTCCAATTCATCCATCAAATGTTCATTATCTTCTTTCTCTCTTGCTTTTTGTGCCTGAAAAAGGTTAGTGAAACTTGTTAATTTAAACAAAGATTAAAAAAATAGGATAACTTTATTCACAAAGAATTTTTTTATTGGCACTGGGTGTTGTTCTTGAATAGCATCCCAATTAATCATGTGGGTGCAGAGACTCTCAACAAGGAGTTTCACAAAGAAATTGTCTTAATGTGAAAAAGATTTTAACCTTAAAAAATTTGCTTTTTGAGATAATTTCCTCCATCACTTCTTTCTTGCTTTTGCGTTTCTGCAGTGAAAAGAAATAGCTTTGTATCAGATTGAAGCCATCATCTAACATCAGTCATTAACCATGAAACAAAAACTATCTAGCAGAGGACACAATCCATATAGAATATGATTCTGGGTAGAAAAATCTAATCTTCACATCAGGGAAAATGAATAAACCAGATGATCACAGCTAGAATATATGCTGCTAATCTAAGGAATTGACTAACTAGTCTACAGAAACTAAGTAGCCTACTCAAGATAAATTATACCTCTGTAGAACAAACAGAGAATTGAAACTATTTCCGTTTGGTATTTTTTGGTAAGTACTTTTTTCCCTTTAGTATATTAGAGCAAGGAACCAGGGGACTACTTAAATGCATTAAAAAAAAATGCTGGTCGCATAAAGCTGCAAGAAAGCTAAGAAGCACAAGATGGAGCAGCAAAAAGGCCATTACAGAAAACGAGAGTAAACATCAGTGAGTTGGGATATACAAATCTCTAAAATAAAATAAAAAAATCTTCCAAGATAAGAGAAGTATCATTGAATTGACAATCTACACTGTTCGTCATTCTAACTAGGGGCATGAGTAACAAATAATAATATAAAATGTGAATGTAGTGCATCAAAATAATAAGGGAAATACTCTAGCCACAAAGGGATTACACAAAAATAATCCCACAAGCTAATTTGACTTGATGTGGTTCGTCAGATTATAAAGTTACTTTTATTGTAAAATAGATCTAATGAATTAGATGAAACCACATCATTTTGTAGGAACTAACTCAATAAAAAATACTTCAATTCTTAAATGAAAAGAGAATAGAAGATATCATACTTTCATACAATATTTTAATTGAATTATATGTAATGATCAATAAATTTCGTTTAATTTGATATCTAAATGTATCAAAATCCTAGTATCAATTTATTCTATAGATATTTGGACTATAATTGATGAACAACTAATAACAATATTAGTGTAATTCTTTTGTAGCTATAGCAGTACTCAAATAATAATATAGCAGAATAAGTCTCACATTTTCCCCTCCTTCAATCACATGCCTCTCCAGTGGATTCTGTGTCTTATGAGCATTAAGTTGATTTAGCATGGCCGAGTCTTCTGCACAGTTAAAGGCATCCTTAATAGGCAAGTAAGCAACTTCCAACTGTTTAACAGAACCATTACAAAAACAAACTACAAAATGGAGATTGTAATATTCTGTAATCCAAGCATATCTATCACTAATCGAAAGCAGAACTATCTGCCAAACTAGTTGTAGAAAATTCTAACAAAGAATGTCTACATAGCATCAAAATCCCATACATACTCTTAGAGGCTTCACCAGCATAGTCATCATCATCAGGCAAAAATTCATCCTCAAAATCATCCCTTTCAGAGAATGCACCAAGACCTTGGACTTCAAGATCTTCTTCTTCTCCATCTGATAAGGTATACTTGCTTTTTTTATTCAGTTTCAACTACAAAGGAAACAAATGGAGAAGTTTTCGGGTAAGAAGAGGAAGAAAAAGGAAGAAAGAAAAATATAGATCCTGATTACTCTGCATTTAACTCAGCCAGTTTAATATATTCAATCGTGCAATGTCTGGGTTCCCAGAAATCTCAGGAAAAAAAAAAGGACAATTTCACATTTGAGTGGCACGCATTTTGTCATTTTTGAAGCACAATGTCAACAGCCGATATAGAGTATGATATCTCAAGAAGACTAGTCGGTAGAAATTAATGCCTCGTCTTCCTGAGATGCGACAGGAAATAAAAATGACAAAAAACTGGGTAATCAGTATTTCAGGGGAAAAAAGAACAGAGAACCAGCCAACCATAATTCAAACTAAATGGGTAACTTGGAATGATATTTCCATCTATCGGGCATTGAAAAAAGAAATAATGATAAATCACAAGACTTTGTTCGATTCCTTAGTCCTAAAGCTACCACCAAAATGTTTACGAAAATGAAAAGCAAGCCCCAAAATGCAGTAGAGAATTATTCGAAATTCAAGTGTCAAGGGAATCTAAATTAACATACCTGACGCTCACGCTGAGACCGCAGAATAGCCTTATCAAATTCGCCAAGAGCGTCATTATTCTCCCCAATACGATTATCCAAGAACACCGAAGCCTTCCCACTTTGTTCGTACTCCTTCAGGAGCGTCTTTTTCCTCTGCCTCGAACGAAAAAAGAAAAAATTCCATCACCAACCAATGTAATCGACACAATGTAACTTTAAAAATTGAAGGGATTAAGAGAGGGTTAAATGGGTAAGCTCTTCGTGCCTTTTCCACAGCAAGGGAGCGAGCGAGGCCGACACGGCGCTCTTCCCCCTTGCGCTTTTTCCCGAGGATATCGAATTTTCTTCGGGACCAAATGGTCTCGAATGGATTGGCTTTTGGGGCCTGGACTTTCATGGCTACGACATTCGTGCCAGACTTCTTCCTCTTTTTCTTGTTCTTCTTGATGTCGTTGGGACCGGCGCCAGTGGGCTTTGATAGCTTAGCCATAGCTAATTTGATTGATTCGAAAGAGGGACGGAGACTGGCGTTAGGGTCGTTAGGGTTTCAGGTCCCGGAGGAGGGTGGGTGGTGCAGAGAGTGTAGGGTTTTGCTGGGGGTTATGAACTTATGATCTCTATGAGCGTGATACACTGGGTGGGCTGAGTCGGAACCGGTTCGGATTGCGGTCTCACAAATTTTCGCCCAAGACGTCATGGGGATTGTTAAATAAATATTTTCATTAACTCAGTTCAAATTCTTTTAGGTGACGCTGGTCGGTCCGGCTGTCTCAATGTAAAAACTAATTTTTAATAAAAATATAATAAAATTTTTAAAATTTTTTTAAAAATATAATAAAAAATAAAATTTAAAAACACAATAATAAACATAATAAAAAAATAAAATGAAGAAAATATAATAAAAAATATAATAAAAAAATAAAATAATATGATTTCACGTATGGATAGGGAGGCGTTCGGCCTCAGTCCAGTTCTTGCCGCCGATGACCACGGGGAAAAATGACTCATTTCGAGTTTAAGGTTGCCGGGAAAAGGTGGGGGTTCCCCGGGAGTCGTCAGGGGTCGCCGTCGCAAGGGTGAGGTCGCTAGAGGGAGACAATCCCGATGGCCTGAGTAGTGATGCCTTCGGTGATCGCCGATGATAGAGGCTGATTTTGTAGGGAGACCAACCTCCAAGATTTCTCATTCTTTTAAGAATTGCTAGAATTTGTTACAAGAAGCACACAAAAAAATTATTATTTATTATTATTTTTCATATTTTAAATATTTTTTAAAAAGAAATAAATTTACAACATTATTAAAAATACTTTCTTAATCCCGAAGTAATTTTTTATTTTATTTTTTTGTATAGGAAGATTTAGTTGGAAGTTTTTAGTGTGACTTAACATTTCTCATTTATTTATAGGGATATGATTGGTTCAGTTTGATTTGATTTTAGACATATTTTATAACGTAATCATTATATATCAATTATGAGATTTGAAGAATTAATAATGTACTAATTACACTCCTAAATAAGTATTTTCAACTTTATTAATTTTGGTTTGATTTTCTGATAAATTATGTATAATATATATAATAGAAAATACTATTTAAACCAATGATTTTGACCAATTGGTTTTTTTTATTTAATGATTAAAAAAATGACTATTATTATAGGGCTGTAATCGAGTCGAGTTTTGGCTTGCCAAGCTCAAACTCGACTCAAAATACTCAAGCTGGAGCTCGAGCTCGAGCTCGAGTTTTTATTTATTTTTTATTCGATATCGATTCGATAAACTAAACTTCCAACTCGAGTTCGAGTTTGAACACGGATTTTTTTTAAATAAAATTTAAAAATAAATAAATAACTAATAACAAATTAATATTTAAAATCTAACTAGTTGATATTTATTCATCATAACAATATGTTATATGCTTATATATATTATAATATTATTAATAAATACACATAATATGATAGCATATACGTATTTAACATATTTTTCATGTACTAATATATGAAATTATTAAATTTTATAGACTAATTATTATACAAATTATAAAACATAACTATAAACTATATTCATCATATAGATATAAGTAATAAGATTACATATTACATATTTAATAATAAATATGCTATACTTATATTGTGACCCCCCAACTCCCGCTTAGGAAAACACGATAATCGAGGCATCGAAATGCTGACAACTTGGGTCACACACTCAACGACAAGTGTTAAGTGTGTGTACAAAGCGGTAGTGTAAAATTAAAACACACAGCGGACAAGTTAAGTCAATTAATAAGTACTAGAATTTTCAAATATTACAAACCAGTTTAATACAAATTCTCCAACAAGAGATTTAAAACAATTATTCCAAAGTTAAAATATTGAAATACATAATTATCAAAAACGGGACTAACATTTCCCAAGATAATAAATTACAACAAATCAATCCGACGGCAAAGCCGCCTCATCAGGCTCAGCCTCTTCGTCATCTGCATCCAAAATCTACGACGTCAAAAATGACATCGCAAGTAAGTAAAATTCAAACAAACCATAAGATATAAATATATTCATGCCGCAATAAAATGCATGAACATAGAAACCATATGCACAAAACTCAAAATCAATCTTTCTCAAAATAAATAAATAAACCACGTATTCTAAAATCCTATTTTGGCTCAAGATAAAACTCTAATAAAAACTTGTATCATTTTCTCAGAAAATGATACACGTAAGTCTAATAAAATCACTACCATTTTCCCAGAAAATGGTTCTCAAATCAATTATCAAAACTCGCCATTTTTCCAGAAATGGCCCACAAATTCAATAATCAAAACCCGTCATTTTTCCAGAAAATGGTCCACCAATCTAATAATCAAAACTCACAATTTTCCCAGAAAATGGTACACCAATCCAATAATCAAAACCCGCCATTTTCCAAGAAAATGGCTCACACATCCATTTTATTATCCGTATGCACCATGGTCTCCTCTAAGGACCATCCGCACACCCTGGCTCTCATCATCACACCGTAGGTAATGACCACGCATGTGACTTCAGAACGGGCGATGCCTAGCTAACCGCGCCCAGCACGTACCATGACCATGCATCTCCTAGCCCCGCCAGCAGATGAGCCACAAAGTCGGCACGAGAGTGTTATCATCTCGTCCGATCCTGTCGTCGTTCGACGACAACCCAAGGGACATCACTTAGTATATTTCACTTTCGAGTGACCATAAGAGCTTCACCAGGATAATGCCCCATCTCGGTTTGAGGTCGTGATACACACGCATCCAAAAGCCATTAACACATGAAAACCCAGTTTTCATTCCCAATACATGAATATGCATGCAATTATACGAAAACATAGTTTTCCTTTTCAACATGAACATGCGTACACAATGCAATGCATACGACAATACACAGAAAGATAATCAACCACCAACAAATCCCACCAATATTTGTTATTGCAAAATACATTTAAATCTCAAAATTTATTTAGAAATACTTACAGTGCTAAAATCATAGATCATCGAACAAGCGCCGATCCACAACACTCATAATGGTTACTTTGTATATTGGGTTAAGATGCTCGGTTTGACACCAAAATTTAGAAAAATATCCATTGAAGGATGAAGAATCTCATGGTGGTGGTGGTGAAGCGGTGCAACCACCAGAAGATGGTGGATCTAACTCAAAATGGGTGGAAACCCATTTTCGAGTTTGGGGTTGTACAAGGAAGGTGGGGCTGTGGATGGGGAAAATGAGATAGGAGGTGGTTGACTAAAGAAGGGGGACCTTTTGGTGGTGGGGGTAAGACACACGGTGGCTGGACGGCGGCGCTGCGAAGATAGTCTAATTTAGAGACCCATTTTGGGTGGAGGAGGAAGGGAGGAGCTTGAGGGTCGCTGGAGGTGACTGGAGGGTCGCCGGAGAGTGGGGAACAAGGTGTGGGTGATCAGAGGCCAAGGTGGCTGGTAGTGGTGCCGAAAAATGGAAGAAAACCCATGAAGCCCATTTTCAGGTAGGAGGCCGCCTGAGGGAGGTGAGACCGCCGTGAAGCACACCAACGACAAGGGAGGCTCGCCGGTGTGTGGGGGTGGGTTTGTGTTGGGCGGTGTTGCCGGACGGCACTGGGTGAATAAAAGAGAAACGGAAGAGAGATGAGAGGTAGAAGGGGGGTCGCGCGCGGGCTGGGAAAGGGGGAAAGCAAAGGGTAAAAAAGAAAGAAAAAAAAAATAAAAGAAGAGAAAGAGGAAAAAGAAATAAAATCCCACTAGCAAAAAAGCACAACAAATTAAATAAAAACTAACTGAAAATGCTACAATTCAATATCAATAAAATAAAATAAGATACTTAAAGCCCACCAATAAAATAAATTAAACCAAAGCTTAATTTAATTATAAAACAATAATTAATATAAAGAAAGCACATCAATTAAAATCACATAATAAAATAAAGAAATTTAATTTCAATCATTAAAATAATTACCTCACATTAAAATTAATAAGAAAAATAACGTAACACAATATTTAAACATAAAAATAACATAAAACTAATATTAACTAATTAATAGTTCAAATAAAAATTTTAAACAAATGAAACACAACCAATAATATTATTAAAATAAATTAAAATAATCAACAATAAGAATAAAACAATACGTAAAAATACATGTAGACTGGAATCTCACATATATTATTAGCAATACATATATATAACATATATATGTGTATATATTTATTAATATATAAATGAATTTTAATCGAATCAAGCTAATGAGTCGATTTGAGCATAAACGAGTGAACCTTAACGAGCCTTATCCGAGTCGAGTCGAGTTTTGTCGACTATGTGTCATTTACTAATCGAGCGGGTATCTGCTCACAAGCGAGCTTTTTTCTCACCAGTCGAGTTCGATTCGAGTTTAACCGAACAAGTACCTAACGAACTGTCGAGTAGCCTGATTCATTTACAGCCCTAACTATTAATGAATTAGTATTTTTTTATATTTTTTAAAAATGTTTAAACATATATAAAAAAAAATGTTTAAAAAAATCATGTACACTGATCGGTTTGAATGTTCGATCATTCATCGATCCCTCTAGCATTACCCATAAATAATATGCTATATATATTTTAGTATACAACAACATAGTAATATTATATAGTAGCATATTATAATATATATTATAATTATATTATAGACTATAGCTATATATTATAATATAGTTATATATTATAGTATATTATTATATATAGTGATATTACATTAGTATAACTATTAATATTATAGACTATAGTGAAAATATAAAATTATTTATATAGAATTTTAAATTTTAATGTTATTTTGATTATTAATTTTAGCATATAATACAAGATTATTTTATATATAATTATATATATTAGATACAAAATTATATATAATATAAAAAATATATTTTATATAATATAAAAAACTAAAAATATATATTAAAATGAATCGGTCCGGTCCAGTATTAAAAAAAGAAAAATTGGAATCGAACCAGTTTTGACCAATTTTGAAAAAATTAAAATTGATTTTGGATCGAATCGAATCGAATTCACCAATGTGATTATGTTCGATTTAATGATTCATTAGTTTTTTTTTTATACATATTGATTTATGTAAAATTATTTATAAATTTGGCTAAGTTATTAAAATATTTTATCAAAACGATAAGTATATGATTTTAGAAAATATAAATTAAAAAAAGTGATATATTCTTTCCTTTAAAAAAATATTTATTGCTCACATGATATCTACTATAAATCTATTTGGTTTCTTAATTGAATTGAAGTCCTTGATTTGGATTTTCAATATGACTACTAAAATATTATATGATGTATACTCATGTGTTAATGTCGTGTTTTGCGATCTGAGTTACTCAACGTCATCCCAAACTATGCAGATCTACAAAGGTGGGAAAATGGGAGTTCGAGGGCCAATGAACACTCTGATGCTAAAGTCAAATGGGATTGAAGGTGGTAGGAGAAAATACGTATTGGAGAGGTGAAAAAATTGTAACTTGTATTCTGGAAGGGCATAGCCATATTTATATGTTCATCCAAGTTTTGCTTACTAGGGAAGAATGATGGGGGACATTGCATCTCTCAGCTTGGCCATCATTTGTTCAGCCGTGTCAAGGAGGGCAAGTTTAACTCGGACATAGTTACTGAGAGAGGTCAGGGGGCAAACGTGTTATCTAAGCCGCTTTGGCCTCCCATTTCCCACTGTTGTGAGATCTGGATTTCTGGTCCGCATTTAATGCATTTCTGGTCCTCCCATTTCCCATTTCCCACTCTTGAATTGCATTTAATGCGGTGTGCATGCACCGTTTCCATTCCATCGGTCCTAACACTTTTTGCCGTGGGTCTGCCTTTCCAGGTCGGGTGCCAGTTGTGTGGTTAGTTTGGTTTACCTGGCGACAATCCAGGTGTGTGCTATTCGGGTCAAGAGTTCGTCCATCCGTTAGATCCATCTGCAGACTAGCCTTCCCCTTGCTCAGGGCTCTGGCCCGTTTCTTTTCGGGTTTTGGCCTTCCTTTCCTAGATGGGTCTCCCATTATAGTACCCGACAATTTCCTAGTGAAAGAATTTATGTGGAAAATCTAAAATTGTTCCCACATCTCTTCTTCTTCTTCTTTTTTTTTTTACTTCGCAAATTCTTATCGCAACGATTGTGGTGGGAATTCCCCAATGCGATGTTTCGAGGCTCCATCGTGTTTCCCGAGCCTAGGAGCTCTAAATGCCTAATTTTTAGTCTTTTGAGTCTAGGGGCTTGTGTGCTTCAGAAGCCAACTACTAGGTTTGCGAGCTCCTTCATTGTAGAATATGTCTCCTGGGTTCCCGTAATGGATGGCTGACAGGATAGTAGTTATTATCGCACCCCCACGTTTGAAGGCGCTGATTGGCTCGTTCCTCCCTCGTGTCTGCCATGATTATCACTCAGGAACTGCTTCCCACGCCTTTGACATGACTGCCTTCATTCTTGTCAAACGAAATGTCGGGCTACCACGTCGCTTCATTTCCTGCACTCATTTAACCATTTGCAGCTATAAAAAACCTCCCCCCTTCTACATTTTGATTATTTCTTCCCTTCGCCATTTTTGATTCGTCATGCTTCCCTTTTTGTTACAATGGCTATCGAGAGTTCTACTCCTGCCCTCTGTGTTCCAGTAAATGCCACGATGTCTTCTCCCCATTTCGCAGGGAAGGGATGGGTTCCCATCGCCTCCATCTTCGACTTCAAGCCATTCCAACACGATTACAAAGTTTCTCATCGTGTCGTCTTGGAGCCGCCCAAGGGGATGGAGCATGTAATGGACTCCCATAGGAAATCACGGAAGGTGTTGCTCTTCTTAGCGATGTTTGCATGTGGCCTTAGGCTCCTCTTTATATGCCCTATCCACAAGGTTCTTCACTACCTCGAACTAGCTCCTACGTAATTCCTTTCAAATTGCTGGTGTCTGTTGATGTCCAACTATGTTGTCTTCCAGAGAGTTCTTTTGGAAATGCACAACGTTTACCTTGACCTAATGATCTGGGAATTCCTATCAATCTATAGTCTCAACTGCTAGCCATGTAATACAACTAGCTTCCAAGCCCAAGTCATCTGTCGGAAGCTTGTGAGAATTGAGCTGAAGTATTCAAGTATGAAGGACTATTATTGGAGCTTCTTCTTCATCTTGGAGTCAAGTTGGGAGATCCCAAGAGTGAGGTTGAAGACTAGGAGTTCCCGATCCAGGCGAACTGGGGTTACCTTTCGTTTATAAAAAATCTTAGGATTGTACTAAATGCCCAAGAGGCGGCCCGAGTCGAAGCTATGTTGGATTGGGTGAGTGCCCATCCCAACAAATTGTCGATGGACTGCATCCTTTTGAGGGCAACATTCGGAAATACTTGATCTTACCGGATTGCTCATATGCTGTCGATCAAAATATTCTGGGGGCTGCTGAGGCTCTACAGGTGCAATCTTGCAAGCACGCTTTTAACCACCCCGATCGTAAGGGGAAGCCGATGAAAGTGTGCCACGATTCCCTGCAGGACCCTTCGACCCGCGAAAGGTCCTGAGGTGAGGCTCGTTTGTCTTGTGGTGGTTGTGATTGGGAACGTAGAAGGGTTCTTTCCCCATCGACACAAAATGAGGTACATAGGGCTTGGATTGAAGTGCCTTGGGACCGGGAGGCTTACGAACAAGTACAGCAGGAGGTCGTGCACATCAAAGCCCCAACCCAGCAGTCTTGGGGTTATTTCACGACCTTTCAGAGCAAGGCGCCTTCCATTGTATCTTCAACTGCAATGACCATTTCGGCCTTTGTTCTAGAAGATAAGGACGAGGCGAACTTGGAAGTGGCTTTCTTGGAGTCGCTCGAGTGCCCTAATCCTTATGTGTTCAATGCTACAAGACCATTAATGTCCTTCGAGGACACTTCGAGAGCAATGACAGAACATGAAGCTCGATAGACCACTTCGTCGACTAGACAAGAGGAGGAACGATTGGTGTTTTTCCCGTCTACCTCTAGTTCCAGTTCCTTGGAAGAGGTCCAGAATGAAGAAATCAAGGATAAGGCCGAGGAAGAGGCAGAGGCAGAGACTGAGGCCGGAAGAGGTGAGAAGGCAGAATCTAAGGCTGGAAGAGTCGATAGCCAGGTGGAGGAAGGGGTAAAGACAGAGTCCAACAGAGGTGAGGAAGAAGTCGAAGGTGCTCATGATAGAGAAGGCAGGACCAAGGAGCAAGTTAGAACTTCTCCTAAGGCCTTCCTCAATGCCTCTGAAGATCATGGTTGAGATAAGAACATGGAGCCTAATTCCTCTCGAACCAGCATCTCTAAGCCTTCGACCACCCCTCTGAGGATTGTACTAAGCAGGTTTGCCGCTTCTCTCCTATCATGATCATTAGCGACAGAGACTCACCAATATTTGATGTGGGGTCAGGTTCTGGAGCTCATATCGAGACTCCTCCCAGTACCCCATCATCACTCTGTCTTCAAAGTGGAGTGCCGGTCCTGGGCCAATTATTTGACATTGAGTCTGGGGTTGGGAACAGCCAGGGTGTAGTTTCTACAGGCTCAGGTGGTTGCTACCAATCGGACGACGTAAAGGTTGCGGCCCTTTTTCGCTCTAGTAAGTATTTCTTTCCAGAGTTTGCTCATGTCGTGTATTGCGGTTGTATTTTTGACTACCCTTCTATGTGTAGGTGGTAGGTGGAGATAGTTGGCTCAGAGCTGGGAGAGCTCGAAGAGCCTAATCGAGAGCTCGACACAATGGGCCGCTTTGGGCACTACAAATTGAAGCAAACGGCTTAGGAGCTTGCAAACATCAAGAAGGAGTGCCAAGTATTACTTGAGGACTTGGAGGAGCTGAGGGCGGAGAATTTACATTGGAAGCAAAGGCTAGGGAGTGTTGGGATAACAATGTGATCTTGGAGAGGAAACTTAAGGAGGTGCACTTGGACTTACAAGTTTTGATGGACGAGTGCCAACACCTCGAGAGCCAACGAGGAAGTCGAGCTGTACATGGCCGCTCGAGAAGCGAAGCTACAACCTTACTAGATTGTGTGTCCCTTGGCAAGTTCTGTAGTGGGATGATGGCCAAGCATGTTCATCTCCCAGGAGAATTAGAGCTTGAGAAATGAGCTTCATGAGGCCAAAGAACACATTGGTGAGCTAAGTCGAAAGTCGACTCAGAAGTCGCTCAACCTCATGGCTCGGGAGACGGAGTTGTCGAGCACCAATGCTATCTTGGATGATACTGCCACTTACTTGATTGAGTTCTGGCCGCCTTGGGCTATAGCTACCAGGAGGGTCTTAAAAGATTGCGCAAGCATATCCTGGCCAATCCTAAACTAGACTTGCAGACGTTGGAGTCGCGCTCTCTTCATTCCAACCTGCTAGCAAAAGAGTTCATAAAAAATTTTGTGAGGGACACAACTCCAAACTGTGTCGTTTTGATGCTCTAAATACAGCTTGAAATCGGGCAAGCAAGAATTGAAAATTTTCAATAGCAGATATAAGGGAAATATTTTTTTAAAAAAAATTGAAAAGAAAATCGATTCTCAATGGATTGGATGACTTGCAAATATGGCAGGAGGGTTTTAAAAAGAAAATTTTCTAGAAAAAGAAAAAAATGGAAGGAAAAAAAAATAAATTACAAAAAGAATTCACAAGAAATTTGAATTTGGAATGTGCTAGGACATAGCCTAGATATACCTTAATATTTTGATCATAACTTACTACTCACATATCTGAATGATGCAATTCATGATGGATTGGAAATCTATCTTAAAGGGATACAACTTTGTCTCTAATAATGACTTCTAAATACGAAAGTTTGAAGCATATATGCAGCTGCCAAGTTAAGTCCTAAAAATTATGTGATTTTTTTTTTTTGGGAATCATGAAAACATTAAGGTTTATCTTTTACACTATATAAACATATCATTGACACAAAATTGAGAAAGGAGGAGTGAAGGAAGAGTTGTAATTTTGAGAGGAAGAATGAAACTCACGATTTTTGCATTTACAGAGTTTTTTTTTTCTTTCTTTAATTTCTAGTTTATGAATTGTTATTATGGATGTTGAATTCAAATTTTTGTTTGAGAAATAATTGGATTGTGTTATTAGTTATGATTTCTTATTTTTCTTATTCTAGAGTTAGGATGTAGTCATTGAATTCTTAATATGATTTGAGTATGGTTGTATTGAATATCTTTTGTTAATTGCAATTTGATGATTTCGATTTTGATTCTTGCAATTTAATGGCCATGAATTGCATGCTTAAAATATTGGATAAAGTAAGAAAAGTTGAAGTTCAATATTAATTCGTGAATTTATCAATAATTGACGATGTAGTTTAGGAACAAATACACATCATTATGAATTTATATTAATTTATGTGATCACGATAGTAAACGTAAGATTACTATAGGTATAAGTGTTATACCTTTAAAGAAGATAACACATAAAAAAAAGAAACTCGATAATTGTAATTAGCAAAATATTAATGCAAGCAATTAAACTCAGTGAAGGAATTCAATTGATGAGATCTAAGCCCTAAGAACCTTTCATATTTGATTTTTCAGGTTAAGAATTTGCAGTCAATCACAACAATTTGGGATTGTCTAAATAATATAGGAAATTTTATAAATTGTTATTTGAATCTCCTTATTGTGGAAACGATCTCTTTTTGTCCTGTTTTATTTGTCACGATTCATGCACTTGTAGTATAATTTAGAGACCGTCAAGTTTTTGGCGCCATTGTCAGGGATGACTATTTTCAATATTAATACAAATAATTTGCTATATTGATTTAAACTATATTTTTTTGTTTGTTATTCATTGATTCATTTAGACTTGCCCCACCCTCTTAAGGCCAAAGTCCATTGTTTTCAAGGATTTTTAGGCTGTTTTGTGTTTCTGTTTGTCGATTTATGTTATCTGTATTTAGTGTATGTCACGTAACTGTGAGCTAATTGAGCTTTTTGATTCAGAAATTGAGAGAACCCTACATGCACTAAAGAGAAAACAAATATTGGAATTAGAGCAAGAACAAACAGTAGCCATGGAAGATAATCAGAATTAGAAGGTATTGCGCAACTTTGTTGGGCAAAATGTCAATGGTGTTCAACCTAGCATTGTGAGACCTGCAGGCAATGTTAATAAATTTGAGACTAAGTATGGTCTCATCCAAATGGTGCAGCAAGAGTAGTTTGGTGGAGGACTTGCTAAGGATCCACATGCATATCTTGCCAATTTCTGAGAAATTTGTGATACAATTAAGATGAATGGAGTTACTGATGATGCTATTCAAATCCAACTTTTTCCATTTTCTCTAAAGGATAAAGCAAAAACTTGGTTGAATTCCAAAGCGCCTAACTCTTTCATTACTTGGAATGCCTTGAGTAAGTATTTTTCCTAAGTAAGATTATCAAACTTAGAAATGATATTATCAACTTTGATCGATTTGATGGTGAATATTTGTATGAAGCCCAGGAGAGGTTTAAAGATTTGCAGAGGAAGTGTTCACTTCATGGTTTTCTTTATTGGTTGATCATATAGACTTTCTATAATGGATTAACACATTTAGTCAAGATTTTCATAGATGTAGTTACACGAATTAATTTAATAAGTTAACAAAAGAGGCATATAAGTTGTTAGAACAAATGACCTCTAACAATTATCAGTGGTCTAATGAAATAGGTATGCCTAAAAAGGTTCTAGGTATGTATGATGTAGATGAAATAAACATGTTGAATGCCAAAGTTAATTCTCTAGTAAAAATGTTTGGTAAGTTGGATAATGTGAATTATGTTTCTAGTACTGTATTCAGCCGTGATTGCTATGAAGGAGCTCACATGAGTTTTGATTGTATGCAGTAGAGCAAGCCCTAGTTGTGTCTAATTTTAACAGGCAACAGTACTAGGACAACCTTTATTCCAACATATACAATGTAAGCGGGAGGAGTCATCCCATTTTTTTACGGAAAGATCAAGGTAACCAAGGTAGCAATTTAAGACCTTTTCATCCTTCTGGTTTCCAACCAAGACCATCTCAACCAGAAAGTAAACAGTCTTGGGAGATAGATATTGAGAAGTTAAGATTGGCCTATTGGCGAGTCCCAATAGAAATATGGAGATGCAATCGAACCAGTTAGCCAATTTCATCAATTCTCATGGACAAGACAATTTTCATAGTAAGACAAAGATCAATCTGAAAGAGCATTGAAAGGCAGCCACCTTGAGAAGTGGTAAGCAACTTGCTCAGGTAAGTGGTGGGACTATAATTGGTGATGAAATAAACCATAAAGAGGTGAGCAAGAAGGTCAATGAAGAAGTTCAGGACCTAGCGAGGACACCATCCCCACCACCACTAGTCAAACCTTATGTCTCTCCCATTTCCTTTCATCAAAGCTTAAGTGGAATAAAATTGATTAATAGTTTGAATTTTTTTTAAGTGTTTACATAGTTTCACATTAGTATTCCTTTTACAGATGCCTTATCATAATTCTTGTCTATACATAATTTCTAAAGGAAATCATGTCGAAGAAGAAAAATTGGAGGATTTTGAGACCATTGCCTTGATGGAAGAATGTAGTGCCATTATCCAAAATAAGTTTCCACTAAACCTAAGAGACCCAACGAGCTTTTCTATTCCTTTTACTATAGGTTATGTTAATTTTTCTAAACTTTTGTTTGATTTAGGTGCTAGTATATCACTTATGCCTTAATTTGTGTCTAGGAAGTTTGGATTAAAGGAGTTGAAGCCTACTACCATCTCTTTGTAGCTAACTGACCAATCAATGAAATTCTTGAGAATGTGCTGATCAAGGTAAAAAAGTTTATAATTCCAATTGATTTTATTATGTTGGAGATGGAAGCAGACACCAAGATCCCTATCGATTTAGGCTGGCCTTTTCTAGCCATAGCTGGAACTATTATAGATGTTAAGAATGGTAGATTGACTTTGAAGGTTGGTGAAGAAGAGGTAGAGTTTAATTTATTTGAAGTTGCTAAATATCCTTCTTTTACTAATCATACTTTTCGAGTTGATGTTGTAGATGAGTCAACTAGAGAGGTGTTTAGGACTAAAAATACTAAAGAACCTCTCAAGACTTGTTTAATGAGTACACGAATAAGTAGAAATGGTAATTTGGAAGTTATAGAGTGGTGTGTGCATTGTAGGCTACTTGTCCTAAGACGAAGCATAGAGGTATTCATTTTGAAGATCTAGGCAAAAGTAAGCCAATCCCTCCCCCTTCTAATGTGCAAGCACTGGGTCTAGAGTTGAAGCAATTACCCTCACATCTCAAGTATGCCTTTTCAGGTGAGAAGAAATACTTTGTCTGTAATTGTGAGTGTTGACAAGTTGATGTGTATTTTGAGATTGATAAAAAAACCATAGGATAGACTATATCAGACCTGAGAGAAATCAGCCCCTCATTACATATGCATAGAATTTGAATGGAGGATAACCATAAGCTTGTTGTTGAAAACTAGAGACAGTTAAATCTTAACATGAAAGAAGTAGTTAAGGCTGAAGTTCTTAAATTGTTAGATATAGAGATTATTTATCTTATATCTAATAGTTCATGAATTAATCTAGTATAGGTAAACCTAAAAAAGATGGGATGACTATAGTGCTAATGAAATAATGAATTAATTCTCGTTAGGACAGTAATTGGATGGAAAGTCTGCATAGATTATAAGAAACTTAATAGTATTATCTATATGGATCATTTTCCTTTACCTTTTCTTGATCAGGTACTTGAGAGACTTGCTAGGTATGCATATTATTACATAACTCACAAAAAAATGAGCAGCATAAAGGCATCCCAAGTGTAGGAGGGTGTTGCGTAATAATTAAGAAGAAATTCCTAGATCGTTTTATCGAGGAAAGTTTTTTTAAAATAAAACTTGTATAAAAAAGGAAGAAATTTACAAAGAGAAAATAAAAACGGTGATATATGTTATGGATGGAAGAGTGTAACGAAAATAAAAAAGGAGCACTGGTCGTGGACTAGATTCATGTCTTTTTAGATTTGAGTGTTGTGAGAAAAGGTAAAATATTGAAATGCACAATAGTAAATTAAATTTGCTAAACTATTTAACCAAAATTTAAAAGAGCAAAAAAAGTAAATGACATCAAATTAAACAAACAAGGAATTAAAATGAAAGCTTAAATGAGCAAGAAAAGTAAATGATAGTAAATTAAACAAGTAGGAATTAAAATGCCAGAGTTCACAATAATACATCATAAAGCTCAAACTAAAATAAAATAAAGAAAAGTTAGAGATAGAGACTACAAGTGAAGAAAGAAAGCCATGTAGCAGTTGAGCACGAAGGCTCTATAACCTTGCTGCCAAGTTCTCTCTCCCCACTTGAGTTCACTCCAAAAATTACAGAAAAATTAAATTAAGCAAAAAATAAATTATACTAGATGAAGACTACAAGTAAAGGAGGAAAGCTGGGCAACAGTTGGGCACAAGGGCTCTACAACTTTGCTGTCATGTTCTCTCTCTCCACTTGAGTTCACTCCAAAAGTTACAGAAAAATAAGACTGAATGAAAAATTAAATAATACTACTTTTATTCCTACTCTAACCATAAGAGCTCTACAAGCTGCTACTTCTCTTTCTCTCTACTGCTTGTTCATCTTTCCTCCCTCAAAATTAAAACTATTCTGCTTGTTTTAAAGGCAAGACCCGAGGGCCTAAATGCTTTCTCTCGTAACTCTGCTTTATTGTGTTCATATTGAAAAGTGCCTCTACCGCTTGCTTGTTGAGAATCAAAGATCTACTATTCGAGTGTCCTCTCTGCATTTTTCTCCAAAAGAGATCAAAATATAGTTGTTGATCTGTGTTGTAGACTCTGCATGTTGCAGATGTAGCCCAGCAACAGAAGAAACTATCTCCTTTTGCGTGTTCTTCTGGCGTAAAAGTCCTCAACTCAAAAAAAAAAAAAAGCATGCAGTGCAGTCTGCTACAGGTTCTCAAAATGTTAGCCAAAAAAGTTGCTCTTTCCCTATCTCAAAATGCTTGCACCAAGAGGAAAAAGGACTTGTGTGTTGTCCCTTTCCTCTAGCTTGTTGCATGGGTTGTTGTGCCCAAATGAGAGCCCAAAGAAACCTGCAAAGAAAGTGACTTGTTGCTGTGTTGATGAAAGAACCTAGATAGAGAAAAAAAGTGTGCTGTGTGTTGAAGCCAAAAACAAAAGAGCTGTGCATGTTAAAATCCCAAAAGGCCAACAAGGCTATAAAGCTACAATCACATTATATTAAAAAGCCTAAGAAGTATAAAGAAGATTTTGTCGTTGACCTAATTTAAAGATAAAACCTAATATAATATAATCTAATACATTTCTCTTTTTTGTTTTTCATGAGTTTTGGTGCTTTCTCTTTTTGTTTTTCTTTGTTTTTGCTTGACCTTTATATATAAAATAAAAACTAGATAAGATAAAAAAAAAATCAAATATTAAAAATATGTTGTGCATGTGAAGAAACATTACTCAAATAAATCACAAGTTATAAAATTAAACATAAATCATGCTATTAAGAAAGTTTACTCACAACTTGGATTTACATCTCATAATTATTTTTTTTAATCTGAAAATCAATAATAATTTCATGTAATAATAAAAAAATATAGTAGTTCTAAATATATAAAATATGCAATAATTCAGCTCAATCACTACACCTCAATTGCTTAGAAGTCTATTAGTAAATCCAAATATGTGGGTGGCCTTGGTATCAGACCTGCTGCTAAGTTTAATAAGGCACTAATGAGTAAGTGGCTTTGGCATTTAATTAATAATGAGACCAACACTTGGAAAGAAATGGCCAGCCATAAGTATTTGAGGGACAACAATTGGAACACGAATCAAGCCAAATCCACTACCTCTAAATTCTGGATAGGTCTAGTCAAGCAAAAGGACTTCATCATTCCAGCTTGTGTTTTCAAATCAACAATGGGGTTAACACCAAGGCTTGGTTAGATCCTTAGATTCCTAATTTAGCTACCAGGATTCCTTTCCCAAGATTCACAGATTCTAAGATTGACCCCCTCTTTAAAATCTCAAGACTTGTTTTGGAGGAACTTTGGAGATGAAACTCCATTCTCCTCCAAGCTCTCTTTTCTCAATCTTCTGTGGAAGCTATTGAAAGCATCCATCTATTTGACTACAACTACCAGAACCATAGTGACATGCCTCGTTGGATTCACCACTCTATTGGTAAGTTATTTATTAAGTATGCTTATACTGCAATTGTTTGCAACCAAACTAAGCTTGATGATCTCCCTACCAGTTAATTCTGGAAAAAACTTTGGTCCCAATTCAGGATCGACTTAAGCTCTTTCTTTGAAAAGTATTTAATGCCATCCTTCCTACTTGGCACTCAGTTGGCAATTGCATTCAACTCTCAGAGGATCAACAGTTTTGTCCTACTTGCCAACAAGAAGTAGAAGATACCTTCCACTTATTCCCTAATTGCCCCTATACTAAAATTCTTTGGAAGAAGTCCCCTTGGCCACAAGATATTTTTGGATCAAAACAATTCTCTCCTAGTGCTAATCTCAATCTCTATTACCCTGATGCTCATCACTTCCAAATCTTTGTTATGATTGTTATGGATAGCATTTGGATCAATAGAAACCAAAAAATCACAATGGAACTATTGAGTAGTTTACAAAAAAGACCATTGACATGTATCGGGACCATTGTAAAGTTTGGAAATGGAAAGTTGATAACAAGTTGCAAACCTGGAAACTACTTGAAGTAGAAGGCACCTACTCTATCTCCTTTGATGTTGCTATAAGAGGGAATGATAGTACTTCAGCAACAGCTTGCAGATCATGGACAAGGGATATTCTTTTGATAAAACTTCATAAATGGTTGGGCTATTGAATACCTAATAACAACCCTCCATTTACATCCTGCCACGTAGCTCTTCCATTTTACATGATGTGTACATGTCTACATTGAAGCCTTCATTCCATTTCTCTCTAACCTTTCATCTCTCTCAAAGATCTCCTCCTCTCTCTTCCACCTAGGCACATACCAGTCACCTTCTTCGACGTGGAAGCCTTATTCTCTCCGAAATCCTCTCCCTAGAAGTTGGAGGAAAACCACAATGAGGGCGAAAGAGCTTGTGACAATGTCTGGCTATGGCGACGACGAAGCTGGTTTGGTGCGGTGCGATTGGGAAAACCCCCCATGCAAAACCCCTTGATGCGAACCTAGCCCCCACCCCAGTGATGCGAACCCCCCACCCCCCATGCAAAATCCCCTTGTGATGCGAACCCCCTCCACCGCTACGATGCGTTTTACTTTCTATTTTGTTCATCTGTATTCGGCAACTGGAGGTAGGAAACGTCTTCATTTTTCTTCATATTTAAATATTTGTTTTCTGTGATAGTTGAAAAATACGAAAAGAAATGGGAGAAGGTCAAAATTACAATCTCTACTCTATTTGTCATTTTTCTCAGGACCTAAACTCAAGCCAAGACTACAAGCTTCTGAAAGCCAATGACCCTTGTGCATATTGAGTATTCAGAAGAACTCATTTTGCAGTCATTCACATTGGTGGGGGAAGGGGATGGGGGTTTTTGTAGGGGAGGTCCAAAGGGGTATGGGTTCGAGGGTAGATAATGGGGATGGGTCTTGGTCTTGTGATTCTGTGTGGTGAAGTCTAAAGAATTTATTGTGTTTTTCTTACGTGTCGATGCCTGAATGGAGGGCTGCTCTTCCCCTATTGAAAGTCGATCGGTTTGAAGCGTTTTTCTATTCTTTTTGTGGTTACTTAATTCTTCAGCAGTAGTGATCCAAACTATGGAGAAGCTATGACATCTTCCATTGGAGTTAAAGAAGCTCATCATAGAGGACTCAAGAAACTTGTCATTGAAGGAGATTTGACCAATGCCATAAATGACATCAACAAACCTCAAGCTACCAATTGCTGGAAAGCCAAAAGTCTTGTAAGAGATATCAGATTTTTACTCAAAGATCTAGATCATGATTGGTTAGCCAGGACGGTACATAAATTTCAAAATTGATGTGTGCACTCTTTTGCACAATGGACATATTCCAGGAAATTGTTAGGAAACATCTTCCTCATCAAAATTCCCGTGTCTTCTAAACTTTGATAGTATCAAGGATTACCCCCTCCCTTTTCTTGAGTTGTAATGTTCTTTAAATTACTTTCTCTTCCAATAAATGAAAGCTTTTTTTAGAGAAAAAAAAAAGATTGACAGATATATAGATTCTTTCCTTTACATTAACGGGGTTTATGGCTAAGATGTCATGTTGTCTCACAAACTTTAATTTTGCCTGTCAATGTTTGTACATTTGTGTCGGTAAACTTGGATTTGCTTTCATGTCTTTAAAGAATTTCCAATTTGGATCACATATATATTATTAATTGTGATTTTATAAAAAAGCAGAAATAATTATAAGTAACCAAACATCATGATGATCATGGCCGGCATGACATGAACCAACAAGGTAAGTAATTAGATTCGAGCATCTTATTTTTCACCTAATTTGGCACTACCACAACCTTTTTAATTGCCATTTCTTACCTCTTTCAAACGTCAACTTTTTCTTTATATAATCCTAATTAATTAATTCTAATCAATTGATTGATTATTCAAACAAAACAATATGCTGCATGCATGCAGTCTAATCAAGATTATTAGACTGCTGGTGGTTTTGTCACGTCTTTCTTTTCTCCCTTTTCTTTTCCCGGCCACTGTGGTGTGTATAGTGAAGTTGGTGGTTTTTGGGTGTTTTTGGCTTGATTTGCAAGTACACAGGTGGAAAAAGCCCTAAGACCTCCACACGTTGTGCCGCTGTGTCCCTCGTCTGTCGACTTTGTGGTCGTCCGGCGTGTTTTGTCACATGGAGCGGCACTTGCTCCTAACACGTGGGGCCGGATTCGGTAACACCCCTCGCATATGGTAGATCCTTCTCACTGGTGGTTTCACCGGTTGAGGTTCATAGTGGATTTGGGGTCTAGACATCCCTCTGACATGCGGTGGTTTATTTCTTAGTGTGGCGCGTGGTGTCCACACACTACCATAGATGACCACTTTTTTGGTAGTTGCTTAATGTTGTTTGGTTTGGTTTGGTTGTGTTTTACTATATGTTTCGTTTGTATAGAGAAAATGTATAAGGAAGAAATAGTGTCCTGAACTTATATCCGTTGAATCTTAGTTCTCTTCTCTTTTGGAGGATGAGATAGTAGTTCACTGTCATTCTGGTAGTAATTAGTTTCTCAGACTTTGGTTTGTAGAGAATTAGAAGCTGAGCCTCATATGTACCTAGTTAACTTGTACACTGAGTTTTCTCAATTATTGATCACATTGTAAGCTTCATATTGGATAATTTTAATGAAGTAAACCTATTTCTTCAAAAAAGAAAAAGGATTATTAGACTTTTTAAGCCCAACGAATTAAAAGGCAGGCAAAATCATTATTCTTTTGCATGCCGCGGCTCTTCTTCATGATGTTCCACCCAAATCGAGAAATAATAGAGTTATTATGTCTGTTCAAGTTACTTAGTCGATGTGTTTTTAGTCCAGATTATATATTTTTTCAAACAATTTTCTAAATATCTTTTAACATTTTTAATGAAAAAAGCTAATATACACTACAACACATTTATATTTTAATGATGTTTTGAAATTTGTGATAGTCTCCAAACTGTTATCAAAATTCATTTTTTGTGACGATTTGTTAGAGCTGTCACTAAAAACATGTGCTGGATTTTTCTACATTTGGATATAGATGATTTTACATTTAAATGTAAACATGACGTTCGAACGATGAGGATCATGACATGCAAGCAATGAGGTTTGTGGCGCCAACATTCGAACGTTAGTAAATAAAGTTCGAACGTTTAAATTAAAATATGACTAAATTATGAATGAAAAATATATAAAGAAATTAAAATCAGATCTTACTCTAGCGGGCCCTATTAAAATTAAAATATATTAGAAAAGATTAAAGTAATAAATATTTTAATTTGTGCAAGATATGAAGTGTAATGATTTAAAATTAAATTAAGACAAACTAATATTAAAGAAAATTGGGAATAGAAGTTCAAAAACAATATATAAATTACATGATAATATGGTCCAGTACATAAATTAAAAATAAAATACATAAAAACATAAATAAAATACTAAATCTATCACTACAGGCTGTCTTGTAATGCCTTAAAACTCCCTAGTCAATGTCTCGACCTTAACACGCAAAATCGCTACATCACTGGAAAGTTGTTGCATAGCCTCATTCATATGTGCAGTTTGAGCAGCGATTTGTCTATTGATATACGCCTCAGCTCTCGCATCATCGAGGCCACCCAAGCAAGTCGCACATCCCCACCTGCAGTTTGGCCCGATGCTGGGTAGGGGGAACAAGATCTGATACAGGAGGAGGCTGACGCCTCCCCTGCCCTTGGCTCTTGCGATATGTGGTCATGTTGATGGCACTGATTTGATGTTGCACTATCTCCTCGCCTGAGATGCCACTGCCTGGGCCAGTAGTAATCGGGTGATGATGGCTCTGTAGGGGTGGTTGTTAGTCGAGATGGTGTGCGCCTCGTAGCAGATCCTCTCGAATATCACTAGCGCCAAGTTGATCGACTCTCTACGCGCCAATCTGATCAAAAATTGTGCACAGGCCCGATTGAAGGTCTTTTTATGTGCCAACAGATTGACATTTGTTGCAATAATCATGAACAAAATCCGAAAGAAACCCCACAATGTGCTCTGCTGAAGGTGTTCGACATCTCGTGCGTCGTGCAGTCTATGCTAGTGAGGATATAAAAATTCTTGTCCAGGTGAGGCTCATTGACCTCTGATAAGTCGAGGTCACGACTGGCCGTAGAGTCAATTGTGTCAGTGCCCCTGCTTGCACTTGGGATCGTACGCAAACCGAGACGTCGGGGATGAGCATCATAGGAAAGTTCACCCTTCGTCTTGTCATGTATATTTTTTTTTCTAAATAAAAACAGTAAATAAAGGTTTTCACAGCGGAAAAAGGTCAAATCTTTCTAAGCGTAATCACATGGCTTAACAAATTTAATATCCCAAAATACTTCATTACCATTTGTATAAACATAACGATCACTCCTAATTGTTCATTCTTCCAAAATAACGGAAGCCCAAAATATAAATGGTAAATACAAAAGTCGTGCAGATGATTCCCATTGCCCTCCCTTTCTAATCTAATGGCTCTTTCTTTATCCCCTTGAATTCAGGACCATAACGAAAACGGTCTAGATCCAGGGTAGGCCCTACTTCACAAATTATCTCTAAGGATGACTCATATAGGCGTCCCAAGTGAAGGGAATCATCTACGCTAAGGACCAAACAACACCCGGTAGGGCGTAGGTCCGCCAAAATATACGTCGCTAAAGGCAGTGACTCCGCCGCCCATCGGCCTAGTAAGCCAAGAGGCACCAGCTCGACTGTAGTGGACTTAGTTGGGCCATTGGGGGTCCGAGGTGTCGTCCCGAAAATCATACTCTGTTGGGTCGTCATCGCCTACAACTACTTCTATCATCCCGAAAAGAGGGGCAATAGTGGAGAGACAACGGGTGAGATTTCGGGAGAAATTTCAGTAAGTACATCAATATCTCAACAAAAGCATTTCAAGCATACAGTTAAGCGAATAACAAACAAATATATGTGCATCATGCATTATGGGACTCATGACTTTACTTATGCACATGCTCATGCTCATGCTCGTGTCATTTTCTTCAACTTATTTTCTTTAACCTCTTTCATGTTTTTGCTTGTAACTTCATAAAACAAAACGTTTGAACTTCCTTTCAAAATTCATCTTTTCAAATGTTTTTCCTCTTTTCTTATTTTAGGCGCCACTTATCATATCATATCATATCATATCATATCATATGGCCTGAAAGCCCATCTTTTTGTCATGACATTTTATTTGGACACCCTCTACGTACCTTGTGTTCCTGCTAGTTACCGTAGCACCCGGAGACCGTATCAAACCTAAGTGGCTACGTTTCGCGCTCTTCATCGCTCGGCGATTGATCACTCACCGAACGACTACAAATTTTTTTCTGTATCGGTAAGACAAAAGCCAACATTGACCTATATACACCCACTAGCTTTAGGTACGATCACGCTCCGGACATCTTTTGGAGCCATACATGGTTTGCTAACGGTTCTTTATCGACCCAGGGGCTTTCACTCGATTTTAGACATTTCTGAGTGAACAGAGAGTTCCACTAGAGCACTACCCCATCCCAACCTTTGGGGTTCTTATAAAACTTTAATTTCTTTTATTTTCTTTTAAAAACATGTTTGACTCAAAACATGATTTTCGTGTTTCATGCATGAGACATGCAACTCGTGACACGTGTCATGCAATTCGTGAGACGAACACGCGTGCACTGTGCTTCAAGCACTTTCACGATCCAAGCACTATTTAGTTTTCACTTCTTTTCTATCTAAAAAAAAAAAGACTTATTGGGCTTTACATACATCTGGGGTGCTTGGCCCTTTTCCACTAGGGTTGGGCCGAGACCCTCCCTTAGTAATTCCTAGCATTTTCTTCTCCTATTATTCTCCAAATACTCCAATTTAGTTTCAATAAAATAATCGACTATTTTTAACCCCACCAAGATGTCTTAGTCGAAACCTTAGGACCTTAAGATTACTATTTTAATCACTTTTTTCATCAAGATAGCTCACTCAAGTATCCATGTGAAAATCAAATATCATGCTATTATATTCCCTTTGGTCCCATACCTCTAATTTCTCCAATTATTCCAGATTTAATCATAATATAAAATAATAGTTGAAGAGATAGCTCAACCCAAAACCCTTTTATTCGAAATACATACATGCACTAATCCAACCTTTTTCTCTCTAAGTTAAATTTGAACATGCATGTACATATCATCAACATCCATCATAGTGAGCATGCTACATCATTTATTCATATCAATGTATCCAAATCCATGATACAATATAATCTTTAACCTAACAAAATACTTAAACTAAACATGTATTTTGCCACCAAATATATAAAACATTTCTTTCTAGTAATCTAACCCACATTATCCAACATCCTACAAGTTGACCTTATTCATTTATGCATTTCTTCAATCCACACAACATCAGACATGGTCAAAGTTAAAGAATCATAAGCATAGACATGGTCATACCTAACTAAGCATGGCATTTGCACTAAAGAATTTCATTTTAACGTAATGAACAAGGATTCAAACAATACAACCAGATTTCCTCAAAAGTATACTAGAATTGCTAAGGTCAAGATAAGAAAATACTTACAATACTCCTAGTTAGTTTAGATGAAATCTGAAAATATATTAAGCATCTCATTAGATTAATCTAAGAACATAGTATTTTTTTTTAAAAGAAAATCTCTACACAAGAACATAATGTGTGTGTTCTTCTCTAGGTTTGAACTACTTAGAGATTTCATTTATCTCTTCCAAAGCAATTTCCTTTTCAAGAAATTGTTTCACCTTTCTATGCTTTGAACTACTTAGAGATTTCATTTATCTCTTCCAAAGCAATTTCCTTTTCAAGAACACTTGCTCCTAGCTCCACTAGGCTTAGGCTACTTTGATTTAGGATGTAGAATAAAGTGAAACAATGGTGAGGGTATAGAGAATTGCTTAAGGCCGAAAGGTGTGGGGTGGAAGGATGGGCATGTGTGTTTGAGCAAGAAAAGAAAAGGTCAAGGCAAATAGGCCATTCTGCCATTGGGTTCTACCCTAGGTCTAGCCACTCATTTCCCTATACTTTGGTGTGACATTTTGAAGAGTTGATTGACTCTTTGATTGTGTTCTATCTCAAGACCACTCCAAAACCAAATCTAGCCCATGCCTAGGTAGATTTTGTTCCCCCCCCTTCTTGCTATGGCCGGCGCCCTCCATGGAGTTTTGGTCTCCTATTTCCATCAAATTACTCATCCATCTATCCTCCATCACTCCATGTGTCAATCCAAAGGATTTCAAGATCAAGTTTTTGGGAAAAGGGCAAGCATGGTTCGGCCATGCCTCTTTTGGTTTTAAACTAATCTTTCTCTTCTTCTCCCATGATTTTCTCTCTTTTCATCATCTATCTATCAATTTGTCAAGTCACCACTCTTCCTTACACTCTTACACATGTGTCCTTTTCCTTCTTACACTAATCTCATGTGTCCCTTCAACTAGATTTTGGAACACTTTAGGAAGACTCCAAATAAGGTTCACAGCAAAGCTTCACCCGAACCCCTCTTAGTTTTCTTTTCCTTTTCCTTTCCTCTCTCTCATGATACCCCTTCTCACTTGTCAATCATCTTGTCAACTCACTCTTACATGATCTACTCTTGATCATTGGCTTAGATTATTGAAGATTGTATGGGAAAACCCACCAAAGTGGTTCGGCTATAAGCCTCCACCGAAACCCCCTGTTGCTCCTCACTCTCCTCTCATGCCACTTGTGTCACTATTCTAGATATGGTATATCCTAGAAAGACTAAAATAGAAAATATCTTTGTTCTTTCCAAGATATCCTAATGATGGGAAAATCTCATCATGAGATTTTACAATTCATCCTACAAGGCAACCTACTAGTCAACTCCTAACCACTAGCAGTTTTCTACTTTTATCTACTAGTCTTGGATGACTCACTAGGGTTTCTCTAGAGATGACATGTGTCTCTTGTGTGGGCTTGATGGATCATGGGTCAATCTTATGGGCTTGTGAGCTTGTTATTCCTTTCTTGGCCCACTAACTCAAGCTAGGCTTTCAAGGCTTCAATCTTAAGCCCAAGCCTTCATCCTCACTTCTCAATATTATTATTAATTAAATTAATTACTTAATTAAAATAATAGGAAATGAAAATCTCGGGTCGTCACATCCTCCCCCACTAAAAAGAAGATTTCGTCCTCGAAATCAGTTTATGTCATGATATGGATACTAATAAAATTAATATACCTCTAGCACTAGTGGCGGTGGACTCTTCTGATGACGAATAAGATGGCACATCATCCTCCTCTATCACGGAGTCCTGAGAAAATACGGCATCCATATTGGGGTCGTACTACATGTTTGTCCTTAATTCCTTCAGCCTATGTATAATCTCGTCCTCTGTGTCTATTCGGGGTATTCCCTCTTCTTTTTGGCGAATACGGTCATTCGAGGTATCAAAAAAATTTTAGTGGCTCTCCACTAGGCTCACTCATCTCACCTCGAATCAACCTTTGTAATTATTCTCTTTCTGCCCTTATCCATTTTATAGGTGGTTGTCACTCTTCACGTGGCTTAGCGCGACGAAAAACAGGCGCTCTCTCACGATCTTTATCCATAAGATGGGTGCGATGTCTCTCAAAATGGTCTAAAAGTCTCATTCTTTGCACTCTCATTCTTTCACGCCTTCTACGTACTATCATTTGCCTGTTTTCTCTCTTTCTCTCTTAACTGAGCTACTGTAGGTACCGACATGCGTGGGTTCCTCTTATTTCGAGCCATATCTTAGTTAAAGTTTCGCAAGTCACTATGATAGTCGGGTAGTAACAAACATAAAACAGTAACACTCATATATTAACATATATATATATATATCATCATTCATACAATATAACAAAGTTCAAACAAGAAGACAACAAGCACGTCACTCGTTTACAAATAGATCCTCGTAATTGGCTCTCATAACATCCTTATGTTCCCACGTTACTTCTTGAAAAGCTTGTTCCACAACACTTTAACCAATGAAATTTTATGATTCCACAATTCCTGTTCCTTGCGGTCGTCAATCCGTGTTGGCCATTCTTCATAAGTCAGGTTGGGGCGTAACTTAATATTGCTTGGGTTCATTACCGTTACTGATCCTTCACCAAGACTTTTCTTTAACGTCGACACACGAAATACATTGTGGACTCCTTGCAAGCTCATAGGTAAGTCCAAACGGTGAGCTACTACTCCGACTTTCTCAAGAATCTCATAAGGTCCAACATAACGGGGACTCAACTTCCTTTTTCTGCCGAACCGAGCTACTCCCTTCATTGGTGAAATCTTGATATATACCCAATCACCAATCGCGAAATCCAATGGTCTTCTCCATCAATCTGCATAGCTCTTCTGTCTACTTTGGGCAGTTTTCATTCTATCCCGTATCATTTCTACTTGAGTTCTGACCTCTTGTAAATATTCGGGTCCTAACACCCTACTTTCACCCACTTCATCCTAATATAGGGGTGACCTACACTTCCTCCCGTACAAGGCTTCATATGGTGCTATTTGAATGGTAGCTTGAAAGCTGTTGTTGTAGGCGAATTCAATTAAAGGTAAAAGACTTTCCCAATCACCACTCGAGTCTAATACGCACACCTACAACATATCTTCTAAGGTTTGAATAGTCTGTTCTGTCTGACCATCCGTCTGTGGATGATAAGCACTGCTAAACTTCAGGTCAGATCCCATCATCTTCTGTAAACTTTGCTAGAAACGAGACGTAAATCTGAGGTCTCGACCTGAAAAAATTGTCTTGGGTACACCGTGTAGATGGACTATTTCTTTTACATAAATCTTTGCCAGCTTTTCCATCGAATTCGTGTTGGCTATGGGCAAGAAATGTGCACTTTTGGTCAGTCTATCCACGATTACCCAGATTGTGTTCTTTCCTGCCGATGTTCTCAAAAATCCTACTACGAAGTCCATAGACACGTCTTCCCATTTCCATTCTGGGATCGACAAAGGTTGCAACATTCCTTCTAGGCGTTAATGCTCTGCTTTAACCGGTTGACATACTGAACAATTAGCTACAAACATAGCCACGTCCTTTTTGATACCTTCCCACCAAAAGCTTCCTTTCAGGTCTTGATACATTTTGGTGCTTCCAAGATGAGTTGTATAAGGGGTGCAGTGCGCTTCCCTCATAAGTATTTCCTTCAATTCTGGATTGTCCGTATCACTGTTCTTTTTTCAAAATACAGTGTTCCATCATCCGATATCGTGAAGTGTGGTGATCCTTGCCCTTCCAACAATTTCTGTCGGATCTTTTCTAGCTTGGCATCCTTTCGCTGTCCTTCTAGTCAGCGAGGCAATTTCTTGTGCTACTGCCAACATCGCTTCTCTAGGTAGGTTTTTGATCAGCATGTCTCACATAACTGTTAGTATAGGCGGTTCCTCCGCTCGAGTCTTTCAACTTAAAGCGTCTACCACAATGTTAGCCTTTTCCGGGGTGATACTTGATCTCGCACTGGAAATCAATTATGGTCTTGATCCACCTTCTCTGCCTCATATTTAGATTCTTCTGACTGAACAGGTGCTTCAGGCTCTTGTGATCCATATATATCTCGCATTTTTCTCCATACAAGTAGTGTCTCTAGATCTTCAACACAAACACTACTGTTGCTAATCTAGATCATGAGTGGGGTAATTTTGCTCATGGTCTTTAAGTTGTGGGGATGCATAGGCAACTACTCATCCTTCCTGCATCAAAACGCATCCTAAGCCCATTTTCGAGGCATCACTATATACTACATAAGGCTTGTGGGGTTCTGGCAATGCTAATATTGGTGCCGAAGTTAACCTCTTCTTGAGTTCTTGGAAACTTTGCTCACACTGCTCACTCCAGACATACTTGGCATTTTTCTTAGTCAAGGCTGTTAGAGGACCAGATAGCTTGGAAAATCCCTCTACGAATCTCCTGTAGTACCCTGCTAACCCAAGGAAACTACGTATCTCATGAGCACTCGTCGGTCTTTGCCATTCCATCACTGCCTCAATCTTAGTTGGATTTATGGCCACTTCTTTGCTCGAAATTACGTGGCCCAAAAATTTGACCTCTCGGAGCCAAAATTCACACTTGCTAAGTTTGGCATATAACTGGTGCTCTTGTAAAATAGCCAGCACAATTCTCAGATGCACTTTGTGCTTTTCGTTAGTTCAAGAATATATTAAAATATCGTCGATGAAAACTATGAGGAAACTATCTAGGTATTGTCAAAAAATCCGATTCATCAAGTCCATAAATGCTGCTGGGGCATTTGTTAATCCGAAAGGCATAACCAGGATCTCGGAATGTCCATAACGAGTTCGAAAATCCGTCTTGGGCACATTTTGTTCCTTGATTTTCAGTTGATGATACCCTGATCTGAGATCAATCTTAGAAAATACCTTGGCTCCTTGTAATTGGTCCAACAAGTCGTCTATCCGTGGCAACAGATATTTGTTTTTGATGGTGACCTTATTGAGTTCTTTGTAATTGATGCACATTCGCATCGTCCCGTCCTTCTTTTTCATGAACAGGACTGGGACTCCCCACGGTGATAAACTAGGCCGTATAAAACCCTTCTCCAATAGTTCTTCAATCTGTGTCTTTAATTCTTTCAGCTCTGTTGGCACCATTCGGTAGACTGGAGCCGTGGCAGGTTCCAATTCAATGGCGAACTCAGTTTCATGATCTGGGGGTAATCCTGGTAGATCATGTGAGAATACTCGAGGAAAATCTTTCACTACTAGGATCTCTTCAATACTCTTGGCACCCTCCAATGCGTTCAAGGACATTATCAGAAACACTTCTGTTTCTCCCTTTAGACTCTTTGTCATCCTTTTTGCCGTCACAATAGAGGAAACAGAACCAACTATCTCCCCTTCATAACGCTGCTGCTCTTCTTCAGGCAGCTCGAACGTGATCTCCTTCTTGTGACAATCAATTTTGGCGTAATGCTCGGATAGCCAATCCATGCCCAATATTACGTCAAATCCCAACAAGTGAAAAGCTATCAAGTTGGCATTTAACCTCACACCAGCAATCTCCAACGGGCAGTTTCTCACTATCCGTTGACATCCAATCACTTTCCCATCGGGGAGTGACACCAACACCTTCTGAGCTGACGGTTCTACATCTAACTTATACCTCCAAACGCAATAATATGAAATGAAGGATCTCGTCGCGCCGGAGTCAAATAAAGCACATACCACATTACGTATCAAAATAATCTCACCTATAAAATTTTTCCTATTGTTACCGTACGAAAAATCATCTTGTACATTAATTTAAGGTAAGGTCAGATTATTACCAGTAATGATTCCAGCGTTGATAGCTTCCTCATCCTCTACGTCTGCCTCTCCAGGGGTAATGACATACACTTTTGCCTTTGTGAGGGTCTTTGCCTTTCCTCCAAGCATTGCAACTTCGCTAGAAGTCATCTGAGGGCAGTCATGCATCATGTGGCCCACTTGACCACACTGAAAGCAAGCTCTCGTCACCACTCGACATTTGCCTTTGTGCGGTCATCCACAAGTTCTGCATGGTGGCGACGATGTCGGCACTCCAAGTCCGCTTACTTTGCCCTTTCCTTTATCCGTGGGGAAAACATTCCTTCTTTTTCCCGCATCCCTTCCCGAGAGTCACTGGCTCAACTGTAGTGGACTTAGTCAGGCCTTTGGGGGTCCGAGATGTCGTCCTGAGAATCATTCTCTGTTGGGTCGTCATCGCCTGCAACTACTTCTATCGTCTCAAAAAGAGGGGCGATAGTGGAGAGATAAAGAGGGGGTGAGATTTCGAGGGAAATCTCAGTAAGTATATTAATATCTCAACAAAGCATTTCAAGCATATAGTTAAGCGAATAGCAAACAAATATATGTGCATCATGCATTATGGGACTCATGACTTTACTCATGCACATGCTCATGCTCATGCTCATGTCATTTTCTTCAACTTATTTTCTTTAACCTCTTTCATGTTTTTGCTTGTACCCTTATAAAACAAAACGTTTGAACTTCCTTTCAAAATTCTTGTTTTCAAATGCTTTTCATCTTTTCTTATCTTAGGCATCACTTATCATATCATATCATATCATATGACTTGAAAGCCCATCTTTTCGTCATGACATCTTATTTAGACACCCCATGATTTCTCTACGCACCGTGTGTTCCTGCTAGTTACAGTAGTACTCGGTGACCGTATCAAACCTAAGTGGCTACATTTCGCGACCTTTCGCGCTCTTCATCGCTTGACGATTCATTACTCACCGAGCGACTACAAACGTTTTTCTGTATTGAGGCAAAAGCCAACACCATCTTGTATGCACCTACTAGCTTTAGGTGCGACCACGCTCCGGACATCTTTTGGAGCCATACATGGTCTGCTAACGGTTCTTTGTCGACCCAGAGGCTTTCACTTGATTTTAGACACTTCTAAGTGAACAGAGAGTTCCACTGGGGCACTACCCCATCCCAACCTTTGGGGTTCTTATAAAACTTTAATTTCTTTTCTTTTCTTTTAAAAATATGTTTGACTCAAAACATGGTTTTCGTGTTTCATACATGAGACATGCAACTCGTGACACTTATCATGCGATTTGTGAAACGAACACGCGTGCACTATGCGTCAAGTACTTTCACGATCCAAGCACTATATAGTTTTCACTTATTTTCTATCTAAAAAAAAGACTTATTGGGCCTTACATACATTTAGAGGTGCTCGGCCCTTTCACACTAGGATTGGGCCGAGACCATCTCTTAGTAATTCCTAGCATTTTTTTTCTCCTATTATTCTCCAAATACTTCAATTTAGCTTCAATAAAATAATCAAATATTTTTAACCCTACCAAGATGTCTTAGCCGAAACCTTAGGACCTTAAGATTATTATTTTAACCACTTTTCTTTTCATCCAGATAGCTCACTCAAATATTTATGTGAAAACCAAATATCATGCTATTATATCTCAAGACCACTCCAAGACCAAATCTAGCCCATGCTTAGGTGGATTTTGTCCCCCCTCCCCTCTCACTTCTTGCTATGGTCGACGCCCTCCATGGGATTTTGGCCTCCTATTTCCATCAAATCACTCATCTATCTATTCTCCATCACCTCATGTGTCAATCCAAAGGATTTCAAGATCAAGTTTTTGGGAAAAGGTCAAGCATGGTTCGGCCATGCCTTTTTTGGTTTCAACAGATTCCTTCTCTTCTTCTCCCATGTTTTTCTCTCTTTTCATCATCTATCCATCAATTTGTCAAGTCACCACTCATCCCTACACTCTTACACATGTGTCATTTCCCTTCTTACACCAATCTCATGTGTCCCTTCAACTAGATTCTGGAACACTCTAGGAAGACTCCAAATGAGGCTCACGGCAAAGCTTCACTCGAATCCCTCTTGGTTTTCTTTTCCTTTTCCTTTCCTCTTTCTCTTATGATACCCCTTCTCACTTGTCAATCATCTTCTCAACTCACTCTTACATGATCTACTTTTGATCATTGGCTTAGATTGTTGAATATTGTATGGGAAAACCCACCAAAGTGGTTCGGCTATAAGCCTCCACCGAAACCCCTTTTGCTCCTCACTTTTATTCTCCTCTCATGCCACTTGTGTCACTATTCTAGATATGGTATATCCTAAAAAGACTAAAATAGAAAATATCTTTGTTCTTCCCAAAATATTCTAATGATGGAAAAATCTCATCATGAGATTTCATAATTCATCCTACAAGGCAACCTGCTAGTCAACTCCTAACCATTAGCAATTTTTCACTTTTATCTACTAGTTTTGGATGATTGACTAGGGTTTCTCTAAAGGTGACATATGTCTCTTGTATGGGTTTGATGGATCATGGGTCAATCTTATGAGCTTGTGGGCTTGTTATTCCTTTCTTGGCCCACTAATTCAAGTTAAGCTTTCAATCTTAAGCCCAAGCCTTCATTCTCACTTCTCAATATTATTATTATTAATTAAATTAATTACTTAATTAAAATAATATGAAATGAAAATCTTGGGTCGTCACAAATTGGGCTAGTAAAGCAGCAGGTGCAGTTGCTGTGCACTTCAAAGGCTGAGCAGCTATTGGCTAAGGTTGCTCACATAGGATCTGGAGTAACTCGGAGATGACATCTACCACGAAAGGGAACTGCACATTGTGGATAGTGATGATGTGGGTCTGTGCATTATGGTTATTACTATGTAAAACTCGTGGACCATTGAGGGGTAAATAGAACCCCTCAATGCTCAGATAGGGACCCCGCCCCTAGATTGAAATATTTAGGTGGGTCTGTAACATATGCTTTCAGATGTGATTGGTGGGATTTAGGCGGTGGTTGGGTTCCAATGCATAGGGATAAATACTTCACGAGTATCAATACTGCATCAAAATGGTATGATGATGATCCATTCGTTTTGGCTTGTCAAACTACGTAAGTCTTTTACTTAATTGATCTAATGAAAGACATTGATAAAAATAGTGGAGAGATAACATGGCGAGTCGTATAAAAATTTGTTCTTAGTAACATATGTGAAGCGGATCAAGAGACCAACGAAGATGAAGATGACATTTTGATTGTAGAGGCATACCAGGATGATGGAGATCAGGATATTAACTTGTTTGTTGATCTCGGTGCACTAGAGAGGACGACGTGCAAGATGACGTTGACGATGTTATTGAGGGAGATTCTAAAACAAGCATGGAAAATACAATCGAAGAAGAAGGATAAAAGTACAATATCATATTAGTGACTATACAATATTATATTATTAAGAATTTCTTCTAATTAGTTTTTTATTTTTATTTTTTTTATTCATTATCATGGATGCAACCAAAAAGACAACGAAGAAATTTGCCTCATCTTCCAAGTCTCAAACCCGTTCCATACTCCATACCTCAGGAATGCGTTATTGAAGAAGTAAACACGCAGGAGTTAATTAATTATAATTTAATACTCAATATAATATATAACTAATACTATGCTATTGTATATATTAGTTGATGCATTGTCCTTTTGACACGGTCATGGCTTTACTCGTGGTATTTCTCTTGGAGCGATAGCTTGATTTTCATATGTGTATGCAGGATCAGTAGAGAGACCAGGATGCGGCCCCAGATGGAGCGTATTATGTCAATGTAGCAAGATCGCGGTGGACAAGGAAAAAAGAAAAGATAAATTTTATCACTTTTATTCATGTTTATAATTTTTAGTATCTAATTTTGATATGTTAAAAGATATGATAAGTTCCTAAATTGATTATATAATATAATACAATTTGTATACTTTTTAATTTTATTAAATTTACCATTTTCTGACTTGTACATTCGAATGTGAATATAAAATGTTTGAACATTTGTTCACGTTGAAACAAACATTCAAATATAAATAGCAACAAAACATTCGAATGTATCATACAACACTTGAATGTACTCACCCACTAACGAACTAAACGTTTGAATGTTTAACAAATTAACGTTCGAACAAGCCTTCGGATGTACCACTTGTGTTCGAATGCTTCACCGTAACATCTAAACGTAATATCCAAATGTTGGTACGTTAACATTCGAACATACATCCAAACGTCAACATCGTACTTAACGTTCAGATGTACACACGTTCAAATATAAACATAATCACGTTCGAACATTGACTCAATGAACGTCACATTCAATCATTTGAATGTCAATCGAGCATGTTTACGTTCCAATGTCTTTTTTGACATTCGAACGTCACTTTCTGTGACACATTTGGATTGTCAGAGAAAGTTTGAACGTTAGACCGTTACATCAAACGGAAGAACTCTAACTGCCGGTAAAATATTTTTTTTGATAGTTGAATAGTAAACCATCACCAATACTTATCTGTGACGCACTTTAGGTGCCGATTTTTAACTATTACTAAAAGACTTTCATGATAGTTTGATCATTTTTTATAATGGTTTTATTTGTCACTAAAAACAAAATGTTTTGTAGTAATATTTGTTAGTGTGTATATTGTATTTTAAAATATCCATAGAATATTTGATTATCTTCTTAATTTCTTATAATTATACTAGATTAGAATTATGGGAGAGTTTGGTCCGGTCCGGTTGGTCATAGAAAAGTTTTATGGATTGAACTAGACTTATTTAGTCCAGAGTTTTTCCAGCCTAGATTGGATCGAGTACTCCATAGGACCAAACCAAATCGATCCCTTTTGGTCCGGTCAGTCCACTCAATTTTTATACTATAACTTTTGATACATATACTATCTTTATACTATAACTCTTATAATATGTTAATATATTAATATATACTAATACTATATATTATAGTTAATATTTATACATTAAAGTATAAGAGTTTTATTTAAACTCTGTGACCCACACACCTATCTTATCAGTTTGAAATAGTTCAAAATCTTATTGGATAATATTTAAGTTATGAAGGGATAAAAATTACTCCTAAGAGATAAGATTAAACTCTATATCTCTAATTATAGTCAAACACAAACTCATAGATTTCTTGATGGTCGGAAGTCTATAAATAGCACTGGGAGGCTCAAGGGTTCTCACCTACAACATTAGAGTGCCTCTAGCCATCGGGAGACACTTGTGAGGCAAACGTTGTTAGGACGATCCTTCTCTCATAGTCAGATTAATTGTTCATCAATCAGATGGAAAAATATACGTTTCTCATATTATTAATTTATTATTGTAGGTCATAGAAAATCGAAGATCCGTTTTATTAATGTCATGTTAAAATATTTAACATGTGGTATCAGAGCGCTAGGTTATAGACTTTTTATTATCTCAATAAATTACATCGTTAATATATATTTAGTTTATATATACTTCCGCATCTGTATTTTTCCCTTGCTGTAAAAGAATAAACTAATACCTTCTTAAAGAGAAATTTCGGTATCAATCTCTTTAATCTATTTTTTTTCACGAAATCAATACAGTTCAATATGTATATATTTTGGGTTTAAGCTTTGTTTTGAGTTTAAGCTCTCTGACTTCTCTCTTCTCGCATTAAGGAGAAAGAAAGAGAACCATGTAAGTTGTTGTGCAGCCGATGCCTATGTTGGTAGAACGCTGGGAACGGCGTCCGGTGGCTCAAAAACTCGGTAGTTTAAAGAAGGTGAATGGGCAGCACAGTGGGACTGGAATATCCCGAAGGGGTGCCGCCCCACCTATTTATGGCTCTCGATGGATTTATGGTGAGGATCGGCGCCGGGAGGACGAGTTGAACTTCTCGCCGGCGTCCCTGTAATAATGGCAGTGGGCTGTGAAGCCCACTGGCCACGGCACTTTCCCGTTGTAAACAAAAACAAAAAAAAAAAGGTGCAGGAACCTGACATGAAGTCGCCGGCGGAAAGAGGACGGTGACACGTTGCCTCGCCAACGATGCTGTAGTCGCAACTTTAAGTTGCGGTGGTTGAAGTTTGCAGAATAGGCGTCGGCGGCTGGCTGGTATCCGAAGGTTGAAGATGAATCGGGCGGGCCGGGCTGGGGCTCTAGCCCAGTACCGGATAAAGGCAAAGATAATGGGCTGGCCACTGTTGTGGCCCAGCCCGATAAAAGAACAAAAAAAAAAAAAGAAGGAAAGAAGGGGTCGGGCCAGCACAGTAAGGCTCGACCCAGGTCAACCCAAAACGGTTTGACCAATTATGATCCGGGTCCTGACCCGGTTTCTTGACCCGACCCGTTTCAGACCCAGTCCAATTTAAATAATATTATTTTAATATTATAATATTATTTCAAAAAAAAAAATCAATTAATTAATTAAAGTTTTATTTTATGCATACTTTAATGTTATATGTTGCATTTAAATTATGTACATGTTATTATAATTATTTACATGTATGTATGAAATGTTTATTTAATTTATATATATGTTATTATTGTTAATTGTTATGTACATGTATACATGAAAAGTTTATTAAATTCTATAATATTATTATTGTGATTTTCCTGTAAAATCAATTAAGGTTTAAACTTGAAAATTCTTTTTTTTTTTATGAATTTTGCTGTGGGAGTGTGAATGTGTAAAAACTGAGGCGGTTCTGTCTAGGAGATTGGAAATTCCAAGTGTGTCCGTTGTGACCCTATAATCTTTCCTGGGAACCTTGAAGTTCTGTCTAGGAAAGAATATTCTTTCCTGGGAACTTACTTAGTAAGTATTATTCACATCCGTTATAAAATTCATCAAACCTTTTATTTCATGCATATTATTACTATCCACATTGTATGCATATTATCATTGTGTATTGTCTATTTTGGCTTTTGTTATTATGCCATGTCTATCCAATATGGGATAAATGATTTACGTCAAAATCAAGAGAAAATTGGTCGCCCAAAGGTACAAGATTTTCTTGATTTCGATGACAAGTCGTTAAACACATAGTAAGGTGGATATGATGGAGGGAACACCTTGTGTGTCAAGATCTACTCCCAAAGGAGGGTTTTGATGACACTACTAGTTTATCCATCAAAGTAAGGTTGGAGGGAACACTTTGTGTGTCAGAATTTACTCCCAAAGGAGAATTTGATGATATAGCTAGTTCATCCACAGAATTTAATAGTGGATGGAACACCTTGTGTGCCAAGATCTACTCCCAAAGTAGGGTTTTGATGACACTATTAGTTCTTCCATAATTGTTTAAATTCTGATTATTGTTTATAAGTGTCTAACTTAAAGCAATTTATTATAAAATTTTCTTGCAGTAAGCGTACCCACATCACTATACTCACAGACTTCATCTGTTCCTGTTTTGAATGGCTCCAATTTTTCTGAATGGGTTGAGAGAGTTAGGTTCACCCTAGGAGTTCTTGATTTAGACTCATCCCTTATGAATTCAAAACCATCACCTATTACTGAAACCAGTACTAATGATCAGAAAGAATCCTTTAAACAGTGGGAGAGATCGAATAGGCTGAGTTTAATGTTTATGAAAATGACCACAGCCGAAAATATCAAAAATTCACTCCCTAGTACTAAGGAAGCCCAAACCTTTTTGAAAAATGCTGAGGAGAGGTTTAAATCCGCTGATAAGTTTTTAACAGGAACACTGATGGCTAGACTCACCACCATGAAATATGATGGTGCTAAAGAAATGCAGGAGCATATCCTTGAAATGATCAATATTGCTGCCAGATTGCAAACCCTAGGAATGAAAGTAGATGAGTCTTTCATTGTTCAGTTTATTTTGAACTCATTGCCACCTCAGTATGGTCCATTCCAGATGCATTACAATGCTATAAAAGATAAATGGAATGTGAATAAGTTGGCAAGTATGGTAGTTCAGGAGGAAGCAAGACTGAAACAACAAGGATATCACTCTGTCAATTTTGTGAATAAAGAAGCTAAAAAGAAAAAGCACCATTACAGTAAAAAGAAGCGAACTAGACCACTGAAAGGAAAGCAACCTGTGAAAGCTAATCAGGTTCAGAACAACAGTAGCAAATGCTACTTTTGTAGGGAACATGGACACATGAAAACTGAGTGTCCAAAACGTAAGGCTTGGTTCGAAAAGAAGGGTAAGCTACTTACCTTTGTATGTCTTGAATCAAACCTTGTAAATGTTCCTACTAATTCTTGGTAGCTAGATTCAGGTGCTAATGTTCATGTTTCTATAACAGGGATACCTTACAAGCCAAACACCAAGCCCCAATCAGCAGTTTATTTTTATGGGAAATGAGAATAAGGCTGAAGTTTTAGCCATAGGGACCTTTCGTTTAGTTTTAAGTACCGGTCATTGTTTAGACCTTCATAACATAGTATTTGTGCCTTCTGTGAGGCGTAATTTAATTTCCCTTTCCATACTTGACACTGATGGTTATTCCTTTTCGTTCCATAATGGTAGTTTCAATTTGTTTAAAAACAGTTTATCTATTGGTTCTGGGTTTCTTTCTGATGGTCTTTATCAACTTTGCCTTGATAATACATTCATTAAAAATACCTATATCCAACGCCATGAAACATGTATTGGAATGAAAAGAAACATGATGAATGAAAACTCATATGACTTGTGGCATAAAAGGTTGGGGCATATCTCCAAAGAAAGGTTACAGAGATCAGTAAAAGAAGGGATTCTTCCGCACCTTGATTTTACTAATCCTGAAGTGTGTGTGGATTGCATAAAAGGAAAGCAAATCAAACATACTAAGAAAGACGCCACAAGAAGTAAAGAGCTTCTTGAAATAATTCACACAGATATATGTGGACCATTCTCCATAGAATGTGTTCATGGAGAAAAGTATTTCATCACCTTTATAGATGACTTTTCACGTTTTGGATATATCTATCTATTGCATGAGAAATCTCAAGCTGTATCGATACTTGAGGTATTTCTCATGGAGGTGGAAAAACAGTTAGATAGAAAAGTAAAAATCATCAGGTCGGATAGAGGTGGAGAATACTATGGAAAGTATGATGAATCGGGCCGTAATCCGGGCCCATTCGCCAAACTTCTTGAACAGTGTGGCATTGTTGCACAGTATACGATGCCCGGGACGCCACAGCAGAACAGAGTTGCTGAAAGGCGTAATCAGACCTTATTAGACATGGTTAGAAGTATGGTAAGTAATTCTACCTTACCCAAATCATTGTGGGGTGAAGCCATTAAGACGACAATGTATATCTTAAACCGAGTTTCCAGTAAGGCAGTTCCAAAAACTCCTTTTGAGTTATGGACTGGTAGGAAACCAAGTTTGAGACATATGCATGTTTGGGGTTGCCCAGCCGAAGCCAGACTTTACAACCCACATGAAAAGAAGTTGGATCCTAGAACAGTAAGCGGGTATTTTATTGGTTACCCAGAGAGATCCAAAGGGTACAGATTTTACTGTCCTAATTACAGTCCGAGAATGGTGAAAACAGGAAATGCCAAATTCATTGAACTTGGCGAGATCAGTGGGAAAATTGAATCTAAAGATGTGATCATTGAGGAAATACGGGTAGATGTCCCTATACCTACATCCTCAGAAAAGATAATAGTTCCTCTAATCGATCATCACAATGATATCGTGGAACAAGTAAATGATCACTCATCTCAGAATGATGATACCATTGATGAACCAAGTTCGGAGTTGCTAGAACAGATTGTCTTGCGCAGATCTCAGAGAGATCGGAGACCTGCCATTTCGACAGATTATGTGGTGTATCTCCAAGAATCTGAATTTGACATTGGGACAAGAAAAGATCCACTAACGTTTTCACAAGCCATAGAGGGAAGTGATTCTAGTAAATGGATCGATGCCATGAAAGAAGAGTTGAAATCCATGGATCAGAATCAAGTCTGGGATCTCGTTGAATTGCCTGAAGGTAGTAAAAGAGTTGGGTGTAAATGGGTCTTTAAGACCAAACGCAACTCAAAAGGCAACATCGAACGACATAAGGCCAGACTTGTTGCTAAGGGTTTCACTCAGAAAGAAGGCATTGATTACAAAGAGACCTTTTCTCCAGTATCTAAAAATGACTCATTTAGAATCATTATGGCATTGGTAGCTCATTATGATTTAGAGTTACATCAGATGGATGTGAAAACGGCATTTTTAAATGGAAGTTTGGATGAAGTGGTCTACATGGAGCAGCTAGAGGGCTTCTCAGAAAAGGGCAAAGATCACCTAGTGTGTAGACTTAAGAAATCAATATACGGACTTAAGCAAGCTTCCCGACAATGGTACTTAAAGTTCAACGATACCGTTACTGCCTTTGGTTTTAAAGAGAACATCGTTGATCGATGTATATACCTAAAGGTCAGTGGGAGTAAGTTCATAATTTTGATCCTGTATGTTGATGATATATTGTTGGCTAGTAGTGATCTTGGCTTACTCTATGAAACCAAGGGTTTTCTCTCTAAGAACTTTGAAATGAAAGATATGGGTGAGGTATCATTTGTGATCGGAATCGAAATCTTTCGAGATCGAAAACAAGGACTGTTGGGATTGTCTCAGAAAAGTTACCTGGAAAGAGTTCTTGAGAAATTTGGTATGAAAAGTTGTTCATCACTGGAAACTCCGATATCAAAAGGTGATAAGTTTAGCCAATCACAGTGTCCTAAAACTGAGTGGGAGCGCAAAGAGATAACAAAGATTCCCTATGCTTCGGTTGTGGGAAGTTTGATATATGCACAGATTTGCACGAGACCGGATATTAGCTTTGCAGTTGGCATGCTTGGGCGCTACCAGAGTAACCCAGGGATGTCTCATTGGAAAGCAGCAAAGAGGGTATTGCAATACTTGCAAGGAACTAAGGATTACCAGCTTACTTTCAAAAGAACTGACGGTTTGGAGGTAACTGGAAACTCAGACTCTGATTTTGCCGGTTGTCCTGATAGTAGGAAATCCACTTTGGGTTATGTTTTCCTGTTGGTTGGTGAGCGATCTCATGGAGAAGTATGAAGCAAACAATCACTGCTTCATCAACAATGGAAGCTGAGTTTGTGGCGTGCTTTGAGGCCACAGTGCATGGTTTATGGCTGAGGAACTTTATCTCTGGGCTTGGGGTTGTTGACTCTATAGCCAGGCCACTGAGAATTTATTGTGATAATTCCTCTGCAGTCTTTTTCTCCAAGAATGATAGGTATTCTAAAGGTGCTAAGCACATGGAGCTCAAATACCTAAGCGTCAAGGAGGAAGTACAGAAACAAACAATGTCCATAGAACATATTAGAACTTCGCTTATGATAGCAGACCCATTAACAAAGGGTCTAATAGCGAAACAGTTTAAAGAACATGTTAACAGTATGGGTCTTATGATGTAAACATGTTATTGAGCTCATGGATGTTATGATTCTATTTTGACACTTAATGATATCAATTATGGTTATTTTGTTTCTGCTTTCTTGTCGTTCCACTTTATATGTACATTGAATGGTGTGGATGAATGATGACAAGATAATGTCTACAATAGACATGAATTGGAACCCAAAGGCATTATTATATTAGCCTTAATTATCCCAATTAAAGATCGTGTGTTAAATTGGTTACTGGTGTTGTGGTACATAGAAGGGAATCTGTTGATTATGTAATAGAGGACCGCCATGACTCGCATTGGTAATTAGTTTGACATTGATATCATGGAACTCATGAAATATGTTTTGAGCTATGAAAAGTTCAGGAAATAAATTTGCGCAGTATGGTTAATTTCCTGTGATAAACCCGTAAACGAAAAGTATTGTTTTATGGGTGTATGGGCCAAGTGGGAGAATGTAAGAGTTTTATTTAAACTCTGTGACCCACACACCTATCTTATCAGTTTGAAATAGTTCAAAATCTTATTGGATAATATTTGAGTTATGAAGGGATAAAAATTACTCCTAAGAGATAAGATTAAACTCTATATCTTTAATTATAGTCAAACACAAACTCATAGATTTCTTGATGGTCGGAAGTCTATAAATAGCACTGGGAGGCTCAAGGGTTCTCACCTACAACATTAGAGTGCCTCTAGCCATCGGGAGACACTTGTGAGGCAAACGTTGTTAGGACGATCCTTCTCTCATAGTCAGATTAATTGTTCATCAATCAGATGGAGAAATGTATGTTTCTCATATTATTAATTTATTATTGTAGGTCATAAAAAATCGAAGATCCATTTTATTAATGTCATGTTAAAATATTTAACATAAAGAATCTAATAATACTTTAATACTAAATTATAGATATAAATAATATATATATATATATAAATAATAAAATTATATATTGTATTATTTATTCGGTCTGGTTCGGTCTAGGGTGAAAACCCCTTTGATCGGAAGTACCGAACTGAATGTCTTTCAGTCCTATAATATTTGGATCGAGACTGACCAAATCCAATTTTGGTCCGGTCTGGTCGATTTTTCCGGTTCGGACCGGCCAAATCTCTCCCCTAATTAGAATATTCTCTTGGAATGTATGTCCTTATTTACTTTGGCCTAGGTTAGAATATATATGTGTATAGTTTGATACAGAGATAAATATACACTTTTATGATTTTCCAAAATTCTCTGTATTTCATCACGGCATCAAAGCCATCATTTTGAGTTTTTATCCGTGCACGGTGTTCTTGTGATGTTTTTTCCTTCAACATCAATACTTAGCTTTCTTTACACTGGACAGTAAGCTTTTTTTCAAATTTACGTTCGATTTTCACTCATATTTTATCAACGTTTCCGTGTCAACTGCTCTTCGATCCGCTGCCCGCACGCGCCACACATCATTCCAACCCAGCCCAACCGATTTCAAGTAAGATACAATCGTCTATTTTTTTTTTAATTTTTTATTTCGATCAAGCCCATTTCGGCAATAATTATTTCTTTGACTATTAAGTAATTGTTTTTTGGAAAAAAAAAAACTAAATATGTGAATGGTTTAAATAAAGAGATAAAATAAGACAATATAGTTGAATTATAAATCAAGAAATTAGTTGAGGAAGTCCAGTGGCGGAACCAACAATTGTCTTAGGGGAGGCCAACTTTTCTATTATACGAAATGTTTATGTAAAGTATAAAAAACACTACAAAATCATAAAGCATATAAAATTAATTTTTTTTGATAATTTGGCAAATAACGTAAAAACATATTTAATATATATTTCAAAGAATAATATTTATCCATTATTATTTTTGTAAATATGAAATACTTAGAAATTATTTTATTCATAGAAATCATCAAATACTTTTTTACAATGCCATTTTTCATTATAATATTTAATCTAGCTGATCAAATTTAATATAAAATCTAATTATTTTGGTGTCACATTAAGTATAGAATATTATAAATGAGATCTTGAATAAACTTTTTCTTACTTAATGAAGTTTAAAAGATAAATCATCTCTACTGTTTTTTATATAAATCATCAATTTTATATGATTTTTCTAGTATTAATTTTACTTTAAATTCTATATTAAGAAACTTTATACTGTATAATATAAAACTGAGATAGATGTTAAATAGTTATTATTTAATTTAATATTAGTGTGATCATATCTTAGAAAATAGATAATATATGAAAATTATATAAAATCTAAAAATTATAAAGAAAAAAAATTAGAGAGAGACTGTTTATGTATATTGAAATTTTATAAAAAAATTTAGAAAGTATAAAATTTTTTTTTAACTATTTTGGAAGAGGGGGAGGCAATTTATATATATATGGAATTATAAATAAAGTTTAAGGGTTATTTTGAATTTTAAATAAAAAAAAATTAAGGAGTTATTTTGATTTTTAAAAAAATTTGGATGTCCCAAACAGTTCCGCCATTGCGAGGAACAAGCTCGTAGGTAAGAGCTAGCTGTACGACTACGTACGTGAAAATGGGCATGCATGCATGCATGTTGGACCGAGCTGATCCAAGACATGGGCTTGGCTAATTAGCTTCGGCAAGTAAAAATGCCTCGAGTCTCGACCCAAATTCCAGTTCCCCTAATTTTCTTACGCATATTTGGGCAGTACCGTACGTGGCTTTCCAGTTTGTTCTGTCCAGATTAGAACGAAGAAAAATGAAACTTATAATTCTAATGATTTTTATGGTAAGTAATGAGTTTAAAAATAAATAAATTTGATACTCATCTAAGAAACTCACTTTTTAATGTTGGACACACTACTTTTTCTCAAAATAAGTATGCTTAGCTTGCATATATTAAAGATTGTATTTAACATTATTTTTAATTTACATACTAATCAGCTTATAATAAGTCATAATGTATTTCCCTAATTTTTCACAAAAAATAAAAAATAAAATAATTTTTATAAAAGCTTTTATAAAAGCTATAAAAAAATACCAACCATCACATAAATTTTATTTAAACTCCATTGCAAAATATATATAATTTAAAAAAAAAAAATTTATACAAGTCTCAAATAAATAAGTCCCCTACAAACTTCCGTAAAAAAATGCACCACACTTTAAAAATGTATAAAACTATTTTTATTAATAAAATCTATTTTTTTATTAAAAAAAATTATATAAACTATATCTATTTAAAATTTGTACTCAAATATTACTCAATTTTAAATTTATCCAAAAGCCTTCCCATTTTGAAATACAAGCCTCAAATCTTTCGGGAAGAAGATGGACTTGGCACGTGGTACTTAAATGATATAAATTAGTTAATTGATGAAAATCCAAAAGACCCGCTGATCCTGGATTCAATGCCAAAGAATAAACTCAAAGAAGGTAAGTTTTTGGAGTTTTCGGGAGACTACAGTATATATTCCAAGTATAGAAAGACAAAAAAATCTTAATTTTAGAATACAATTAACTAAAATATTTTATTTTATAAATTAAAAATTTATTTTATTTTACTCAAAAAATTAAAACGTTTTACTTAAACTTAGGGGTGTAAGAAGACTAAATTGGACTGATGGACCAGACTAGACTGCATGGATCGGATGAAATTCGGTTCGGTCCAGTCTATTTTTTGCATGGACCAAATATTTCCGGTCCAGTCCCTATTCATAACATTTCACTTTTGGACCGGACCGGACCTGATCGAATCTTTTTTTAATATATATATATATATAATAGTATATAAATTATAATATTAATATTAATATAGATTAAAAGTGGTAGTATAATATATTAATATATAATATATACTCTTATAATATTAACATATTATAATTTAAAGTAGTTGACTAGTTATAATATAAAAATTATAATTTATAATATTTTTTTACTTTTTTATTTAGATTATTTTTTCTTTTGCCAATTGTTTTAAGAGTAAGTTTTTTTAATATTACTTGGTTTAAATTTATGATAAATACATAATCGGGCTGAAAATAATTAAATTTGAATTAAAAATTATTTTTCATTATTGCAAAATTTTAGATTAAATTTAATTCATTAAATTATATCAGATGTTTCTGGATCAGATTGAATCGCTCTTGGATCAAATTACATTGGATCAATATAGACAGAATAAGAGTTCAATCTAATCTAAAATAATTTTTTTTTTAATCGAATATAATCAATTCATATTTTTTTCAAATCAAATGAGACTAAATTGAACCTCACTATTTACACCCTACTTAAACTTATAATACAGTCCATATAGAGTACAAAAATAATTATTCATATAAGGGCACGCCACAACGATCGGCGCAAAGTGGGTCCGCGAGGTCGCAGTAGGCCCCACAAAATCTGATTTCAGCTTTTTTATAGGCGAAGAAACCTAAGCGAACAAACCATCTGAGACTCCGACTCCAAGATGAAACCTTGTCTTCTTCTCCTTCTTCTATTATCAATTTCCCATCCTCCATCTTCGTCTTCCTCTTCTTCTCTATATCTCTAAGTCGTTCTTCAAATTCATATCTGCTTCAAAATAATATTTTCGAAGGCTTCTTCTATCTGCTCTCACACCGGAGACATGTATGTTTCCCAGTTTAATTAGCGTTCTTTTATTTATATCTTTTTCCTCCTTCCCAAGTTTCAGACGTTCGCTTTGTGTTGTCAAGGTTTCTATCATTTTTTTTTTCTTGGTTTGTTTGTTCTTGCTTTCTATTTGTAGAAGTTATTCGTTCATGGGATTTAATGCATTAAACAAAATTACTGTAGATAATTGCATAGCCGTTTATTTATGTTACACGTACATATATACATTTATGTGTGTATATATATATATATATATGATTTAGTATGAAGGAATGGGCAGAAAAAAGGGGGGCACATGGAGTTGCTCGAGCTAAAGAAATCTTTGGATGGTCTAGATTGGATCACTTTTTATTTTTCGTTATAATTTTAAGTATAAAATTCGTTTTGTTTATTTTAAATCTTAATTTTCAAATATAATAATTTTTTTAGATATCAATAAATGACACGTAAAATAATAATTATTATTTTTTAAATATTTCTTAATTATGGCTAACATTTTTCACCCATAAATATTCGTTTAAAATGGTCATTTCATTGCGATCTAATTTTAGTGAATACAGAGGGGGACCCACAAAGAGGTGGTCTCAGCACTCAGCAGAAGGGACTAGAGAATCCGGAATAGCCTAATAGCCAATAGGGAGGCACCAGGTCCCCCCACCATTAATGCTCCTTTGTTGTTCTCGTAGTTCTTTACTTATTTTAATTATTTGTTATATCTTCATTTTTCTAATTTTTAATTATTTCGTTCTTATTAATATTCTTCCGTTTAAAGTTATATTATTTATATATATTTATTTATTATTTTTAATCGGAGTGTTATGCATTAACTCTATAGTGAGTTCTATTTAATAAAGAAGATTATATTTATAAATTAATGCGAAGGATCGATCCACTTTTCAATTTTGATAGTGTATACTTTCATGCCATGCAAATTAAATAACTATTACAAAAATCCCACACTTCACTTGACTTTAAACCTTATGACCTAGTTTTTACTGGAATCTCAAAGATTCATATTCCAGGAAGAATCCGTTCATTCAATTGATTTGTCTGTCCTTTCTTGGTTTTTCCCCCTGTTCTGTCCCAGTTTGAAGCTGATTGGGTTCTCGACTTTTTTGGGTCAGCCGGTTTTCAAAAGAAAACATTTTCCAGGAAGACAAATGCCAAGACAAGAGTTCTGTATGGAAGAATCGAAAAAATAAATCTTCCTCCTAATACAATTAATTTTATATATCGTTGCAAGGTTATATTCACTTGAGGATTAAAATTCTGGGAAATTTTCAGCAAACTAATAGCAGACTCGATTAATTGTTGTCGTTGGACGATCATCTTGGCTGTTTACTGTTGACTTCTTATATGTTCTTTGATTATGTTCTTTACACTGGCATTGAGAAACTTAATTCAATTTTGCTAATGAGAAGTTAATATGTCTTGCAGAAGTCCATAACTCTCTAGAAATTGAAGCCTTAAGATGGATTCTTTTTGTTGTTGCTTTCATGACAAGGATCCTGGAGAAACTGCTAATGTATCCAGTCGGGGAAACTGCACTTGTCCTCTGTGCTTCACTCTTAACTCATTCAGCAAGGTATCTGTCCATGGGAGTCCTTCTACATTGACCTTTTGTTTCCTGCGGAATAGCCACTAGCAAAAGGATTCATGTTGATCTCAATAGTACTTATATTTTTCGAGAAGCCTTCAGTTACTACGAATGCTTGTTCCATGCATCTCAATGAATCACAACACCTTGTGAAATAGCAGAACATTGTCACAGCCAGTAAATGCAACTAGTAATATAGTTAGAGTAATGCTATATACAGTATTAAGGTGTAAAAATTTCGTATAATAATCTCTTTGAAAAAAGTAGAGTCTATTATTAAAAGTAAGTTTTTTCATGTGGCTCTCATGTTTGCCAACTTTTTTCAAAGAGAGTGTGTGAAGCTTAGGCACCCTAACTAGACTGTACAAATTATTTCCTGTATAGTCATGATAAGCATTTGAACTACTGGTCGTGTTTGTATCTTTCTAAAGTTTTAAACCTTTTGTTACTTTCTAATAACGTTCCATTATGAAGAAGTAAAAAGAAAAATTCACTTTCCACTCTTCAATTAGAAGGTGTTTAACATTTTGCAACCGAACCATCAATTGCTTAGACATTGCACTCCACCTACCACTTTGGTCAAAATAGCGTCATTCGTCCAAGTCTAACAGTACGTTAAGATGAAAAATATAGGTGACATAGTATAATAATCTTGACTGTCAAATCACTCCTCCCAATTGAACTACTTCCCATTTAAGACTTCAGAGAAGAGCATTGCTACAGACACGGATCCGTGTATACAAACAAGAGACATGAACAGTGATTTTATCATTTCTGCTTTAGAGAAATGCTAGTCCTAGGTCATGGTATCAGGATTGTATGCCAGCTGTGGTGAATCTTATCGTGATATGACTTCATTATGTGCTAGTCCTTAGATATTCAGAAGCATGGAAGTATTTTGCCAATTTGCTCCATAGTTGTGAAGTTAAATTTTCGTAGATCATTTTGTTTCGATCTTAGCCTTGATAATTGAATGATAGTTTGTTGAATGCTTGGAAATTCCCCATGATCTGTATCCAGGTTTTCTAATGTAATTATGTACAGTTTGCAGCATTTTTCAGAGGTAGGCAAATGCATGCCCTGCATTCATCCTCCCAGGAGGCAGCTTCCTCAACTCCAAACGGGGCACCTGCATATGCAGAACCTGCGAGTATTTTATCTCCTCCTAGAACTTTGGCATTGAATACCGATTTTAGCTCCTCCAATTTGCAACAGGATGGGCTGTTCAAAGGACTAAACAAAGGTAAAGGTGATTTGAGCATTCATTCATAGCTCAGTTCTGGTACTCACTGGAGAAGAACTTTCAACAGATTCGTCACTTAAGTTCTCATTGGAAAATAGGAAAGCTGGAGACCTCCATGATCGTGCATTACTAGAAGATGATGAAGATATCTGCCCTATATGTCTTGAAGGTAACCTGTCTTTTTTGGATCCAGTACCATAATCTGGCAAGGTGATCATTTGAGAACAAGTGGTCAGCTTATCCTGATTTCTTTTTCCAACTTCTGAGCAGATATGATCTTGTGTCATCTAGCTAGAAGATAGAAATTGTATGATAAAAGAACAAGTTTTGCTACTCTCATTTTCACAGTGACTCTTACCATGCTTTTTTGTTGACAGAATACACACCAGAGAATCCTAAGATTTTAACCCAATGTTCTCATCCTTACCACCTTAGTTGTATATATGAATGGATGGAGAGAAGTGAGACCTGTCCTGTATGTTGCCAGGTAAGCAATTTCCTCTTCATACTTCTTAGTAAAAGATTATTAGTATCATAAGTCAGATTCGTCACTCATGTGTTGCTAAGAACCAGAAAATCAAGCAAGGTTTGCTTTCATTCTAACGTTTTCGATTGTTCCCCAATTTTTCATTGAAGAGCAAATGTTACACTGCACAGAATTCTGAAGTATGAACTGGTTTTCCAGGTGTTGATACTCGATGAAACAAATTAATCTCAACTTTCTCATGGCATGTAAAGAGTAGAAATTTGAAGATGATGAAGATACACGAATTGCAGAAGCAGATGAGGTCGAGCGGAAACATGATCCTGATAAGTTCTCATAGTTCGCCAAATGTACATGAAAGAGACTAAAACCCAGATTCTGTTAATACAGGCATGCTGAAAGACCTCCCTCTCTATGTCACGTTATGTCAATTTATTAGTTCTGGTTGAATGGATTATAGATGAATGATAACAGCATATTTGATTTTTCTCTTTTTTCTTGTCCTTTTGGCATTCCTGAATCCTGATTTATTATTACATATACATGAGTACATTAGGTTTGTATATATGACGTGACCATCTTTAGAAATGAAAATTGATATAAATTCTGTGCTAGGATGAAAATCATGAAATTGATGTAAGTTGTATCCGAGGATGAAAATTAGGAGAAATATGAACATGCAAAAGTTTCAACTAGGAGACTTTGTCTATTAAAAGATTCAGTAGTTTGCAGTGTGATATAACTGAAATACAGACAAATAGTGAAGCCAGTCACCTTTCCACATAAGATCTAAAGTTTCAGCTTCAAAGGTTGTAGATAGGTACACAAATACCATCCAGTTAGCATTTTAAAACAAATCCCACTTGCGAAATAAAAGAACAGAAATAATGAGTGCATACTCCTATGAAAATACAAAAGGAGATATTCAGTTTCTATATATAATTCATCTCAACAACAGAGCAATGATTTCATTTATGAGCTAGCTCATATTAAATATAAGTTCCTGGTCTCAAAACAAAGTGGACAATATATTAGGCAGCTAGGTATAATAGAGGATTCAGAATTTAATTACTTCCCCACATTCAAAAAGAAACCAAACATATAAATTTATATACCCAGCTAGAAGTAGCAGTGTCTTTAAAACTTCCGTGATCATTTCACAGGGCAAAGCATCCAAAGTGACATGAATTATAAACTGGTTCAAGAGTGAGGTTGAGCTCATGATTCCTCCGCATCTCTGGCTCTTGTTCCCAGTTAGTACTGCCACTGCAAAGCAGACATCCCGAATAGCATCTTAAGGACACTGCTTCAAAACAATTCTATATAGGGGATTTGGGATGCCATCCCATACTCTTGAACTGATCATATTCACACTTAAAATATATAAATAGGGTTACGTCAAGTTGCATATAACATTGATATCATATTCAAACTTAATATTTACATTACATTTTTATTTTAAAAAAACATCTATCCTTTGTCAAGTAAAATTATTAATTAAGATATATTCTACCTTTTCAACTAATAACCAATTGAATCTTTATTAAAAAAAATTGATTTAGAAATTTTTTTATCAAACCTAGCTAATAAGACGTGTTCTTGAATTTTAAGGATCATTGGAAACACAACTGTTTTTATGTATTTTCACATATTTTTAAATTCATTTTTTTTCTAATTCAAAATCTAATAAAACATCTTAATTCAAATTATTTCACTACTGTACTAGATATTTTAAGGTATTCTTAATATCTAAAAGAGATTTAGAAGCAATTATAATAATCATCACCAATAAAGTTCTAAAAAAAAAATTGGTTCTTGCCTCTTTAAAGGATCATACAAATTTTTTTTTATGAACATTCAAAAATTAGATTTTGTTATTTATAATTTTCACATTATATATTAAACTAATAATGATAAAAAAAATAAATGTATTCTTATAAATAAAGTACTTGAAATAATTATTATATAGAATACTTTTAAAATTAATAATGACATATAATATTTATTTAATAATTTTATTCTCTTATTAAATTATTTGATTTTTTTAAATGATTTTTTTTATAAAAAAAAATTATATTTTAAATTTTTTGAGAAGAGTTATTTTTTTATTAGGAGGTCTTAGACAATTGCCTAACTTGCCTAAAGCAGGAGCGGCGCTGGGTATAATACACAATACCAGAGAGAGAAGCTTAATTACCATATGTTTGAACAGGCCGGAGGTTGCTGTGGTAGTAGGAACGATGATGATCCATTAGCGCCATGGTTTTGCTGCTCCCACTGTGCCTGTGGCGCCACAGTTTCCTCCTTTTCTTTGAGCTATTGAGAGAGAGAGAGATTATTTATTCTTTTCAATATATAAATTTGGCTAAAGCCCCCTTGCTGGAGCAGCTATATATATATATATATACCAGCAAAATATATAGACGGGGGACGTCACCTTCTTTGCTAGGACGGTATTCTGCTCCTTTATTGACTTCTCCTGCATGCATATTGAAGCAAATTATTGACACAATGAGATATGAATTTCGGACCGATTTACACACTGAGCATGCAGTCGACAACTTCATGTTGTGAACATAGAAATGCAAAAGCTCTTTGGGGATTTAATATTTATAATCAAGATTATTGTGCCAAAGTCGACCCCTTCAAATAAAATGGGAATTGCATGCGTATTTCCTCGGTGATTTGCAAAACCAAGATAATTAATGTGCCGAATTAAGGCCTTGCCTTTCTCTGAAGATCCGAGATTGTCTCATGCATGAGCTGGCTCTGCAATAGAGAAATATTTCAGTCCCATATTAATAATTATGTGCGTCACAGAATTAATTAAACAGATATTAACGAACTTTTCTTGATCGAATGCGTTTAAGAGAAACATCAAGCTGCTGCTCTAAATGTTGTAGCTCCTTGTGACTTAATGATCCCAAATCATCCCCCAAATAGTGCCTGCTCAAAGAGGTTTACATAATTAACAACAAAAGCTACATACAAGTAACACTGCACACCCATATGCGCACTCGTACAAACAAGTAACACTTAATACTATATACAAGTAATACTGCACACCCATATGCACACCCGTACATTTTTATTGGTTGTCTTTATATTTTTCATTTTAAATATAAGTGTTTTATTTAAGTCTATCTTTCAACCTTAACATCGGTGCATATATGAGTATGTAATATTGTTTGCGTTTAGGGTTATATATATATATATCATCTATGATCAATTGGGAGTACCAGGGATTGTACTTTTTAAAAAAAAAAAATATTGAATTAGTGGCCATCATCTGACCTGAGAAGATCAAGTTGTTCAACAAAAACCTTGGAGATCATTATTAATATTTAAAGTACTAACATTATATATTGGTACTCTTTCAAAAGTTCTATTATTTATTATTGTATATATATACCTCAAGGTTATATTGTATGCTAATTTAGCTAGAAAATGGATCAGTAATCTTCAATGAATAAGTTTAGTTATTCATGCACCTTGCAAAGGCCTACATGAAACAGTTTAAATTATATATATTAAGCTAGCTAGTACATACCCGTGGTTTCTTTGCAAAAGCTCGACCCTAGCCTTAAGTCTAGAAAACTCCAAGGTCCAATTCCCCTGATGCAGTTCAATGCATGCATTCAACAAGATCGATTAAAGAATTAACATTCGATTTAGAGTAATGCAAGGTAAAAATATCGTGGAGTACTACTGTGAAAGCTGCATCGCGTAATTGTTTTAAATAATAATGGAGTTTATTTTTAAAAAATTATTATTTTCTTTGTATGAATTCTATTTACTATTTTTCTAAAATAATTGTACAGTGCATGCACATTTACGATTATAAATATTAGTTCTCTTTATTTCCTTTTTAAATTGCTTATGGCAATAGAAGTAATCATTTCTTAATTACTAAAGTAAATAGAACCTCATTGCAAATAATCACTTTGATTACAAATAACTTTGTCAAATATAATGAACTTAGATATTGACAAATTATTACCTGAAATTCAGAATCAGTATTGAGTAGCTTCCCCTCTGCATAAGAATAGCTCTCATAGCGTTCAAGTATCTTTTCCATGCTGTTGCAAAAAGAAAAAAATTAATTAATATTATATAAATATATATATATATATATATTGTCATTATTGCACATGACCTAAAATAGCAGTTGTTAACTCATGATGATGATATGGAAAGCTTTAGAATGCATCATTAAGAGAGAATAGTACTCATCGTTATAGCAATCTTATTAAATTATCTAAAGTTAAAAGATAATTTTAGTCATGGTGACAAATAACTTGGTTTTTGACCATTCTATTTACATAATAATATAAGTTTTCACATTAAAATAGTTATTTTATTATTATATGTCAATAAATAATATAACAATAATTTGACTTTGGCAATGAGCATATCAAATTTTACATTAGATTATTCATTTATGAAGATATATAGTAATGAATAATTAACAATTAAATTTTTTTTAATTTAATTTATTTTATCATATTTTACTATTATACCTATTATATGTTAATTAATAATCATGTTTAAATTAAATTATGGGTTAAAAAAATTAATTAGTAATTATATTCTATTAAATAAATTACTAATAAATATTAAAAAAAAACCTACTTATTCGTCATCCAACTATATTTTTTTACTAATTTTTCTTCTACCCAAAATCATAGGTACTCCATTTTAAATACAATACAGAATGACAACATTTGAGAATTTACAACACAATTGCAGCAAGACATCTTCAACTTTTTACATCCCGGTGAAGGAGCATCTACGTACTTTGTCATTTCTCTTGGGCATGTTGGCATTTCTTCAACAAATCATGTACATAGGTGAGCACAATATGCAATACATTTACAATCATTGGTGAACGCAATATGCAATACATTTACAAGGCTTGGGGCCCAGAGTTTGTGATGAGGAAGGAAAAAGAGAAACTAATAAAATAAAAGTTTGACAATTGGCTTGGAACTCTCAAATTTGAAATTTTATTTAGCATTACTGTTCATTTGGATAAAAATTTATGACTTTTAGATAATTTAATGTGAGTTTTTTTTAAGTTCTAATGGCTAAATTCTTATTAGATTTGACTTTTAATCAATCTTATAATGAGAGTGCTCTAAAATTAAAAGTTTCTTATAAGTTATCACATTTAGAATCTTCGTAAAATGCTAAACTAATATTTCTATCAAGAAAATTTGAGCTAAACTTTTGTAAGTTGACTCATTCTCATCACAAATAATCAGTCAAAAAATAATATCCGGACCCTCAAGTTATGGAATTTGTATATATATATACACACACACACACACACACACACATATATATATATACATATATACATATAAATATGATCTGGGATACTATCAAATACATGATATAGTACCCGCGGTAAGAACATCATGAACTAACTGGTTTTCTCCTCCCATGCATTAAACAAGCGGGAACTCCTTTTTCCCTCCAAAAATGGTAGATAGCACTAGAAACAATATCCTTCTAGTAATTAATTTAGCTGGCTCTGAAAATTAAGATTGCTACCATGCATCCAAGTAACTAGCTGCCCTAAGGCAGAGTGCCATTGCAAGCGGGGAATGTTTTAATTATTTGTCACATCAACATCAACCATGCGTATTCTTTGATCAGTTAGCAAAGACATGCAAAAAGAGGTGACTCTGATTGTAACTCTTCTCAATTGCTTGATGAGATTACTGCATCGATCATGCATGTCTAGATGATTATCCAACCAAACCACACTTGCTTATGCCTTGGAAACCCCTGCCCTTTTAATCTAATGGTTTTGTAGGCGTTGCCTGATGGTGAAAACCGTGAAAAGTAATATATGTATGTGATATTTGGCTCACTCGATCACTCGATCAACCATTTAACTTGATCCATCCAAGTGATATTTGGCTTAACATTGGTCAACTGATACAATTTTTGGATAGCCATCCACAACTCACTATTGTCATCAGCGAGCCAATTTCAAAACGATCATATTCTTTCAACAAAGGTACATTGAAAAGAAAAAGGATATTGCGACACTAGCTCTCCTCATTGGCTCCATGAGATGATTAATTCATGCATGCATGTGTCCAAATATCATTTCTAACGCTCCAATGAAATGCCCAAATCACATTATTTATATTGTAAAAGAACTAGTCAATAATACAATTGGAGCATGTTGAAATCTTATAAAAAGTAAGAACTTCTATTTTTTTAAAAATGTGAGATCGATCACATACACTACATACTCTTATAATATGAGGTATCACAATCTCCTCCCTTAAATTCTCGAGATTCTTAGATTTTGCTCATTCATTGAGCTTTGACTCTCGTAGTAATATTTGGCTTAAAACCAACCTTAATCAAGAAAACTTGGATAGCCATCCACAACTCAATATTTTCATTGGTAGCCTAATTCAGCCCCTGAACCAACAAAAGTTGTATCAACTTTCTCTAGATACTATACCTTGATGAAAAACAAACTCCCTACCAAATATTTCAATAAGTAGGTTTGTAGGGTATAGTTATTAGTCCAAAGAAATGGAGGAGTCATTCCTAATTAATGGGGTGTTTATTTCAACCTATTGACTAAAAACCTTAAGGATCTTGCACAAGGACCACAAGAAATCATGTTTTTTTTTTTTTTTTGTAGTATGCTAGGATAACTATAAGGATGGTGAATTTGAGACCCTGATTGTTTGAGAGAAATAGTTTCAAAGGGTTTTATTGTAACATTGATTAGTCATTTTACAATATAGGCTCATATGTGGCTTAAACTTTTTTGGATCAATACATATATTATTAGACCTAATCCCAACTAGAAGTGTGAGATTTGATTAGTTATCTAAGGAGGCAATGAGAATGGAATAAAATACATTCCATGACCTAGGATGTAGCAGGCTTGATCATGACTTCCAATCTTGTGGTAATTGATCAATTCCCTTTACTAGCTGCTTGGAGGCAACAACTTGTGAATAGACGGAGTAGTATTTTCAATTTGAAGATAGTTTTTTTGTTTTGGGCTACTAGGCATCAACTCATATATATATATATATATATATATATATATATTTTATATGCCCTACAAAATTATCCAAATAGTGAGCCTAAGTATGGTCCAAAAGGCATCAAAGTCAATGCAGGACCAAGATTTTGTAAAGATGTTAGCTAATTAAGGAGAAAATGAGGCATGTGCGGTTGAAGTAAAACATGACCAATTTGTTCCCACGCTTAGTGGTGGCCAATTTCAATGTGCGTTGTACATAACATTTGTGTAAAATGCACTCAAATTGTTGCAAGAAAAAGATACAGGATGAGTGAAGACAAATGCTAAAATTCTTAGAGTAAGGAGGATAGTTAAGTTAACTTAGCGCATGAGCCATGACCCTATATTAAGCTAATTGTGTGTTGAAGTGAGAGAGAATGTTTTTCATTTTAGCACATTAAAAAGGTGGAGTTGCTTTCCAAAAAGGTGTAGTAACGTATGGTGGAGCATCACAAGACAAGCAAACCAATCAAATCAACATCAGCAAAAGCATATTAAAGATTGTGCTTGACATTTTAATAATGGCTTTGAGTTGATTGTTGCGTTGATTGTAGTATAAAGTTCACTTTGAAAGAAAGATAAGGGCTAGAGAGTGAGATATTGGAGTGTAGTAACAAAACTTTGATAAATAGTTAGGTAAGAAGATTGGATATCAATTTATGTCTCCTTTGTTTTTTGGTACATTGACATGGAGATTGGCTTGCAGCTTGTCGATGGAGCATGTTGTCGGGAGGGGATAAAAACCCCTTAACCCAGTAGGTTGAGCCCAAGAGGAAACAAGAAGCTTGTCTCTCGGTCCAAGGACTTACTTGACCTAGAACCCCATGAGAAACAAGAAGCCATCTCATGGCCCAAGGATTAAGTTGGTCCGACCAAGAGGCCCATGAAATGAAAAAGAAAAGTTCGAGAAAAATTATGAAACTCCAAAAAAGAGTTGACGAAGGTGGGCACCACCCACATAGGCTAAGAGGTCGCCAGCAAACTTGTCAAAGGCTCCTGCCACATACGTAACCTTTTTCCTATACGTAACATCACAGTGGGTGTCTCAGGCACACCCCAGGTACTCATGAGTTACAGTTTGAGGACGAGAAGGAAAAGTAACCATCACCTACACCTAGGGAGTGGAAAAGGCAAGCACTATTGACACAGGTTGAGAGGTTGTCGACGTGCTTCTTAGAGACCAATGCTGCAGTGGTCAGTCTTCTTCCGTACGCTTCGTCACATTAAATGCTCTAGGTGGCTGGGGCATGAGGATGATGGGATTGCACCCTAGCGATGGGTGTGAGATGTTCCCCCATACCTAGTGTAAATGCATACCACATGTATATACTAACTCAGGCAATAATTTTCTATAAGAATTACAATCAAGAAAAGTGACATAGGCATCGTGGAATCTCCTAACTATCCTCGAGCCTTTCTTTGAATTTGCATTGGTGCAGGTCAGTAGTCTACCCCTAGTTGTCTGAGGAGACCCTATGGTTTGTACGAAACATGTTCAAAACATTGTGGATTAATATCTAAACCATACTTAGATTGAGACAAAATTAAACCATCAACAATTGGGGTCACTTGAGTACTCCGTAAAAACAATGTAGTGGGCCAAGATTCATCATATGATCAGTTCGGTATGAAGGGAGAGAATGAAAATATTAAGGAATGGTGGATTCAACTTGTTAATGTCATATTCTTTTTATAAGTAATCAAGAAATTTTATTTATAAAAAGAGAAGACAAATTCAAGTACATATGAAGTGTACATGAGAAGTACCTAATTAGAATTTACAACTGAAAGTAGAAAAGTATGAACATTTAGTCCATTAAAATCAATGACCCTAGCCTATAAGAACAACATTTTAAAAAAGAGAACTTTAAATTCATCTATTGTCCTCTTGGGGTCCTTGAAGTTTTATCATTTGTCTCTTCCAAATGCACCAAAACTTTCATATAGGAGCACTCTCTAGAGTATTAGCTTAGAGGCCTCTTTAGCTTGCTAAACATTCTACCAGCCTATGAGGCATGATCCATGATAATCTAATTCCTGAAAAAGAAAAAAAAAATCTAACATGGTCCTCGACATTGACAATATAAAAAAGCAAGTGATCTACTGATTCATTATTCTCTTACATGTGTAATAATACTAACTAACGTCATTACCTGACGTTTCCTCAGATTATTTGTTTGTCGAAGGAGGTTGCCCAAACAAAACAAAGCTACTTTTAGATGAGCTTTCGTCATATTTGTTCATGGAAAAGTAGTTATATCCTAGCTAGTTAGAACTTGCTAGAACAATTTGACTTTGAATCTACCTTTTTTGGAATGGCTTCAGTTTATTTTTTATATGGTACCCTCGGGCTCCATTTGATGTTAAGAGTATTTTAGATTATCTGTGAATAGTAATAAAATAGCTTATAAATAACAGTGAATAGTTTGTAAATACTAGTGAATTATTTATGAATGGTAGTGTAGTATGAAAATGTCTGAAAATAGCTGTTTTCCCAAACACAACCTCAATCACTCTTACGAAATGCATATAAGCAAAGATTTGGTGATGACCTCCAACTCCAATCTTATTAGCCCTAATGCAATCTACATGTCATTGAGGATATGTAGCCATAAGAGAAGACCAAAAGGTCATATACAGCTGCATCCTTTGCTCAACAAACTCAAAATTGGTAGGGAATGTGTCTTTCAGTCTTTGTTCACCACACCATTTGTCATTCCAAACTTGACACGAGAACCATCACCCACTACAATACGTGCATGTCTTAGGAAGATCCATTTTCTAATGTTTTCCATAGACCAGTCCGTAAGGACTACGTACCTCATTCAAGCACGGCCTCTCCAAGCAGCCCTAAACTTCAAATCTATACTTGTCTTCCATAAGGCCTTCTATCATTACAACTATTTATCCAAAAGAGCTTGGTTGAACTTCACCATGTTATAGATTCCTATTCCACCCTTAAATATTGGTGTGTAAACAACGAAACTAATTCACTAAATGAAATCTGAACTCTTCCTCCATCCCACTGTACAAGTTGTAGTTTTTAAATACGGTTGGCAACCCTTGTGGGGAGCAGGAGTAAGGACAAAAAATAAGTGGGAAGGCTAGAAAGAGTAATTTTAACCAGAGTGAAACCTATTCCAAAAGCAAATATGTGATCCACATTTTCAATCATGGCATTACAAATCCCCTTATATCCCATGAGACAAGCACCGCATTGGGGAAAACCCCCATCGACACCAATGAGACTTTGAGAAATTAACTCGCAAACAATAGAAAGCTTCAAAACAAAGGAAAAGAACCCTTAAAGATTGAATGTGCCCAAGATTTGCTTAATAGAAGATGAGAGTATCATGGGCAAAAGAAAATGGGAATTATCAATAGAGCCATAATCACCATTTCCCTCCGAGAAATCATAGAGAAAGCCACCTTCCACATGGCCTAAAATCATCTTGTTTAGAACTTTCGTGGTAATAATGAAAAGTATTGGAGAGAGCGGATCATATCATTTACATATGATAAAATAACAAGTATTGTGTCATGATTCAATTAATAAATAACAAGAGAAGCGTCTACCAAGCTACAAAAGAAACCATAGGAGAGGAGAAGTGAATTGACATGATTGAAACAAGCTCAATGAGCTTGTTTCAACCTTAAGGATCTTGTTACAACTCAATGATTCTAGTAGACGAATGTCCCAATTTCAAACAAAGGCGAGAGAAAGACTATATCAAGCTGTTCAGGGAATAGGTTTTGATGTAGCAGATGCCGTCAACCTAGTGGAAGTCTTTGGCCACAAGGTGGGCATTAAGCACTTTTAAGGGGCCTTCAACATTGAACTTGGTCTTAAAAACCCAATTGCATAAGATAATGTGCATATATCAAGCTTTTAAGGGAATATTGTCTAGGTTTTATTTTTAATTTTGTGAAGTGCAACTAATTGATCTTGGTTTGCTTGGGACCAACCGTTTTTATGCAAAGCTAAGCAAAAGAAAAGTCAGTAAGGTGGGCAGATGGGCAGGTATTAGTAGAGATCAGAAGGGAGAGGACAATAGCAAGTAGAGGGAATTTTGAAGAAAAGTTCAAAAGAAAAGTAGATCTAAATTAATGCTCAGTCAGCAACTTTAAATCCACTATATAAGTAATCGATTATAGTGAGATTTAAACACACGTAAAACTTTTTTCGATTCTAAACCTGCAGATAATTGCAATCTCACGAGTGACTCACTCCAGTTTCGCACCTCAGTAGCTCCTGACCTTAAACTTCTTTTGCGGCCTCCTCAGACGGCAATCCAGATAGCAATGGTACTCTAAGGAAGCTACTGAATTCGAGAAGGCAAGACGCCTGGGGTAGGTTCGACCTACAACTTGTTCCCTAACTGTAGACATTGGGCGTGAAAGGGCTTATGATGGGGAGTGGTGATCCCTAGAAAGCCTAAGCTCCGATAGCAAGCTGGCAATGAACTCACTGGCAACAACCCAAAAAGCAAAGTGATTGAAAGATCAGCATAATGATGATCTGTCGATTTTCACAATGGTTTTCTCTTACAAACCACAAATATGATATTTTTTGTAAGTCGATCACAATTATTATATGTCTAAAAACATGCCAAGGTTCCCTTAGAAAGACCACGCATCCTTCAATATCGTTCTTCCAGGCTTAACATCTCTAGCAATGTTTAGCAGATAAATGATGAGTAAGTTTAATTACAACATAATTAACAGTTAGATTTAGTGAGTCACTTACAACATAAATCTCATATACTTTAGTAAGTTTGACCTAGTACATTGGACCTAATGGTGGAGGTGAATAGAAACCGTCGGGACTGATCATCACCGACTGGAATTGGTTGCCGGATTTCAAAACGGGTGGAGAATTGGTCGACTAGCAGTTTATTTATTTATTTGTTTGGTATCAGCTGGCGGTCAAAATCGATTCCAACCGATCAAAATCGATTCGATTCTAATTTGAACTGTGTTTAAGTTGATGAACTGACCGACGATATAATATATATTATTTTATTCTTATTTAAAATGATGCCTTTTAACTTAAACTAAACTAGGTTGTTTTATAATGGTTTGTTAGAAAAAAAATATATATATATTTTTTTAGAAATGATAATTTCATTACTCAAAAGGAAAACAATTACAAACAATCATCAAACCATAAGGATTGAGAAATAAAGTCTAGAATACAATCCCACCAAACATCAATACTTTCAATACTAACAACATTTCTAGTCAACCTATGAGCCACCATATTACATTCTCTATAGACATGAGAGAAAATACAAGATTAAAAAAAAAACAACTAAGTGCTTTAATCTCATGATATAGAGTCCCTAGTAGAGAATTAGACATGCTATCAACCTGGAGAGCTTAATACAAATCAGACTATCACTTTCAACAATGAGTCGAGAGATACCCATAGTCACATATTGCTGCATCCCACAAAAAATAGCCAGGATCTCCAGCCCCTTCGTGTCTTCCATTTGGATCATAGACTTGTTGAAAGTGAAAAGTATCTTTCCTAAGTCATTCCTCAAAACTACCCCAATCCTTGCCTTATCCCTCTTCGGACATTCTGCTGCATCCACATTCACTTCAGCCATCTAGCTTAAGGTTTATGCCACTTGTAATGCTTCATAAGTTAAGACCTGGATTTTTTTTTTGTACCTGTTCGTGACCTGTCAGTAAGACCAGAGCATTGTCCGCTACATTCCTGGGGTTAACTAACTCATCATTATGCACAAATTTATTCCAACGAAACTAGAATTCCCATGCTAAAATAAAAACATTTCCAACTTAGCATACAAACTTCTATCACACAAATTCATTGCCAAATCTATTATAGACTTGCGTTGATCAACTTTGAGCTCAGGTAAACAATTTTGCTAGATACCCCGAATAGCACTACAATGAACACTGCATGGGAAATATCTTCTTTTTTTTATCCACATAGTTTGCAGTTGTCTTCAGTCAAAACATGTCTTCTTACTAGGTTTCCTGCACTAGGTAAACAATCTTTATAGGCCTGCCAAGCAAAAATCTTGATTATAGTTGGCACTTTCATCTTCTACAAATGTTTCCAAAGCACTTGATAATTATGTGCATTTGATGATTCTGCACAGTGACTACCAATCTGAGTAAATAAATCTGTAACAGCCCCTCACACTAAATATTTCATTCCATTCATGTTTTGACCTGAATGGTAGTCACTGTGCAGAATCATCAAATGCACAGTGACTACGATTCACTGTGCATTTGCATTTGATGATTCTGCACAGTGACTACCAATCTGAGTAAATAAATCTGTAACAGCCCCTCACACTAAAGATTTCATTCCATTCATGTGCCCAAACCCTTCTATTGACCATCCTGTCAATGCTCAAAGCGACTTTAAGAATATCAGAAATTAAATTTGGATTGAAGAGAGGTCTTGATTTATGCATATCCCATGTGTTTCCATCTTGAACAAACAAAGAGTTTACCAAAGCATCACTGGTTTCAAGACCAACTAGCAATCCTTCAGCAATTAATGACTTATGGCTTGGAACCCGTTGATCTTTCCACACATGGACAGATCTCCCATCTCCTATTCTCCACCTACAACCTTCTAGCAACCATTGTCTAACCTCCCAAATTTCCCTCCAAGTGTAATAAGGGCATCTAATCAAATCTGCTTCCAAGAGCTAGTATGGGGAAAATAATTTGCTTTAAGTAGTCGATGTAACAAAGAGCTATCATTTTGATACAATCGCCATCCTTGCTTTGCTAACAAAGCAAGATTGAAAATTCTGAGATCTTTAAAATATATCCCACCATGAGATTTTCTTTGGCATAACTTAGACCAACTTAACCAATGAATTTTCCTTTCATTTTCACGTTGACCTCACCAAAATTTCGACATCATTCCCTTTAATTCAGTACATAAACTAAAGGGGAGCATGAAGCAACTCATTGTGTAAGTGGGAATTGAAAAAGCAATCGCTTTCAAAAGAATTTCCTTATCCCCTGAGATAACAACTTTTCTTTCCAAGCTTTGAGCGTTTGCCAAACTCTTTACTTGATGGATTGAAAAGCACGGGTTTTTGATATCCCAATTATCGGTGGAAGTCCTAAGTATTTTTCTTACTATTGTATCTCACAATTACTCCAAAAGCTCACAATTCATTCATTGTAGGTCCATCCACATTTCCACTGAAAACAATGGCTATTTTTTCTTTATTAATACGCTCCCTGACACAACTTCATATCGCTCCAACAATTTTTGTATTCTTCTATTTTCTTCCATATTTGCTCGGCAAAATACAACACTCGCAAATAGAAGATGGTTAATAGTTGGTGCCCCTCTACAAATTCTAATACCAGCAATCTGTTTTCTTTCACCTGTAGTCCGTAAAAGGGAAATCAAGCCCTCCATACACAAGATAAATAAGTAAGGGAAGAAAGGATTCCCTTGCCTTATTCCTTGAGTGGGAACTATAGGGCCTCTTGGCACACTATTAGTCAAAACAGAAAGAGAAACAAATCTAACGCAGCCCATAATCAAATCAATGAACCTTTGATGAAACCCCATCACTTCCATAACAGATTTAATAAAACCCTACTCAAGTCTATCATACACTTTCTTCATTGTTTAATACACTAACAATGACGTGATTTGGTTTAATACACTAACAACGTTGTTTTGGGTTAGAGCCTCGCCCCTCCCCTTTCTTCATTTCTCCTCTCCACTCTCCAGCATCATTTCTTTCTCATCTCTCAGACATGATCTCTTGATTCTCCCTCCATCCACCGTTCGGCGTTGTTAATCGATGACTCTCATCGTCGACCCTCAATAACTCTCTGTGGGTAAGTTGCCCAACTTACATTGAATATTTGGGTAATTTCTATTATCAAATCTCGAATTTGTTCTTAGGCATTAGTGAGCTGTAATTTCATTTCCAGTTAGAATTTGTGTTCTTTCATTTTCTTCCCTTTTTTTGGTGGCCAAATAGTTGTTAGATCCCATAGCTCCTTAGATATAAATTAAAATTGGACTCTAGATCATTAATTAAAGGTGCAAAACCAACACTAAAATCATCAAACGACCGGATCGAGCCAATTGATCTGCATGTGGGCTGCATGAACTAACTCGGATTTTTCAATATACCATCTTTCAGCCAGAATTCTCTCTATTTTATGTCTTTCTTTTTTATCTTGTTCATTTACTAGTTGTCAAGATAATCTTAATTCAGTCCGGACCACATTGAGTCATGACTGCTGGCCATCAAACAATGTATGCTCAGTGTGCTTAACTAGCTAGCATTGCTTCTTGATTCCAAGAAACCAACCGAAGCACCCTCAAACCCCTTTCTTTCTTCAGCAGACAAACAGACACCCAAAATGGCGCACCGGCTTCTTACAATGGGGGAAAGTAGGAATTATATTATGGAAAACCAATATGTATGAATTGCAAACAAGGTGGTTTAACCAACTGAAGGCAACTGGGATATGATAAATACTACAATTCCTGGGCCAAGAGAATCTTATCATTAATCTCCCACCGCCAAATAAAAATCGTTTATCATGAACTAACTAGATCTAGCGCCATCAGCGCCCTCAGATGTTAGCCAAAACATTCGTAATATATTGGAAGAATGTGTTGCGGCAGGAATTAGCTAGGCTGAAAATCCTTCAAAAAAAAGAAAGTGCTACTTCACCATTCACTGCATTAATAGCTAAGCATATGCATCAACCACAGGCGCCGCCATGCCCTTTCGAGAAATCATCCGATTCCTGGGCTTTGATCTCCAAGGGAATTAGGGTTATCTTCATCTGCTCATATATATGTCATTTCCTTGGCCAACACAAACCGCTAATGGTTATCCATCTCTTCTAATTAAGGTCTGCATATTTTTTTGACAAATCCTTGTCTTCCTGCCTGATCAGAAGATTCTGCCAATGGGACTGCAGTGCACCAGGCTGATCTGAAGCGTCGCTCCCTAGTTCAACCCATTTATTTCTCCCAGAGACATTTGAAAACTTGTCATAACTCTGACACCTTACAAGTACGGTAGCATCTCTAATTGACATTCTTGTTTAGAATCTTTACATCGTGCAAGAGATATAATTTACTCTTTAGGTTGGCGTTTGTTAAACCAGGAAAGAGTAGTCTCATCTCCCGAAGTTCAAGGTCTCCTTCAGTCAGATATGACCTACCCAGGGCTAGCTTTAGTTGAAGAAAAGCTTCAGAAATCTCTCTCCTCGAACTTGTGAACTATATATATGTCATGTGTACATGTGTGCACTGTTATATTAAATCAAGCAATTAAGCGATTTTTATCTGCTAATAAAATTTATGGCATTTATGAATGAAAGAGAAGGAGGAGGAGGAGGAAGATGAAGAAGAATGGGAAGTAGTATAATACCAAGAATTGGAGTACTCAAAAAGCTTTCCCTTGTTTGAGAAGACAATCAAACCGACCTCAGCATCACAAAGCACAGAGATCTCACGCGCCTTCTTGACCAGCCCACCTCTCCTTTTGGAAAAAGTAACCTGACGGTTGATTTTGTTCTCTATACGCTTAAGCTGAACCCTACCCCTTCCCATGATCTTGGTTTCTCAAGAAAATAAGAGGAAAAGAAAAATGGGATCCAAGAAAATCCCAGAAAAGAATGAAAACAAAAACCACCTGCAACTGAACACAAACAAACAGTTAATTTGGAGGAGGGTTCTTTCTTCTTGCGAAATGTGAAAAAGTTTAAGAAAACAAGTTGCATATATATAGAAAGAGGAGTGGATCGAGAACGATGCAGAAAGCGGTTTAAAGGTGAAAAGTAAGTGGTTTTGGAAAAACCAGGGTAGTTCTTAAGGATATGTTGTCGAGTTGGGATTGGTTGGCTGTACTTTGTAGCTCTAGTGGCTGATGTTAGCTAGTGGCTGTACTTTTTATAAAGTTTATATACAGTGTCAGAGCAGAACAGGGGTTTGTATAGGAATAAAGAAGGACCACAACATTGTCATGCGGACGTACTACTCCTCCAGTCGACTTCTATGCGTTGACGGCGCCTGTATGCCTACCATCTAGTTGACGTATATATATACGAAAATGATGCTCGCAACCGCGCTCGTAAAATCTTGCGAAACCGTGTCTTATGTGGCAAAATCAAAACGGTATCGTTTTATTTTTACTTCAAATCTCCAGCTCAATCCTCGATTCCTGCCCAAATATGAAGCCTCTAGAACTCCCTCGATCCCAAATCCCTCGATCCCCTTCCACTCACTGCAACAAAAAGGAGTTTTTGCTGCCATAATTTTTTTTTTGCAAGAGATACAGTAGCAAATAGTGATTTTAAGTTCACCGTGGTCTTTGTTCTTGCAGTGTTGAGAAGTGCTAGAATAAAGTCTTTTTGTGGCGACTTTTTTGGCTATTTGCGGCGATAGTAAAACGTCGAAATAGTATTTTAAAAATTTTGACCACCTCACCCCACTCCACCGTACCTCATCTCCTCCAATAATTCATTATTTCTCTTACTCTCGCTCTTGTTCGCTCTCTCTCTTGCGGTCGTCGTGCTGCCTCCCCTTCCCGGGCAGAGATCCTCTCTCTCTCTGGTTTGTCTCTCTCTCTCTCTTTCGCTCCCTCTCCACATGAGCCCTAATTTTCTCTCCCTTTTCGTAGATTTTCCATGAAATCTCTATTCTCTTTTGACCAAATCTAGTTAAAGACTTTCTCAAAACTCTGATATTTTATCTGATTTCACTTAATCATCTGGTAACTGATGTTTGTGTGGTGGGTAAATTAGGGTTTGGGAGAGATTATTTTGCATAGAGGAGTGCGTCGGCGTCGAGGAGTTGGAGAGACTCCCATGGCTTGCATCCACCACATTCAATCCCAGATAACTAGATGGAGCTTCCAATGTCACTGGTCTCTCTGTCTCGCACTCTTCTGTTCCATAGCTGCTGCCGCTCCTCTCTCTCTCTCTCTCTTCTAGTTTATGTGTCGGTTAGTTCTCTGTTTTTCATTTCAATGATCTTGTATGGGTTTATACTGCCGTTAATTTGGAATTACAATACTTAGAACTATTATGCATGGTTTAGATTTTGCTAAATTTTTGTAAACAACTGGGTCTTTCGTAGTAAATGTGTGCTTGGGAGTAGTGTCTTGGGTTGGAATACATGGACAATGCTCCTATGTTTGTCAAATGCAACCAATCATCAGCATCGTCACACGTTTGAGAAGCCAGTGAGAATTTACAATTAGATAAAATGGAGATCTTTCTCCACTTCATGATGAATTAAAAGGTTTTTCTAATGAACCTGAACGGGACATGATGTTCTCAGTTGGTTCCATGCCTTTTCTTTTTTCTATTTATTTCTCTCTTTTTTTCCTCTCTTGTGAATTGCATACATGTTTGTTTATGATGATTATCTGCTGCTGTCTCCATATGTATTTTAGTGTTATATGTTTATTTTTGGTTTATCATATATTTTTTATTTTTCAATTTTCTTTTTTCTAAAATCTCAATAAATTGTTGATTCAAGTTCTGAGATGGTTAGTATTTATCGTTTCATAAGTGGAGAGGGCTGGGAATTTTTGTACCAAATGTTTTATCCATTTGAAGTTTCAATGATGATAAGCTTGTATATGGTCCAATTGTCTGCTGTCACCTTTTATTTCTTGGAGTGGGTTCAACGTGTTCAATCTCTTAGCCTTCCTTAGTGCACTAGTAAACCTTCCTTAGTGCACTATAGTAAACTTTGTCTGTTTATCTCATGTTCTGAATAATTTTGCTCTACTTCTTTTCCTTGTCTAAAAATGTGTTTTTCCATGGCTCTAGATTTTCAAGAATGAGGCCTACTATAGAAGAATCATCGTGTAGTTCTTTTGCATCAGTAAGTAATCCAACTTGAATGAAACTTGGCTGGAAATCTCAACCCCCATTTCCTAATAACATGTTTGCTTTAGGAAGTATTTTAGCTTTTATTATGTTTCTTTTCTTTCCTTTCCTTTTTTATTTCAAATGTCCCGGTTGATCTCTGTTATTCATTCCTTACCAAGTGTAAATCTCAGTGAAGCTTGTGACCTAAAGAGTGCCCTTGAAATGGTAGCATTGCTGTATGTTCGTGTTGCTTTCTTTGTCAGGTATGGCTGGGAAGTACATTTTGTTAATCAATTTTTTTTTGTTTGTTTGCCTGTGGATGGAGACCTTTTTATTTGGTAAAATTTCTAGACTACGATTTTTAAGATTGCTATGGTTTCTAAAACAAGTTGGGAAATGGATATGGGGAGTGAAAACCGAAATCTTCAAGCATAGTGGATATGGTAAAATTTCTAGACTGCGATTTTTTTATCCTTCTATAGTTAGGCAGGTACCTTTTTTGTTGCTCTTATTCCCACAATGTTGCTCATATTTATCCTTCTATTTATTGCATTTTAATGTTTTCTTTGTTCCCCAAGAATTCTCTTATCATTCCAAAAACTCATTTATGTTCCTTTACAAGCTAATCCACCACATGTAAGTAGTTCCCAATGGAAACTTCCGATTGGTATTAAGGCAATGTGCTGTTAATAATATTGTAATAAACTTTTTTTTTTGATAAGTAATATTGTAATAAACATATATGTATACAGTTTGTTTGCATTATGTAAATAATGTTGCATGAATGGTCCAGAGTTTTTATTAAGTACAATGGATACAATCAGTTTGCATTATGTGTTTATTACAATTTCTGAATTGTGTATAGCAAACATCATTTCTTAAAATAATATCTTTCTTTTTGCAGATCATCAGTACTTTTGCAGCTTTGCATCAATTGCATGATAACAATTTTATGTGCCATGATTAGAATTATGTTGTTTTGCTGTACTTTGTGGCAGAACTATACACCCAAAGTTGGAACCTTCCTTCCCTTTGGAGTAAGAAGTAGGTTGTGTCCGAGAAGTGATCTTGCTAGGTTAGAAATCTCCATGTTCTCTAATACTTCATATAGAAAAAATATATACAAGCATTGCCAACTCAATGTTCTCTTTTTCTAATATTTTTCACAATAATTGAAGGCATCAATACATAGTAGTGTTGAACTCATCATCACTTGAAGTGTTTTTCTTTTTCTTTTTCTTTTTTTTTTTTAATCTTGAAGTGTTATTTTTTTTTCTCTTAATGCATTTTCTATTTTATTTATTTAAACATATGTGAATTGATTTATCTATGGTTTTTCATAATGACAGCTTGTTAATATAATATAATGATCGATTGTTGTAGCTTTTTAAGATGTTTCAAATATGCTTGTTCACTGGTGGCCATGATGGTGTATGATGGGTTTTATCCTCAGACACTGACTTACACTACTCTCATAAAGGTATGTCCATGTAATCCCTGATCCTGCTGTATGCTGTTAGAAGTATGCATTTAAAAAGGTGTTGTCTTCATATACAAAGATGGAACCTAGGGGACCTGTAAGGGTCATGGCTGAATAAAATGATCTTTAAATATAGTTACATGTATTTATAATTTAAAATTAGTTGAGTGGTCAAATAATAGTTAGTATAGACTTCCCTTCTATTTGTTTTTGCTTTTTTGCTTTTTAATTCATTTAGTGCATTTTTCATGTTTAGTACTTGTATTTATTTTTTTCATTTCTTTTCAAACTACCTAGAAATTTTTATTTATATTCCAATAATTTTTTTTTGTAATATATTGTTCACATTCTTTATATATTTTAAGAATAAGGTTGTGAGAAGAGATATAATATTTTTCTACTATTTTTTTATTTCATAAAAGACTATTTCCCGAAAAAATATAATGCCTAAAAAAGTCATTTCCTGCAGTTTTCTGCCAGAATTTATCATCTCCGGCCAAGTAGTGATGCCAGAAATACTAACATTTCTAGCAGTTCAAAAAATGGCAGGTAAAAGGCTTCTTGGGCCAGTTATTTCTCGCGACTTTCTTGCGAATGAAAAATGCTAGAATAAACTATTTCTAGCAGCAAAATTAAGTATTTTGGACTTATTTCTCAAAAAAAAGTATTTTTTGTTGTAGTGCCTTCATGAAGCTTCCGTTGGTAAATTACAGAGAAGGCAGAGTGGTGTTGTTGCACCATCTTCATCCCAGACGATGGCAACCTCCATCTCCATCCCCTCATGAAGCCAACCTCATTCCTCACAGTTGGTTGCCATTGGCTCTTCTCCATAAAACCAGTGGGTATCCTTGAACCCAAGAGCCACGAAGCCACAACCACTTCATCTTCCCACGATAACAGCCTAACCCTAACCCAAATTCGAACCCAAACACCTGAATCCTAACCCAAATTCGAGCCCAAACACCCGAACCCGAACTCAAACCCTAAACATGAACTTAGATGATAACTGGAGGTCAAAAATTAGGTCTATTTTCTATTTTTCTTTTTAATTGCTGTTTTCATTTGTGGCATTCGAATGATATTTTTCTTGATGCAAGAGAGAGAGATTTTAAAGTTGTAAAAATTTGGCTGCTCGTGCTACATGCACCATTTAGAACTCTTCTTGCAGGGTATGCAAGCTGAGGACCCCCAGGAAGTACTTCAAGTTTGCAAGAATTATCTACTACTAGGTACTTAAATTTGAAATTTCCCCTTGAATTTGATACATTTATGATTTATAGCACATCCAATGGTTTTAATAAGTCAGACTGTTAATATTATGTAATTGATCCTTTGATGCAAAATTGCCAATTCCTGATATAGACTGGTTATTGGTGTTTTTGTTGTTTTTAATTGCTTCTTAATGTTGAGTAAATTAAACATTTAGAGTTTTTTTTTTATAGATTGCTTCTTATTGTTGACTGAATTAAATATTTAGTGTCTTTTTAGACTGCTTATTAGTGTTGAGTGGATATAACTTAATGTTGAATGAAAACTTTTTGGGTTTTAATTTCATTTAAGAGATGTGTCATTGTAACTTTAAACATTGACTTCTTCCTAGTGTTGATTGAATTATGCAAGTGCGACAAGAGTAATTTAGAAGAGCAAAAAGAAACTATTTGGCTGGATATTTTAAATATGAAATGATTAATTTTTGTGCTTCTTTAGTCAACACTGTCTTTGGTTATATAAAGTAAATAGTTTAGTTTTTGGAGATAGTCTTTGGTTAATTAAAATACTCTTTATTTGTATTATAAAATTGATAAAGCTGAAAGATTTAAGAGAACAAATTTCTCCCGATATGTGACGAAGATATGATCTGTATAATCTATTCGTATAATCTGTTTTTAGATAGTATTCCAACATCGAGAAAGATTCAAGGAAGTGATCGAGAAAGAGAAAGAGCTCAAGAAAATACTTGAGTATCTAGATAAGACATAAATTGAGCTGCGTAAAATAGTGGATCGACTCAAAAAGTTGCCGATAGTACTATCTAATAGCTATGATGAGGTTTTGAAAGAGTTGGTGCGTGACGCACAAGAAGCTGAAAACAAGCAATCACACACACTATTTTGAATGTATTGAGGTTTTGCATTTATGGTTGTATGTTACTTGGTAGTATTGTTTAAGTAATTTCTACCCACACTCTGTTTGTATTTGACTTCATTTTATCAACTTTTATGTGCTATATATATTGGGAGATCTGAGTACTTTTATCAACTTTTATGTGCTATGTATATTATGGGATATCTGGCTTGATGGAGCTTGATCTTCAATTCTCTGTTTGTTAGATCAAAACAGTGCTTGCTTTCTTGCTTCTTAAATCTAGAGAGTAATTATACGAGCAAAAGGAAAAGTTAATGATGCAAGTTAATATGCATTACCAAGTATTAACGACTTCATTTTAAAGTTCTCAAAGAAACCAAAAAAGAAAGGTGCATGCATCATATATTACTACCTTCATTTAAAGTGCATGCGTTTGTGCTTTAAAACCGGTAGCATTTGAAGCAGATATAAGATCATGATAGAAAAATAAGTTGAAAAGTTTTGATTTTATCATGATATGAATAATGGTGTGCAGATCTTGAATACATGACACTCACAAACAAAGGATAATCGATGGAATGGGAGCTAGCACAATTATTTTCCTTTTATTCATGAGAAATAGGTAGATGAAATGATAAAAAACTGGTAGCATTTGAAGCAAAACTGACAACATTTAAATGAAAAAGAATGATAGGATCACATGCTTCCTGAGCATTACCTATCTAGTTAATCAGACATGCATTTTTTATCCCTTAATATACAGGAGCTAGCATTTTAGTGAACACATAATATCCCCTGCATCATATATATCCGTTCTTCATCAGTAAAGACAACAGCAATATAACATGGATTCACATTAAAAAGGGGCAAAATTGTGACACAAATATATCTTTTCTTCTTTCCTACACAAGCAACACAAAAAAGTACCAAATAAGACATCAACGACAACTAATTTTTTTTCACAATAACTTATGCTATATATTCACAAAAAACCCTTAGTATAAATTTACAACAGATAATTGTTTTTCTTTAGACAAGACAACAATGTCAAATAACACAAAAAAAGTAACGAATTGCTGTCTAGTTTTTGAATTGTTCCATTCGATGCTAGTTGTAAGTGGTCTACCCTGTCACCTCTCTTCTCCCGCAAAAGCAAGTTAATGAGGTCAGTGAGTAAAGGAAAAATTGCTGTCTAGTTTTTTTTTTCCTCTCTATTTGTGGGAACCTTCCAAATTTAAGGAATAGTCTATGCTAGTCATAAATCTTGGGTGATTCCTAGGAAATACTGAAATTTACCTCCCTATATGAGTGGTTGTCATTTTTCCAAATCAAAGTGCAATGGTTGTGATCCTTCTAAATCAACATGTAGAGGTTGTGATCCATCCAACCGCAATTGGAACTATACAAAATAATGACACATTAATGAGAGAAATGCATTGTCAATATCAATATTGTATAACTCAAACAAGACCTGCATTTAAACCCAACTTTTATTTTGAGCATCACAACATTTCTAAAAGTAGCTTCTTTTGTGTAGAATGAGTTCTTTGCTTGCAAGTAAAGAACATTTTTAGCGAACACAATCTCAACACATGCACTTATATATACCAAAAAATCTCTATTGTTTAAAAACTCCGAGAACGTTGGAGAAAAAGCTGCAAATGCACAATGATAGGACATGTGTCAAAGCAAAGAACTTAATCTTGGTGGGGTTGAGCATGATAGCAAGCATATGCACAATGATTCACTAACTATAAATGGTTATCAAATTTCTTAATAGACTACCAAAATGTACCGTTACCATGCTAGAAGTTTCGAGCTATTTCCATTGTTTTCAAAATCATAATTTTATCTCTGTTTTATTGTAAAAGAAATATCACAGCTTAGTTAATGGGTCTTGCTTTATAGTGATTGCAGTTAATAAAAAATAGAATGAAATATAAATCTGAAAAGAAGATGCCTCATAAATAATTGATAAAAGAGGAGTGATACATTCCTTTTTTTATTGTATTTTCCTTCCTATGAATATGGATTTAGAGGTAGCTGACTTGAATTTCTTTTGTTGGAAGGTTTAAAAAATAGTCAACCACTAAATCATCCACTTAATTTATAAAAACACATGCATAAAGAATGAGAACAACAATCTACCATAAAACACACTAACTCATCCACTTAAATCATTATCGCCCTTATCTCTGATAGCCTTTGGCGATTCTTCTTATGGCAAAGAGAAACTTTTTGAAAAATAAATTTGAAGATATTTGTAGCAATGTGTAAAGAATGAGAACAATAAAAAAATAAAGAAAAAAAAACACATCTTTACGAACCAAATGACAGAGAAACTAGCAAACTTCTTTGTGTCCAAACCCACGATTTTGACCGAGATATGCCAGTGGAATGTGTGACAATGGCAACCGGTCTGGTCCTACCCACAACGACAACCTCCCAGGGCGTACGAAGTTCCTGCCAAGCGTGTGAAATAAAGGTCGTCACGCACTGGTCTTCAGGTCTGATTTCCCTCCCTTCCTTTGGGTATTTCAATCAACCTTTTAAAAAATATATATATAAATCTACAGCTGATGTGGCAATATTGGGTAGTTTTTAAATCAGCTGATTTCTCAAGGTTTTGCACAGGCGGTTTCCTATAGCGTCACTCATATATATATATATATATATATATATATTAGATGGATAGTGTTGTTGATCTCTCTCATTGTGATCTCGATCCCAATGAGAAGGTTTTATTTTATTTTTTAATTTTCTTTATATAATATTTAAATAAGTATTTTTAAATAGTATTGTGATTTTTTTTTATATTTTTTAAAAATATTTTAAAATGTTAAAAAATGTAATTTTTTTTATATTTTAAAATATTTTTAAAAAATATAAAAAAATCACAACACTATTTAAAAATACTTAACAATTCTATAAAAAAAACTAAAAAAAAAAAATAGAGCCCTCTCATCGGGATCCATCGGGATCCTAATAAGAGGGACATTTAGCATTTTTCATATATATATATATAAATATTTTTCTTGCGATTTTATAAGTTGACGTGATTTATTGATTTATTAACTCTATATTATAATTTAATAAATTTACTAAGTCACGTTAATTTATAAAATTCTTTTATAATTAAAGTATTTCTCATTTATCAAAAAGTACATACTTTTCATACAAAGATCTAATTTGCATAAAAAAATTATGTTCATTTTATTTTTTATCATTATATTTTACAAAAAAGATATATTGGCATTTCATAATTTCTTCTTAACAAATATGAAAAAAGAATCATATAATTAGACATTCCCAAGCTATTAAATACAAAATTAATCCTTAATTTATAAGATTTTCAATTTCTTTTGAATTGACATTGAAACTATTGCCATATTAATATCGAGGATCAAGAAATTAGAATTTCTCTCCCCTTAAAGAATTGTGTGCCACGTGACAAATTGATGCATACATCTCTAGTATCTACTTCCCCAATGTTGCATGTTAGAAAATAATCCATGCATTGGACTGATGTTCTAAATTTAACTACTTTCAAGGATATGGAATCAAGATCCACTCATTAGTTGTACTTGTATCTATTGGGATAAATTGGTTATCAAAAGTTAATTCGAAGTATATCAGCGAAAGCAAACAAAAGAAATAATGATAATCATACAAATTTAAAAAATAAAGATTTAAATTATTTGGCTCAATGTGAGTTAAAGTTCACTAGCGAAGTTGGTAAAACGTAAATTAAAAAGCTCCAATACACCCAATAAACTCTCATGATTCTTAATAAAAGGATTATTTCTTCTACTAAAATAGTTAGTTGTTGATGAGTTGAAAAATACATGAAAAAAGCATGTATTTAAAGCCCAAAGCGCGAGAACCCCAATTTAAGAACATTCATTCAAGCAGAGTGTTGAGCTGTGTCAAGCGAACGTTTTAGGGCAGGCACTCGCTTGAGTTGACTGTTGTCGAGCGAACTCATGGGTTGGCCTACCACTCGAGCTGACTGTCGAGCGAGTGTCAAGCTAACTATTTGTTTGAAAATTTGCTCGAGCGTACTGTCAAGTGAAGTATGGAGCTAAGGTTGCTTAAGCCAAGGTCGAGCAAGGGTCAAGCCAAGCTTTAAAAAATGCATTTTCAGTAAGAAATCAAGTCAAGCTCAACAAATTTTCCCCCTTTAATTCCATCAAGCCTAAATAAATTCCATTAACCAGAGAACTGATCCCATCCAACAAATCTCCAAAGGGAATCGCATATTTTGAACACAACATCTATCCTTGATGAATGCAATTTCCACACAGAAGTCTTCAATTCCATAGAAGATTTGACCAAATTACAACTTGGTCATAATGAAAAGACTAAATCTCTTTACACAAAAAAATGCAAAGCTAAACAGATTGCTTACTTGAACAATAGCTTCTGAATACACACGAAGGCAAACAATAAATATTTTCTGCTAAAGTAAGAACACCACCTAACACCTCTTCAATATACCAGATGAAACTGTAGACTTACTCTTACTATGCGCCAATGTCAAAATCAGAATCATGCTTAAATTCAATAGCATGATCTACACATGCACTCTATTGTGAAACTCTCCCAACAACTTCACATTTTTGCTAAAACCCTATTCTTCTTTCTTGTGGAAACAAAAATTGCAAAGTTTTAAAAAGACAAAGATTTACCCAATAGCAAGCTATATTGACCGTTTCACTCAAATCTATAGAGAAGCTTGGCAAATGCAAAAGCATACTATAAGTTCTCACACAAGAGTCCAATTCATTCCATTCAGCTATCTAATTTTTGTGGAGTAGACCCAACTGTATAGTCTAAACAATGCTCAACCTTCTTGTATGTATATCATTACCCTTGTCAAATGCTTAAATACATCAAACACATTACTAAACAAGAGTTTAAACAAAAATAGACCCAGACTCCTTTTCAATGGTCATAAACAAATATAAGTACAAACATGATACCACATCACACATGATGTACCTTAAGAATTAGAAAGAAATAAACTGCAGTAAAATCGATTCTACACTGCTTCACAAGAATACAATGCAAATAAAGAATCGAACTTTTTTGTCTTCTGATCACACAAAACCAAAAACTGCCTACTCACAAACGAACACACTTGTTCACTCAGATGACCTAATTACATGTATCATAAATGAGTAGTACCTTTATTTGGAATGTCTGAAGATGCTGCTCTACCAATTATTGTACTGTTTGAAGAAAATAAAGACCATCTGTCTTCATCCTTGTCACTACCATCAAAGAGCCATTGTAGACTCAAATGATTGCACCTTCAATTGAATACTGATAATCATAGGAATCAAGAATATCCAAAGATATAAGATTTTTCTTCAAAGATTGAATATGTCATATGTTATACAAAGTTCTAACGATTTCATCATACATTTCAATCTCAATTGAATTGATCACAATAATGTCACAAACCATATCATTTCCAACCAAAACGGAATCACCATTGACTAATTTATAGTATGTGAACTAATTTGTCCTAGAACACATATGAAGTGTACAAACTAAATCCATTACCAACTTGACACTAAAATGACCGTTAGAGCCACTGACTGCTAGAATAATATCAAAGTTGTTAGATTATTATTCAAGACTAACTACAATGGAGAAATTTTTACCTTCCTCCTTATTTTTCAATCTGATATACTCATTTTTGTAATGACCAAATATTTGACAGTAATGATATTTAACAGTTTTCTTGTTAAATTTAAAGCTACCACCGGTATTATCCCAAAAGAACATTTCATAAAGAAGTCATTGGCTTGATTATCCTTACCTTGTATACCTAATTTTGTTCTCAACTCTTTAGAATTCAAAGCAAAATTTATATCTATCAAGGAGATAGTATCTCTACCATACAACATCAAATTCACAAAACTATCAAATGAAATCGACAACGAACACAACACAATTAAGGCTTCATCCTCATCCTCAAGCTTAATATGAATATTTCTCATATCCATAATGATTCATTGATATTAAATTCATAAAGATGATCGAAAATAGAAGTACCTTCCCTCATCTTGAGAGTGTATATACGTTACTTCAAATACAAACGGTTGGTGAGTAACTTTTTTATATACAATCTCTCAAGTTTCTTTCAAAGACCAACAACGGTTTCTTCATCAACAATATCCCTTAAAAATCCATTTGATAATGACAATATGTGCTTTTTCATCTTCTTCTCTTGACGATGTAAGAGAATCATCGGCCACCTTCCCATCTAATACCTTTGAGAACCCTTATTGTTGAAGTAAAGCCTTCATCTTGATGCACTACAAATTGAAACTATTCTGACCCTTGAATTTCTCCACTTCAAATTTTGTCATAGCCATCCCTTGAGATCTATCACAAAGCATAACGCTTTGATACCAGTTTGTTAGGATAAACCAATTATTAAAAGGTAAATTTGAAGTATAACATCAAAAGAAACAAAAGAAAACAAAAGAAATAACGACAATTATACAAAGTATACCAAGATTTAAGTGGTTTAACTTAATATGAGCCTCTGTCTATTGGCGGGGTCGATCTCAATGAATTCACTATAAACAAATGTGGAGTACAAAAGATCAATCATATAATTCTCAATCCTAAAGCTGTAGTGTACCTGGTGAACTCTCAGGATTCTTAACAAAATGATTATTTCTCTCCCTGCAATGTTTGGCTACTGATGAGTTGAAAATTACATAAAAAAACATGTATTTATAGTCCATTGCGCGAAAATCCTAATTTCTTAATATTCACTCAAACGGAGTGTTGAGCAGTGTTGAACAGACATTTTAAGGCTAGCACTCACTTGGGATGACTATCGAACAAGTGTCGAGCGAACTCATGAGTTGGTTTACTGCTAGAGCTAATAGTTGAGTAGGTGCCGAGCAAACTTTTTGTTTGAAGATTGCTTGAGCCATGGTTGAGCTACACTCGAGCCAAGCCTAATAAAATGCATTTTAAGTAGGAAATCAAGCCATACTTAACAACATCTATATAGTTTGTGTTATTGAAAGTATCTACACAAATATTCATTAATAAATCTTTTATATGTTATCTATTTATTACTTAAAACTCTTAAATTCTATTACTAGTGTCCAAGCCTTGAGGTTGGGCGACAAAGTGTACCCTCAAAGATGGGGATATATAATTATATAGAATTACCTAATAATAACTTATATACTGTCTTGGCACAAACTAAGCCTTTTGTGCCCTCCAATTATGAGATTACCCTTCAGCTTATAATACTAAAAGAAAATGAGGATAAAACACTGAATCTTTTTTCCTTCTCTATAGATTCATTCGTCCAGACCCCAAACCACTTTGGGACTTTGAGTAAAGAAAAGTCTACTGCTTCTCCTTCGTCGAACTGTCATTGTTCCGCAGTTACACTCTACCGTCAAACAAGTCTTGATAATCTCATCATTTCAGAGGTATTTTTTGTTTGGTTGCCAAGAAATAGGAAAGGAAAAAGAAAATTGCTAAAACTAGATTTTCTATCAAGTTCAGTGACAAAAACGTTGATTTTAACTAGGTTCTTCATTTTTTGTAGATTTTCTTCATTTTACGTCCATATATGCTTCACTTCAAATAGGTTCTTTCACTAGAAATTAATTTTTAAATGCATATTTCAGTTTGAATGAGTTCCTCCATAGAAATAAGAGTTTGGTCATTTTGAGAATGATGATTAATTTATTTATGAAGAAGTCTTTAATTCCTTTCTCTTTTTTTTTTTAATAATACTAATTTGTGACAATTGGCGAATTTTGGTTTTTCAGCTTGGCTTCAAGTGGAAGGGTTGAATATTTGAAGGAAAGGACGTGTTTGCTTAATTGCCGCAACTTTTTTATGTTGGTTTTGTGTGGCTACAATGCAAGAGCTTTTTACTACTGATATGATAAGCTCTTTGCATGCTCCCTACAAAATCTAATTTTTGTTGGACACCAAATTGAGGAAACACCTTTCCTTCAAATATTCAACCCTTCCACTTGCACCCAAGCTGAAAATCAAAATTTGTCAAATGCCACAAACTAGTATTATTAGAAAAAAAAAAGGAGAAAGGAAGTAAAGATTTCTTTAAAAATAAATTAATTTCATTCTCAAAATGACGGCCAAACTCTTATTTCTACGGAGGAACCATTCAAATTGAAATATGTATTTAAAGATTAATTTCTAGTGAAAGAACCAATTTGAAGAGAATCATATTATATATGGATGTCCAGTCAAAATCAACATTTTTTCACTAAACTTGATAGAAAGTCAATCTTTAGCAATTTCTCTTTCCTATTTCTTGGCACCCAAACAAAAAATACCATTGAAACGATGAGATTATCGAGACTTGTTCGAGTAGAGCGCGATTGCGGAAGGGTGACTACGACAGTAGCTTTTTTCGCTACTCAAAGTCCCAAAGTGGTTTGGGGTTTGGACAAATGAACCTATAGAGAAGGAAAAAAAGATTTAGTGTTTTATTCTCATTTTCTTTTAGTGTGATAAGTTGACCTGTAATTTCGTAATTGGAGGGCACAAAAGGCTTGGTTTGTGCCAAGACCTTATAGAAGTTATTCTCAATTACCTCGCCTTAAGTTAATTAATTAACATGAGTACCTATACTTCATTAAGTATTTGCTAGCTCAAAAGGTACTCGAATTTAATTTAGGGCATTTCCACCAAAATGTATGGAGCTGATTTTATCACCTATTAACTCACTACAACAAATTTAGGCTTTAGTGACAGACAAAAGCATCACAAAAAATGACCAAAACATTATGAAAGACTTTTGGTAACAATAAGAAACCGTCACAGTAAATGCGTCACAGACAAGTATTTGTGACACTTTACTATTCAACCGTTACAAAAAGTATTTTTTGTGACGGTTGGTGCATTTTCATTCAATTTAACGTTCGAAAATTAGAATCGTTAGTAATGGTTCAAATGTGTCACCAAAAGTCATGTTTGACCGTACAACATGACGTCCGAATGTAAACCCATCTAACTGATATTCAAACGACATACTACTTCGTTCGTTTCTCCAATATTCGAACGTTATTAATGTCATTCAAATGTTGGTCATATCTTGATGTTTGGACGTTCCTAAACCAGCGTTCGAACGTTAAGTTTCAGTATGTTCGAACGTTAACTTGACGAACATTTGAACGTTTTGTCGGACATTTGAATGTTAGTTTCATAAACATTCAAACGTTTTGGTCAGTTCATTCGAATGTTGTGTAGTACATTCGAACGCAGTTGGAATTAAGGTTTCAACGTTTGATGTGCACATTCAAACGTACTTGTCAGAAATGGTAAATTTTAATAAAATTAAAAAGCATACATATTGATCATATTATATAACGAATCTAGCAACTTACAATGTCTTATAGCATATCAAAGTTAAATACTAAAAATTACAAATAGCAAAAAAAGATTAAATTTATCTTTTTTTATTTGCTCGTCCACCACGATCTTACTGCACTGACATAACATGCTCCATTTGGACTGCCATTTTTCTTTGCACTTGTTCTTGGATTGTAGTGCGCATTCTTTCCTCCTGCTCTCTTTGTTGCTCTTGCACATGCGTCTCTAGAATAAATGTTATTCCAAGAGAGACTCCAACTCTTATTATCTCAGCCTCATAATTTCGTTTTCTTGTCGTGCTGCTTCTAAATATTTGGTGAGATTATCAATCTTTGAGTCGAGGAGCGCGTAGAGGATGATGAACCAGCTAAATGCTTGACTGAACGTCTCAATCCTCTGACCATGCTAGATTGGCCCCAAGAACTTCCGTAAATATGTCTATATCACTAGGAGAGGATTCCCCAGAAGCTGAATGCATCTCCAATATTTGATCCTGCAATTTGAAAGAAAACACACATGTAGCAACAAAATTAATTTAAATATGAACAAAAATAAATTATTTAGATATTGCATAAATAATTTAACAAAATTAATATCGCTTACATAATCTCATGTCAGTAGAAATCTCGGCAGTGCCTCCCCATAGTTCTCCAAGTGTACATGTAACGTCCCCAATCTACGTTTGGGATTTAACGTAAATTAAAGTGTCGAAATACATAACGCAAGGTTACATACCCCTTCGTTCGCATAAAAAATATATGCATGCGTCTAACTTACTAACAGTATATAGAAAATACCACAACGAAATAAGGTTAATTTTTAAATAATCAGCAAAAAAAATCTAAATCTTTGCAATTGTCACTGGTAAGCTAATGTAAAAACCCTTAACTTTACAAATTACATAACATCATAAGATTTTCCAAATACAAATATACAACTACTCTTTTCCCATTTGCGAAATTCCTTCTTAATTTCACCTAATAGAGGATGTTTCATCTCATCATAAGAGGAATGTTCTGAAGAACCCTTAAGGCATCTCAGAACTTCCTGTGATGTTGAGGTTTTATGCTGGGCTTCCTACTCCTGCAATCATGCCTATCAGGAATGATAGATAAAAATTAAAAAGTGAGATTTCAAGAAATCTCAATAAGTATTCAGAGAATTTACAATACTAGCAACATTAGCATATACAGATATACAAGTGCATATACTATAACCATTAGATGTGAGACATGATTTATGCATGGCACCTATGCTTAACTTGTGCATGACTTCTGCATCATGTTTCTTCATAAAAGACTTTCTTGCTTTTCATGAAAAGAGATTTTCATGTTTTTTTTATTCTTGTTGACACATATTTAAAACTTATCATGAACTTGAAACTTTTCAGAAAACTTTTATGTATTTTCTTATCATTTATAACTTTACGTGTCATTTTTCTTATTCATATCTTTCTTTAGACTAACCTTTCTTGTCATACTTGTCATATTGGATACATCACGATTCCTTTATGCACCATGTATTTCCTGCTGGTTACCGTATCACACTAAGTTAAATACGTCATAATCATAATCATAGTCATTACGATAGGTTATTATACATTTGCCATACTTGGCACCCACTAGCATTAAGTGCAACCACGCTCCACGAACCTTTAAAAATGAACCATTCGTGGCCCGTCAACTGTTCTTCATTGACCCAGAGGTTACCACTCCATTCTTAAATACTCAAGAGTGGCCAGAGGAGTTCTACTGGGATAACACCCCGTCCAAGTCTTCAAGGTTCTTATAAAAACATATATTATCTTATTTTTCTTTTGGAAAACATAATAACCCAAAAGGATATGGAACTTATCACTTCATTGAGTATGTATGTGGCGTGTGATTTTCATTCAGGGTATGTAATTCATAAAACATATGAGCATGCATTTCTAAAACTTATCTTGATCATGTCACACTATGCAAACTTAGCCATGCCACACTATATAAACTTAATTCATTTTCAAGAATAACATATTCATTCAAATTAAAAAGGGTAACAATTCCAATAACCCTAATTTAAAAGAATAGATCGAAACTTAAGTGGTTCCCAATTTTAATATATATATATATATATATATATATCTTGACCTAGTAAATTTCAAGAAGACCTTATTTGTTCAAATATCAAAGATTAACTTAGAAATTATCATGCCTTAAAAGGGCCTTAAGCTGAACATCTCATGGATCTAAACCCAAATTTTAATTCCTTTTTCTTACATCTTTTTATTAATTCCTAAAATCCTTAGAAACTAATTTAATCACTATTATACCATATAGAGTTTACACATCTTCAAAACTCTTTAGGCTTTTAACTTTATTCCTTATTTTATTTTCTTACTAGGAATTTAGACTTAAATTAGTATTTTACTTTACATCACCTAAAGACTTAAATCACCATTTTGTTCATACTCATGAGAAAAAAAAAAAAAATCTTTTTAAAACATTTATTTATTTATTCTCTAACCTCCATTTTTGAATTACATCAACCTTCAAAGATAACATTTTACCATTACAACACATACAAGTTAACTTAATCCTTAACCTAAATCATGAAGCCTTATTAATATAATTTATTCCTCCTTTCATCATCACATTAAATCATACATATCTGAAGCTAAAACCTAGATTACTATCTTACAAAATATAAAAATATAGCTTATTCCTTTAACAAACATACCTTATACTCAAATAGAAAGACCAATCACATAATTATGTCAAGAATACTAGATATAGTTCAAGGACTACTTACAACTTTTTAAAAGCTAGGCTAATAAAACCTTGTCAAAGAGAGGTATCCTCCAATGTTTTTGAAGAAAACATTCACCCAAACACTATGGGATTGTATTTGAGAGATGAGAGAAGAAACAAAAGGAACGAAGAGGGCAAAATGTGGTCTGGTCGAGAGATGTGTGTAGGTAAGAAAAGTGTGTTTTTCCTTTTTCATCTTGGTCGACACTTGCATACCTTTTGCTTAGGATAATTCTCCCCCCAATTAGCCATGTGTACCTCTAGGATTAGATTAAATCATTTCCTAATTCTAGGCTTAGTTGTAAGACATTGACTTAATCCTTATCCAAAAATCTTTTTGATGCAAGCTACCAAAAACAAGACAAAATAACCATTCGGCTATCACCCCACTTTATCTATCTAATTTTCATATTTTTACCAAAATCCTATATTTATCCTCTATTCACCACTTGCCAAGTGTTCCATGTTTCTAAGAAAACAAATTAACATAGAAAAGCTAAGAAAACACACATACACAAGTCGGCTCCCCTCCAAGCTCATTTCATACGTTTCTTATCATAGAGAATATACCTTGCTTATTCTTGTAAAATTCCTTAAAAAGAAGACACATGTTGCTTTTTACCTAACTCATCTCTAGATTTACCTAACTTATCATTGGTCATTATTCCTCAAAATGTATGTTCTTGCAAGAGAAGAAGACAAAAGATTACGTACATGCCAAATCCGAAACTACCATTTGGATCAATTTCAGGTGGGTTAGCTTTAAGCCCAATTCATCCTTGATCTAGCCAGTGACTCGTAAAACTCAAAATATAATAGTTGTAGATCTTTCTCTTAGTGTTTTATAGAATCTTGAATCATCTCATTTAAAAATCACATGAGAAAGGTATGCTCAAAATACCAAAGGATGTCGAAACTGTCCAAGAGTTATCCAATCTGGTTTCATCATATAGTATATTCTTTTCTTGCTTCACTTAACTTCCTTTTGCCACCTTGCCTAAATCTTGTTCCTAAGTATTATCTCTTTGGGTTTGCAAACTAAAACCTCCCAATTTGCCAAGTGTCCATACACATGTCAAACTAATAGATTGATTATATAGATTTTCAAGACGAGACATGACAAAGTCGACTATTACCTAAATCCAGTTCTGATGCATCCATTTCACACCCGGTTTCGCCCTTGATTGAGTCTGTATCTCTTAAAACTCAAAACATAAAAGTTGTGAATCTTCTCTTGGGTTTCTATATCAAATTGAATTACCTAGTTCGGAGATCATATGGGACAGTTATGCCCGAATTACTAAAATACGTTGAATCTGCTCGAGATTAGCCATTCCAAGTGCATCATACGGTATATTCCTTGTTTATGCCATTTGACCTCCTTTGTAAATTCTTCTAACTCCAATTTCTCTAAAATATCATCTTGAACTTCACAACCATATCTTCCTATCATGATGCTAAAGCATCTAAGTATTTCCCAAATATTTTTTCTCCAATACATATATGCTTAATATTAAAACAAATTCATAAGAAATATATATATATATATATATATTTCTAGAAGTTCTAAAGATTTACTAAAGTAATCTTAAAGAAATATAACCATGTAAAAAATGACACTTGATAAAATTTCGGTTATCACAGTACATGTTCGTAAAGAGAGATTATGACCTTACAAACAGTATTCCTGAATAAAAAATGAGGAAGATACCGAAACTTTAGACGCAATGTGAAAATTAGTAGAAATAACAAAAATGTGCAATGTTAATAATATAATCTCAAACTGTTCACACTAGATAATTCAAGAATCAATGGACACCTAAGTGTACATTAATTTCCAAACGGGGCTAAGGTTATTCATATATGCAATGTCACATAGGATACTAACTAATATTAATTTATTGATTTCTAACTATTATTATATCAATTATATATAAGGGTTGGGTTTAAGGTTTGGGATTTAGAGTTTAGAGTTTAGGGTTTGAGGTTTTGGGTTTATGTTTTAGGGTCTAAGATTTAGGGTTTGGGGTTTTGGGTTTTTGTTTAGGTCTATGATTTGGAGTTTGAGATTTGAGATTTAGGATTTTGAGTTTGGGATTTAGGATCTAGGGTTTAGATTTTGGGGTTTGGGTTTAGGATTTAGAATCTAGGGTTTAGAATCTAGGATTTGGTGTTTGGGGTTTAGGGTTTAGGGTTTGGGATTTAGGATTTAAGGTTTAGGGTTTGGAGTTTGGAGTTTAAGATTTAGAATTTAGGGTTTAGGATTTAGGGTCTAGGTTAGGATTTAGGATTTGGATTTAGGGTTTGTGTTTAGGTCCTAGGGTTTGGGGTTTGTGATTATGGTTTGTGTTTGGGGTTTGGAGTTTGGGGTTTAAGGTTTGGTTTAGGGTTTGAGATTTAGGGTTTGTGTTTGGGTTTAGGGTTTGGGTTTAAGATTTGGTATTTAAGATTTGGGTTTAGGGTTTGGGATTTAAGGTTTGTGTTTTGGTTTAGGGTTTGGGTTTAAAGTTTGGTGTTTAAGGTTTGGTTTTAAGGTTTGTGTTTGTGTTTGAGTTTAGGGTGTAGGGTTTGAGGTTTGGGTTTAGGGTTTTGTGTTTGGGGTTTGGATTTAGGGTTTTGTGTTTGGGGTTTGAGATTAATCAAGGTTTAGGGTTTAATTAATACATGCTTGCAGAAAATGTAGAAAGACAAAAAATTATACAACCCAACATAAATATGCAGAAGAGGCATAAATTTTCCCAGCCAATATGCAAATATACCCACATTCAATATACCCTAAAACCCAATATGCAGCACCCCTAGGTGCACAACCACCTTGGTACACCCATTACTAGGTGGTGCTCACAACACCTTGTTGGTGCTCGTAGCACCTCCCTGGTGCTTGCAACGCCATTGTGATGCGCACAACACCACCAAGGTGTGAGCTGCACCACCCTAGGCGGCTCATTCCAAATGATTTTTTTAAAAAAAAAAAACTTAAGATGTAGAACTATCGATGGAGTTTTTTTAAAAACACTTCGTAGCACCACTTATGTGCGAACATCTTTCATGGAATTTCAAAAAAATAGAGGACAAAAAATGGCACCCATGCATCCATACAGTTTACATGCATACGCTAATAAAAATTTGTGAGCTAGGATAACTAAAAAATAAACTCTGATACCAATGTAAGAATGCACATCAGAAAGTACCTCAAACAGAACTTACAAAATTGCTCCACAAGTTTATCCAGTATAGCATATCTCAAGTGTCCCCTCTTAGTGGCAAAGTGTACTACGTAATATAAATTAGAGTAACACTTAACAAATCTAGAGTCTAAATACTATTTTAAGAGAGAACAAAAAGCAGATAAAACTTTGTATTTCATATGATTACCACAAACCAAATGAGAATGACTATATATAGCCCACCCACATGACTAGCCTTAAAGCCCAACATTTATTTTGCAGTTACTTTGCACTGCAGGTAACATTGCAAATAATCCATGGATTTAAGCCATGTGGTACAAGTCAAGTAATGCATGCATTACAAGCCAAGTAATGCATTGCTTAAAGCTACGAGTTACAAGCATGAAGGGAGGGAGTTAGCCAAGTGGGCTCCCCTCCTTCTAACACGTAAAAATAATGATCATTAAGAAAACACAATAATTTTATTTTCTTATAGAAAAAATATATTTATTATCTATTTTCTCATCATCTTCTCATGATCATCTCATGATGTGGCATTACATAATATGTTCATAAGTGAACTATAATAAATAGTCTCTAATAATCTAATGTCATATCATAGAATGATGAGAATTAGGATGTCGTATTTCACATACCTATAAGACAAATTCTAGCAGCTCATGTCTTCTAGACTGGGCTTGCAAAAATGACAAAGTATAGGGGAGAAGGTGACCTTCGGGGGGTTGAGGAGTCTCTGATACTTAAATCAATAGGTATCTTTATAAACTTGTTAATAAAGAGAGGGACCAGAGAGATTTCTCGTACTTGTGATTTCACTATTTATACTCAGAGTCTGTAGGGGACAAATTGTGCCTATCCTTAGGGGCCTGTCCTTTTTGCCATTCCACTATTAATGCCTCTTAAATGCAGAGTGACCTCTCGATCATATAATTAATGAGGTGTGATGCTTGGATGGGCATTCTTAACTGCGGTGTGGCCTCCCATCCTACTTTCCTTTCAAACTTCGCCGATCATTCATTTATGCGCCTATCCTTCCTTCTTCCTATGACACCTCGTACAGATTCTCAAGAGTACACTGGCATCAGACGATGTTAGGTTCCCTTGCCTTGTCAACACAATTGTTATCTTCCTCTATAGGTGGGCTGCCTTGTGGGCTGGGCTATAGGCAAGGCCCACTATTGGCCAATCAAAATTGAGTGGGCCGAAAGTGAAGGAAAAATCTTCTTATAGTTACCTCACCAATTACCTCACCAGTTGATCCCTCACTTAGCTCCCCAAAGTTTCTTCGGTCCCAGGGGTTTATGACAATCTTGCTACTTTCCACTTGTTAGGTCATCGTGGGCTGGTTGTGTAGGAACGATTTCCTTATCTTTTGTTCATTGTCGCGAGGCAGATATTTTGCTCCCTTCGTTAAGGTGGTAACTGCTGAGTCCACTCCATTTTAAAGGGCATCTCCTTGGTCTTTTGAAAATTAGCTTCTCCCACCACGCCATTGGATATGTGACTCTCCCTCATCTCAAGATACCAACCGCCATGTTTTTCTATAAAAAGTCTCCTCTCCCTTGGTGGAGCTTCATCTTGCCTTCTTTACAGCCCTTTCAACTCGCGCTCACGGGGTTCTTCCTACTTTAATCTCTTTCTTGGTGTCGCTCTTTCACTTCTTCTTCTTTTCCTTACCGTCATGAATGGCTACCAAGGTTCTCTCCCATTCCTCCAAATGCATTGTGCCATCTACGAATCCTTTTGTTGCTATCAAACAAGATTGTGCCGATCCTGGACCTCTAGCAGGTTTTGTTTTAGTGGTCGAAAGTGACTCCCAAGCAATTGGAAACTTTAAAGGTGGTACATCAGATTTCCCGTTCGGTGGAATCGGTGATACCCTCTCCCGACGAAAGGGTAGTCGATTCGGAGGATTTTGCCTCCAATGTTGCAGTGTACCTAGCCATGTTCTTGCACGGTCTACGCCTCCCCTTCTGGGGCCTAAAGCAAGAGCTGTTGGACCACCTTTGGCTGGCTCTGGCACAACTTCATCCGCACGCCTAGAGGATACTGGTGTCGTGCTGCATTATTTGGTGTCGGGCCTTGGATGAGGCTGGTGCTAACTATTTCGACCTTACACCAAATGAACTCCTCCTTAGATGATTAGTGTGCTGGCCTAGAGGAACAACAACATCTGTAGCTTTAAGGCGATTAGTGCACTAGCTCGGTTGGAGAATCGGTATAACAAGGTGAAGAGATGGGAGCACCACTTTTTCTTTCTGTTGGGCCAAGGGTGGGAATTCCCACATGGCCAAACCTTTGACCACCTCATCCCAATCTGACTTATTTGGGAGCCAAGTGGCAATGACAGGGTTTCTTGCCCTGTTCTTACCCCTAAAGAGGTGCTGAGCATTGTGGTTGTTCGTAACTAGGTGAGGAGGCACCCAGATCAAGCTTTCACAGATGTCCTACTAAGCAAAGATAGTCTCAACAAATATTTAGCCCTCCAACTTATATGTTCCCTAAGAGTGGCATTATGCTGAGGGAAGTCGTCCCCCAAGTTCCTGGATGCTCTGCCAGCACGCCGATGGAGTGCACGGAGAAGGAAAAATGACGTCAGTACCCTCCTCAAACTGATTTTGACAACTTCCTCATTCCTCCTGGTGCCCTTCCTTTGAAATTTTGGTGATCTAGCTGGACCGGTCCCTCCCAAAAAAGGCGGTGCAATTTTTTTTGGCTAGATGTTACCAACTCCCGCAGTGATTGCGGAGCCTGCTCCCATTACCCCCCGCCATCAAATGTTGGATCGTCCACCACGATCCTCGTGGCAAATTTTGTTTTACCTTTGGCCACTAGTTTCCCTCGTGGGCAAGTTTTGGCATCCGAAGACCTTATTCCTCCATTTTCGAACGTGAGGATGATCGATTCTGTCGATGCTGGGGAGGCTGCCGTTGCGCTTTTGTCCATGGAAACCCCTTCATGAAAGGGTTCCCACATCAGCTTCCGCAATTCACCTTGCAACAAACATTGGAAATCATGAGCGGAACTCACATGTAGGTTCCCCAACTAGGGCCATCGAAGTCCTAGCTGGCATCACCATCGATGAGAGGGTCGTTAGGGTGGATGAGGTTGCTTAGAAGTTATCTTGTAGACAACATCCTAGAAGACTTCCGATCGGTGGCTCCCAGAGTCTGTGACGACCTTATCCCCCAAGTCAACGACTGAATCCGATGGTGATTAGCTAAGGTAATCATCATCATTTGTGATCTTCACATGCTCTCATGAGATTGCTCTATTTCTAAGGTTGATTTGTGTTCTTGTGACAAGATTTGGAGAAGTTGGCGGCCTTCATTATGGGTAGCCGAGAAGAAGTCGACAGTGAGAACATGGCCCTCTGTTCGCTCACCCGGCGTGCTCTCATCTACACAAGGGAAGAATGGTTGAGGAGATGGAGGGACAAATAGGAGCTTTTCAGGGAGCAGCGCAATAAGTAGCAAGTTCAACGAAGGCTTCATAGGTTGCGTGAACACAGGAATTGGCTCCAATCTGCCGCGAAAAGGGCTAGGGCCTCGGTTGAACTTCTTTGCCTGAAGGCTTGGTCCATTTTCGAGGTGTGGAATTATTTACAGGAGTCATTTGACGTATGCCAATCAGAGCTCTAAAGATTATGAGCTAAAGTTGCCGAGCTGCACAGCAGGTAGGACCAAGTCACCCGAGCCACCCAAAGGAAGCAGGGCGAGCATCGACAGGGCCACCATGTGGGGCCTGAGGTCGAACTCTCATATGTTTGGGGCGTGCATGACGATGCTTGCAACTTTAGTTATGAAAAGGGTTTGGCGAGGATGAAAACCCACCACTTGTTGAACCCCTGTTGTAACTTAAGGAACTTAAGCATACGAGACCTTCCTCAAACTCTGTAGCTGTGAGGTGGAGCAGGGCAATTGGCAAGAATCTAATCCCCAATGCACTTGGAGGCAATTCTCCTGGTGGTAATTAAGCTCACTAGTGCTTGGATTGATCTAATCGTGGCATTTTTTAAGCCACCGTTTCTGGCCCCCTGCCTTTAGTGCCCCCTTTCTTATCTTTTCTTTTTTCTCCTCTTGTTGCAATTCTTTGCAATTGTAAAGTTGCTTGTACTGCTTTTGGGCACCCTTTACACACTTTAAACTTTAATGACATTGTTCTATAAGTTGCAATTACCTTCAATGTTGGCTACAATTGATTGTTTTTTTTTTACAACCAATTCCTATCAATTGGGTGCGATGGGAATTCCTTTGGGACCAGTGGCGGAGCTGTATGAAGGCAAGGGGGCCATGGCCCCCCCTAAAATTTGAAAAAAAAATACTAATTCTTTTATGAGTACTAATGATAGATACATAACCTATTTTACATGTTTGTATACAATCACGTGTTAAAATGAGGGTATTTAAGTAAATTGATGTTACTTTTGTTATTTTATAAAAATGCAACTCATTTAAAACACGGTTGTAGAAAAGGTTGAAAAATTGGTTGTATCTCTATCATGTTTTTTTTTTTTTTTTTTTTATAATTTAGTAAGATGACATTAATTTTATCTTATGTTAGATCCCCTCTAAAGTTTATATTGGCTCCCTCTACAAAATTATTTTGATCTAATTTAAAAGGAAAATTAAAAAAAATACATCTCACATAAAATAATATAATATAATAATATGATGACACGTTCTTATTATAGATGAAAATAAAATAACAAGTTTGCAAGTCTGTGAAAGCACTGACCCATGCTGCGTTACATGAAAGCTAAAAGCATTGCACTGTGCACATCGTCTCCTTGGAGCTCAACGTCCTTGCACTCCTTCAATCCTTTGGTTTCTTCCAATACCGAGTAGATTGTCTTGGGTTTCGCTTGGTTTCGTCCACTATCCACACACAAATGAAAAAAAGTTAGAAATCAAAACTACTTCAACTTAGGTTTCGCTTCATCCAAGAGGCAACTCAAATATCCATTTCGCTGGGCTGCATCCCGATTCCCTCCCTTTCGCAATTTTGGCCCCCTCCATTTCACAATCCTTCGCCGAATCGCAAGTCGTTATTTCCGTTAATTGTAAGTCCTTCGCAGTTTGCAGAATCCCTCCATTTCATAGTTGGCCCCCTCCGATAAACATTTATTTGTCTTTGTTTATAGTTTTATTTGTATTTTGTTTATTTAATTGAAACTAATTTATCTATATTTTGTTTTCCATCTCATCTAGTATTCCGTTTCGTTAGAACTTAGAAAGCATTTCTGTAGCATTATGTGCATTATATTGATTTTAAATAATATATTAATTTTATATTGATATAAAAATAATTAAGTTATATTTGTTGCACTGCCCATTTTTATTCTTCATAAGTCATTCAACAACCAGTGAACCAGCCATTATTTTATTTTTATTGCAAAATAAAAAATGCTTCGAGTTACACGAAAGAATAATTTAGTTGGGTGTATTCTTGATTCAACCTAGCTACTAGCTTGTCTACTTATCAGATTGGTGCAATCTTTTCGAATCAGAAATCAAGTTGGCTGTTTATGACCAGCCAAAATCAAACCCCCACCCGGGCCACCCCCAATTTAAAGGCTGACCCATTTGATTGATTTTTTGCTTGACCTTCTATTTTAAATTGCTTGACTTTTATTTTTGGCACCTTATTATCAAAATAATTTATGAAATTTATCTAACTTTATTTTATATGTTACAATTTTATTTTAAATTTAGATTTATAAATAATATCTAAATCAAAAACTATCGACTCATTCTTCAAAAGAAAAAAAGTTGATCTTTCAAAAAATTCTTCTAAAATTTTAAAGATTGAACCTGAGGAAAATCCTGATCTTAACTCTCTAATTTTGAAATTTGAAGAAATTTATTTTATATCATCAACACTTGATTCTACAAAAATTGATATATCTTCTCTACAACGAGATCCAAGATTACGTCTTCCTATGTGGGACTATCCTGTAAATCAACGTGATGAAATAAAAAGAAGTTACTTGAAAATGGGTTCATATCAATTACGTCTCTCAAAATATCTATTTTCTGATTCTGAAAAGCATGTTTGCCACTTTCAATTTTATTGATTGGTACAATTTAGATTTTGCTAAAGTATTTTCCATCAAAGAATGTTGCATATTGTTTATCTTGTTATTTTTTTACAATGAAAGCATTTCAACATTTTGGATGTAATGTATTTACTGTCATAGGTTTTAGAAGTTGGAAGAAAATTAATGATGAAAAATACTATGCCTTTTTTAATCACATTGGGGATGATCTTTGTTCTTCTCATAATAATGCTGTGAAATCTTGTAATAATTAGAAAATTAATGATGAAAAATACTATGCCTTTTTTAATCACATTGGGGATGATCTTTGTTCTTCTCATAATAATGCTGTGAAATCTTGTAACGATTTATTAAAACTATCACAACATATTGATAAAGTAATGAATATACAAAACTCTGAACAAATTCTCAATAATCGACTCCAAGTAAGAACATCTATTGATATTGTTCGATGACTTGCATTTTAAGGATGTACCTTTAGAGGTCATGATGAGATCATTGAGTAAAAAAATGGAGATAATTTTCTAAAGATGCTTAAACTCTTGGCTTCGTATAATGACAAGGTTGGAAAACTTGTTTTGAAAAATGCTCCTAAATCCTTAAAATATACTTTAACTCAAATTCAAAAAGCGATTTTGGAAGTTCTTGCAAAAAAAGTGAGAAATAAAACTCGTGAAGATGTTGAATATTCTCGATTTTGTATTATTGTCGATAAGGCACGAGATGAGTCTAAGAGTGAGCAAATAGTTATAATCTTAAGATTTGTTGATAATGATAGTTTTATACAAGAAGATTTGTTGACCTTGTACATGTTAAAAATACATCGGAATTGACTCTAAAAAATGAAATATCTGTAATTCTTTCTTATCATTGTCTTTATTATCAAAATATTTGTAGGTAAGCATATGATGATGCTAGTAATATACGTGATGAATGAAGACGATTGCAATTATTATTTCTTAAATATTGTTCATGTGCATATTATGTTCATTATTTTGCTCACTGATTACTAGGGGTGCTACCCACCCTACTGGGGGCAAAGCACCTCTACGTCTGTTCCCCGCATGGGCGGGAGTAGACTTTCCGTGTCCGCACCCAACCACCATCTGCACGGGGTTGGGTACCACGTCCTGCAACAAGATGGCGGGGGTGAGGGTCCAATCGCCCATCCCCCATCCCCCATCCCCCACACCTACACCTATAGGGCCTTGGCCCATGCACTTTTTGGGTCCTTTTCGGCCTAGATTGGTTTTCTAGACCATTTTTTGGCCTAAAAATAACATCAATTTGATTTAAATATACGATTATACATTCAAATATATTAGTCTATTAAATACTTAATAATAACCATTACTAAAGTCGCTTAAATAAAATCATCACTAAACTCTAAAGTACTATGACTAAGGCTCTAAGCAAAAATCTATTACAAATTTACAATAATGCAAATTAAGACTTAAGAATCTTAGACAACTAATAAAGTCTTAACTATTACAAAAATTCAAAATTATCAATATATATGAAAATAATAAATCGTACAAATTGTGTTATTAACTATTAACATTACAATTTACAATCACTACTTCTAAAATTTTAAACTAACAAAATCAAAATTCATAATATTGAAGTTTTGAACTTAAGAATTGATAAGTGTATGAAAGTACATTCTAAATACTTTAATATTAGATTAAAACGTTAAAATATTAATAGAAATAATGAGATATAATTTCTTTTACTGAAAATAATTTTTATTTATATTAAGATATGTTTAAGCATCATTTTTTTGTTCATTTTGTTTGATTTTATTTTATTCTTATTTGTTTGTTTGTGGTGGAGGAAATTAAAAAAGAAAAAAAAAAAAAAGCAAACCTGGAGCACAAAGAACGCCCCACTTTACCCTCAACTTCAAGTCATCTTTGACTTATATGGCCCACACACGTTCTTGCATGAAGCCACAACTATTGGACTTATTCAAATGGGCCAAATGCTTTGCTATGGCTGGACATGGAGACCACCTTAGATTAACTCATTCGGCTCATCCAGTTTTAGTTGAATGCGGCAACAACGCTTTTTCGCAAAACACAGCACATACATATATATTTATTTTCCAAAACCAGGCGCCGCACAAAGGCAATACAGAAGCACACGGACGGAAGAACGTAGAGAGACGAAAAAATATATATTTCATGACCGCCGACTGCTATATAATTTCTTTTGAAGAATTTTTGTTATTTATTATGTGCGTTAAGGATGAAATTGTACACAAAATAATATTTTTAATTCATATATTTTATTTTTAAATGATTAAAATCTTATATTTTATCATTCTCAATTTATTATTGATGTTTTCTTCTCTAAATAATTTTAGAATTTATTTCATTTATAGATTCAATCTTGCTTTTTCTATTGAATGGATTAGTTCTTTGATTATGTTTGAATTAATTGATTGTCTATATTGATTTAGTTCTCTATTGCAATATCACTCCATGTATATATTGTCGTCTTTAGATTTTCACAATGTGGATAACAATTTACGTGATTTAAAAGTAGTGAATAATTTTTCAAAGGGTTATATATAGTTTAATTTTGGTTTATAATTCTATATCTTTCGATTGAGGATTTTGGAATTGAATTCTCAATTGAGTTATCAATGAATTAAGAATAATTAAAAATCGGGTATGTGCAAAAGATTTTCGAAACTTTACTGTTTGTGAAATTTGAATACTTTTTCCGTTAATCACTTTGTTTCATTTTTATTTGTATTTAAAATCAATTTTTTATTTTCTCATTAATCATTTAATATTTTGGTTTAGCCTATTTGTTCTTTATGATATTCTTTAATCTATCTCTTGTGAAATCGACACTCCAAAGCTACACTACAATTACTGCGTTATTCTTTGGGCATAATCAAATTTTGGCTCCGTTGCCGAGGAGACGGTAGAAAAATCATTAGATAGTTTTTCTTTTTAGCAGTTTGTAAAGACGGTAACTTCGTTCCCTCTTTTTACTTGTTGCATTATTTTTATTTTTACTTTTTTTTATTGTTATCTTGCATACATAGTACGTATAGAGATATATTAGGTTGATTTGCTTGTAGACCTGTGTTAGAGTTAGATTGAGAGTCTAATTTTTCTAATCATTTGTTTGATAATTTTTCTGTTTATGAAAATGTGAGTGAGCACGAGCATCAACGCACTAGGACTCTTCATGATTACCTTCACCTTACACGCACAGCCACACAATCATGCATCGTGTTTCCACCTAATTCTTGTCAACTTGATGTTAAAATGGGGGTGATGCAGTTACTCCCAACTTTTCATGAGTTGGAAAATGAAAACTAATATGTGCACATTAGGGAATTTGAGAAAGTAGTTGTGACTTTTCATCGTCAAAATGCAACTAATGATATTGTGATACTTAAGTTTTTTCTTTCTCTTTGAATGATAGAACTAAGAGTTGACTATATTCCTTGAGATCATGATCAATTGGATCGTGGAATGAGATGGCTCAGGCTTTTTTTAATAAATATTTTCCCTAACATAAAATCAATGCTTTAAAAAAATAGATCCACCTAAGTATAAAAGGACAGTGACACTTTGTACCTATCTTGGGAGAGATTTAAGGAGTTGTTGAGTATGTGCCCACACCATGGATATGAGAGTTGGCGTATAGTGAATTACTTCTATAAGGGACTTACACCTAGAAAGCGTCAATTTGTGGAGATGATGTATAATTGTGAGTTTTTACAGAAAAATCCTGATGATGCCATAGAATAATTCAATGAGCTTGTTGAAAAAGCTCACACTTGGACTAGACTTAATGCTATTGAGAGTACACTTGGTCACGACTTACAAGGAACCAAAATGGTGGTGGAATTTACCATCTCAAGGAGGAGGACAATTTGAAGGTTAAGGTTGAGATACTTACTAGTGAGTTAGAGTTGTTAAAAACTAAGGACTTAAAGTCAACACACTTGGCTAATCATGCAGAGTTTTTTGGACCATATTTTGTGTATGACAGGATAGATCACCTCGCCCAAGAGTGTCCCACATTTGTTGAGATGAGAGGGTTGTATAAGGAATAATTTAATGTTTTAGATATATACAACAAGCCTTTTGCACCTTTCTCTAAGACCTACAATCCGGGGTGGCGTAATTATTCCAATTTTAGCTGAAAGTCTGAAAACCAACCACTTGCACAGCCTGCTAGATCATATCCTCCACCATATCATGCACCTTCATCTTTTAGGAGGCCTTTAGAAGACACTTTGCATACTTTTATTGAGGCACAAGGTAAAACTAATCAAAAATTTGAATATTTGATTATGCAAATTGTCGAAGAAAATAAGGAGATAAAGAGCCAAGTGTCCAAATTGATGAACTCAAATGTGAATAAGCGAGGTAAGTCTTCTTCTCAAGTTTAGTCTGCACCTCATGGTCAACACATGATGCAAGAGAACTTGAAGGATGTGAACACCATTGTGACTTGTAGTGTTAAGTTATTACACATCCCAATAATAAACAAATCAAAGGATGTGAAAAAGAATTAAGATAGTAGTGATTCCGAGCTACTCAAAGAACCAGAGGTGACAAAGAGCCCTATGAAGGTACCATTCCCTCAAACTTTAAAATCAAGCAAACTAACTTTGGATCCTAACAATGAAATCCTCGAGAATTTCAGGCAGGTAAAAGTCAATCTTCATCTTTTGCAAGTAATTGATAAGTTCCTACCGATACAAAAGTTTTCAAGGATTTGTATACAGTTAAGAAAAAGCACCATGTGAAGAAAACCACATTCTTGACAAAGCAAGTACAAGGATCCTCGTTGCCCAACCATTGCATGTAGCACTGAAAATTAAGAGTTTGGGCAAGTTTTGCTAGATTTAGGAGCTACTGTGAATTTGATGTCTTATTCTATTTATTTGCAGCTGGAGTTGGAAGAAATCAAACAAACCATTATGGTATTGCAATTGGCTAACCGTTCAGTCAAAGTTGATGTTCTAATTTAAATCTTATTATTCTGTGGATTTTCTCATTCTGGACACTAGCTCTATTGTTGATATTACATTTAAAATCCTTTTGATTTTAGGTAGGTCTTTCCTTGCCACTGCTAATGCTCTTATTAATTGCAGAAATGATCTCATGAAATTGTCTTTTGGAAACATAACTCTTGAGGTGGATATTTTTCATATTGAAAAACAGCCAAAAGAGGACAATGGATGCCATTAGACATATATGATTGATTCACTCATGGATAGGGAGTTTCGACAACTCATGATCATGATCCCCTTGAATATTTTATTGTTAATTCTGAGTTTGATTTCATTACTGATTCATCTAATATGGCCGATATTTGTGCAGTTTTTTTATACAACTCAAGATTATAACACACGGGCATAGCAACCGAAGTTTGAGGAGTTGCCTAAGAAAAGTGAAAGACAGATTCCTTCAAGTGTAGAAGCACCCAAAGTTGAATTGAAGCCTCTACCTAAGGGTTTAAATCATGCCTTCCTTGGTCCAGGTGATAATTTTCCTATTATTTTCTCATCTGAATTGTTTGAGTCTCAAAGTGAGAAATTAATTTGGACTCTAAGTGAGCATAAGTCAGTCTTATGTTGGAGCATTACTGATATAAAAGGTGTTAGTCCCTTGATCTGTTCTTATAAAATTAATCTAGAAGAAGGAACTAACCCTCATAGAGACCTCTAGCGTAGGCTTAATCCCACTATGAAAGAAGTGGTGAAAAATGAAGTGTTGAAACTATTAGATATAGGAATCATATATCCTATTACTGATAGTAAATAAGTTAGTCCTACACAGACTGTTCCTAAAAAGTTAGGCGTTACTGTGGCAAAGAATGACTTGTGAGAGCTAGTCTCTACAAAACTTGTGATTGAGTGGTGGATGTGCATTGTTTACAAAAAATTGAATTCTGCCCCCAAAAAGACCATATTCCTCACAGTTTTGTTGATCAAATTCTTGAGCGTGTGACTGGTCGTCATTTCTATTGTTTCTTGGATGGTTATTCTAGTTATTATTAAATTGAAATTGCATTAGAAGACCAACATAAAACCACTTTCATTTGTCCTTTTGGTACTTATACTTTTCGTAGAATACCATTTAGATTGTGTAATGCATCTGCTACTTTTCAACATTGTATGATGCGCATCTTTAGTGACATGGTTGAAAATTGTATGAAAGTTTATATGGATGACTTGATTGTTTTTTGATCTTCTTTTGATGCATGTTTATTGAATTTAGAAAGAGTGTTGACTCGTCGTGAGAAGAAAGAACTGGTCTTAAATTGAAAAAAATGCCACGTATAGTACCTTCAAGTATTGTCTTAGGGCATATTATTTCTTCTAGAGGGATAGAGGTTGATCATCCCAAGATTGAATTAATCTCTAAGTTGCCTACACCTAGGACAATAAAGGATGTGAGATCATTTCTTAGTCATGCAGGTTTTTATAGGAGGTTTATATAGAATTTTTCCACCATATCTAAACCATTATACGACCTCCTAGCTAAAGATGTCTCATTTGAGTGGACACAAGGTTGTCAAGAGGCATTTAAAATGCTAATTAGCAAGCTTACCTCTGTACCCATAATGTAGCCACCTGATTATACTTTACTTTTTGAGATTATGTGTGATGCTAGTGATTATGCTGTAGGTCCTGTTCTTCGACCGCAAAGGGAGGGGAAGCTCTTTGTCATTTATTATGCTAGTAAGGCTCTAAATAGTGCTCTAATGAATTAGTCCACCACTAAAAAAGAGTTACTAGCTGTAGTATTTATTTTGGATAAGTTTCGTGCTTACTTGATTGGTTATCCTATTATAATTTTCACAGATCATGTAACATTTAAGTACCTTCTTACAAAGAAGAATGCTAAGGCACGACTGATATGGTGGATTTTACTTTTATAAAATTTGACATTATCATCAAAGACAAGAAATAATTGGAGAACGTAGTGGCTGACCATCTCTCGAGGCTCACATTTGAGAACATTTATGACCACTTGCCAACCAAGGATGATTTTCTTAATGAACATTTACTTTCTATTAGTTCTCTACCATGATTTGCTCATATTGTGAATTATGTGGTTGTAGGTGAGATATCGGTTGTTGGAGCGCTCGGGACAAGAGGAAGTTCATGATTGAGGTACGTAATTTCTATTGGGATGACCCATTTCTTTTCAAATACTACCTTGACCAAATTATAAGGCATTGCAACCCTAATGAAGAGATTGCTAGTGTCTTAAAATTTTGTCACTCCAAAACTTGTGGGGGCCACTTTTCAATGAAGAAAATCATGCAAAAATTATGCAGTGTGGATTTTATTAGCGCATCTTGTTTAAGGATGCAAACATCTATTGTTGCTTATGTGAAAAGTGTTAAAAGTTATGAGTTATGTCCCGTCGTAATATGATGCCCTTAAATCCAATTTTAGTGTTTGAAAATTCTGATTATTAAGACATTGATTTTATGGGACCATTCTCTCATTTTTTTGGATTTCAATATATTATTATGGTAGTAGATTATGTGTCAAAATAGGTAGAGGCAGCAGCTTGCAGGAACAATGACAATAGGACGGTAATTAAATTTCTCAAAAAGAATGTGTTATCTCGATTCGGTATACCCCGTGCCATCATTAGTGACCGAGGTAGATATTTTTGCAACTATTCTTTTAAGGTTTTGATGAAAAAATATGGGGTGGTACATAAGATTTTTACTACCTATGACCCCCATACAAGTGGATAGGTAGAACTTGCAAATAGGAAATTAAGTAAACTTTACAAAAAGAGTCAACCCGGATCGCAAAGATTGGTCTTTGAGATTAGTTGATACGTTTTGGGCCTACTGCACAGCTTTCGAAACTCCATTAGGCATGTCATTTTATAGGCTTGTTTTTAGGAAGCCTTGCCACTTACCAGTGGAGCTCGAGCATCGAGCCTAGTGGGCTATCAAATATTTCAATTTTGACATAGGAGAAGCAGGTAAGTTCAGAAAATTTCAATCGATCGAGTTAGAGGAGTTGAAAAATGATGCCTATGAAAACCCTAAAATCTATAACGTTAAAATGAAAGCGTTTCATAATAAAAATATTTTGATAAAAACATTCAAACCTAATGATTAAGTGTTCTTATATGATTCTAGACTCTATAAGCACCCAGGAAAACTTCGGTCTAGGTGAACCTGCCCTTTTGTAGTGAAGAATGTTTTTGAAAATGGGGCGGTAGAATTAGAAAATCCTATGGATGGTCGGATCTTTAAAGTAAATGGCCAGTGCCTTAAAAAATTAATTGATAGGCAAATTCCGAAAATGGAAGACATTCCACTTGTGGACCCGGTTTCTCAACCTTGATCACCCCTGCAGGTATGTTTTTCTTTATTTGTTTTTGTTGGTTTTATTTTGTTTTTGTTTTATTTTATTTTGGTTTTTGTTTTCTTTTTGGTTGCTATTATTTTTCTTTGTTTTTGTTGACAGGTTCATTTAATTCTTTTCATTTGAGTTAACCATCTTTGGTGCTTAGTAAGCTACCCACATCACTCATCAGGTTTATTCTACCCTTCTCAGTTACTCTCTATTCAGTTTTGATTGTTAAACATTGAGGATAATGTTTCATTTAAGTTGGGGGGTGGGAATGCAAATTCAACATTTAAAATGCTTGTTGGAACTCTTTGGCATATGTCCATGTGCAAATTTTTTTTTTTTAAATTTTCATCACACAGACACCCTTTCACATGTGTACTCATACTCATTTATGGCCATCATAATGAACTCAACAAACACATCTTAATCATTTTGCTGACGCATTCACAAAACTTTTAATACACTTATCCAAATTTTGTGGTAAGACAGTGGTTTGACACATATAGTTAGAGAATTCTCTTACTTAAATATTCATGTGAATTTTGGAAAGGATTGGGAGCCTACAAATGTAATAAATTGTGATAAGCGTTCATTGATCTATTGAATTGGACACTTCTTTTGAGAATAACATTACATGGTTGGTGGTATGATAGTGGATATACTTGAGATATGATGAAGGTCAACTTAAGATTAACGTTTGAACCTTTCAAGTTAACCTTTCTCATCATAGACCTTTTTTAGCCAATTTTGAGACAACAAACACATATAGCCTTTTCTTTTCATATACCCACATCATCCATACATCTCCACATTGGAGTATAACCTATACACTAATTTTTCCTACCCTTATTGCTTCTAAGTGTGTACTAGGTGTGGAATCTACATTTGTTTTCTTTTGTGAGTAAAAATATAAAATAAAATAAAATAAAGAAAAGAAAAATAAAAGAGTACAAGTTGCAAAGTGTTCAATTGAGTGAGATTCAATAAATAAATAAACAAATAAAGGTTGGATGGAAATGGTAAGAATACCCAAGTGACATGCATTTGCTCATCAAATTGTTGAAAAAAAAAATTGGAAAAACAAGTAAAAAAAAATGGGAGAGAGAAAATAGAAAAAAATGGGAAAAGTTGAAGAAGAAGGAAAAACATTAATTGATGATTTGAAAAATTGAAAAATTGAAGAATACATCATGTGAGAATTGTGGTCAATGAAGACACTTAATAAAATTTCCTTGGTGTGTACTTGAAAATCTTTTTGAATCATTTTTTTTCTTTTCTTCATATAGCCCCTAACCCAAACCACGTTACAACATTTTTGTGTTGTTCATTTTGATGCTAAGTAAGCCTATGGAAAGAGTGGTGGAATTCTCATTCGTTAGTGTTTCTATCTAAGATCAATGCTTGCTTGTTACTTATACATAATTGTCTAATTCCCCAAGAGAGTGTGTGTACACCCCTTGTCAACTCCATAGAGAAAACCCTCACATGAAACACTTTTATTCTCGTGAGTCATGGAGTTAAACATTTTGCTTGAGATGTTCTTGATGTTACATGTGTTAAGGTCTTTGGATAGATGGGTATAATTTGGACCACACACACACTCTGTGGATTACTATAGACGGATTGTTTGTGATAGGTTTATTGAATTCCTAAAATTGCTTTAATATGTGAATCTGGAAAGTGTGACTTGCTAGTTTTTGTGTGTGATCTTCTTTGGTTTCTTTCATCTTTTTTTTTTTTTGCATGAAAATTACTAGGGACTAGCAATGAACAAGTTGAGGACTATGATGAGTGTAAAAAAGTGCACTCTAAATACCAAAGTTTTGAATTTCATTCCGATGACCGTTCCGGTTGAGGCACTGGAACGAAATATTTCGATTCCGTTCCAATCCAGTGTGCCGTTTCAGGATGGATATTATATGAATAAATTATATATATAATAACTATATTTTAAAATAAGCATATATACAAATCTTAAAAGCATACATGTTTGATAAACTTAATAATATTTCTCAATAGTCAATACAAGTCTTAGACACATTTATAAAATCTAATACAATATCATAAGTTCTTAATCCAACAATTATCAGCCATAATCAATATTTCTATCAATACAAGTCTTAAACACACATTTATAAAATCTAATACAATATCATAAGTTTTTAATCCAACAATTAAAAGTCATAATCAACATTCCTCATCTTCAATAAGACGATAAGGATCAATAAGTGGATTCAGCAAGACAAATTGCAGTGAGCTGTTAACGATCTTCAATCAAGCTTCTTTTTTTAACAAGAATTTCAATCTCAAGAATCAAAATACAGAGAAAAAAATGTTGTAGATCTACATCTAAAAATCTAATAAAGACTAATACGTAATAAGTAATAGTGTGGGTTTTAAAATGAAAGAGGAAATTAGGATGATATCAGTAACCTAAACTCGCTGTAATGGAAATGAACTCACGAGAATGTAAGGGTTTTCTTGAGCCGATTTGTGCAATTTCGTGAATAGGGGTCCAGGGGAGAAGAATCGGGAGATGAAAGTGAAACTGAAATGGAGATGAACTCGCTGGAGTGGAGCCAATTTGGGTGATTTTGTGAATAAGGGTACAGGGGAGAAGAATCGGGAGATGAATCATGAAAGTGAGACTAAACATTGTGTAAGACTGTAGTCTGTAATCCATAGGCTGGTATAATTACCAAAGTAAAAAAGAGATCTTTGGTATTTACAAAATAACCAGGAATATGTAATTCTAGTCTGGAATTACAGTTCCCCCTAAAACACCAAATTCCAGCCGGAATTTGGTCCGGTGCGGAATATACATGTCAATCGTTCTAGTTGCTGTTCTAGAATGGTAAATCCTGGTCGAAACGGAACGGAATTTAAAACTTTGCTAAATATTCTAATAATGGATTAAAATATTAAAATGTGTTATAAAACTAAAGAAAGAAACTACTATTGCAAGAGAGAAATATATAAGAAACTCTCTGAAACTCTTAAGAACTGAAACTTTCTTTCTCTCTCTATATTTTCTTATGAATTTCATTACAACTGAAGCCCCTATTTATAGGTTTTGAAATTACTATGCAAGTTATTATGTAAGTCACTATACAAGTCACTATGCAGGATTTAAAATAATAGTGGTGGAGTCATTCACATAATTTTAGTGGTGGGACAGGGGGCGGCAGCCGTCCCTCCACTTATTTTGCATTCTTTCTGTTTCATTACACTCCCTCTTGAATGACCACCCATAAAAAATCTGCCTCGTTAAAACCTTGCCAAGTAAAAACCCAGTGGAAAGAAAAACCAATGGCGAAGGAAAAATAGTACAGTCTTCTTATGTATCCACAAGCGCTTTAAGACTGACTCATTAAAACCTTGCAGAGGAAAACCCAATGGACAAAACCTTAACGAAGAAAAAAGAGTACAATCAGCACAAGTCTTTTACTCCCCCTGAAAAGTGCATGACTATAGATCTTTGAGTCTTCGCATTCCAATGTTATGCACAATCTTCTTGAATGTCGAAGTTGGTAACGCCTTTGTGAATAAATTTGCCAGATTATCACTAGATCGTATATGCTTGACATCAATTTCACCTTTCTCTTGAAGTTCATGAGTATAAAAGAATTTAGGTAAAATATGTTTGGTTCTGTCACCTTTGATATATCCTCCTCTGATTTGAGTGATACAAGCAGTATTATCTTCATATAAAATTGTTGGGCTATTACTGATCATGGGAAGTCCACACTTTTCCTGGATATGTTGAATAACTGATCTCAGCCAAATACACTCTCGACTTGCTTCATGAATAGCAATGATCTCTGAGTGATTGGAAGAAGTAGCAGATAGTGTCTGCTTAACAGATCTCCATGATATAGTAGTATCTGTATAAGTAAATAAATATCCAGTTTGAGATCTACCTTTGTGTGGGTTTGAAAGATAACCTGCATCTGCATACCCAATCAATTGTGGACTTGATCTACGTTGATAAAATAATCTCATATCAATCGTACCATGAAGGTAACGAAAGACATGTTTAATGTCATTCCAATGCCTTCGAGTTGGTGCAGAACTATATTTTGCAAGCAGATTAACTGAGAATGTAATATCTGGTCGAGTGCAATTTACAAGATACATTAAAACTCCAATTGCACTGAGATATGGTATTTTAGGACCAAGAATTTCTTCATCGTCATCACAAGGACGGAATGGATCATTCTTCACATCAAGTGTTCGAACAATCATTGGAGTACTCAGGGGATAAAATTTGTCCATATAAAAATAGTTTAGGACTTTCTCAGTATACATGGACTGATGAATAAAAATTCTATTTGGCAAGTGCTTGAGCTGTAGGCCGAGACAAAGTTTTGTTTTGCCAAGATCTTTCATTTCAAATTCATTCTTTAAATATATAGCGGTTTTTAAGATCTCTTCAGGAGTTCCCACAATATTTAAATCATTAACATAAACCACAATAATAACAAATCCGGATTCTGATTTCTTAATAAAAACACATGGGCATATAGGATTATTCTCAAATCCTTCTTTCAATAGATATTCGCTTAAGCGATTATACCAAATGCGTCCAGATTGTTTCAACCCATATAAAGATCTTTGTAGTCTGATTGAGTACATATTTCTATATGTACTTTTAGATGCTTCAGACATTTTATATCCTTAAGGAATTTTCATATATATATGTCATGGTCTAAGGATCCATATAAATATGTAGTGACCACATCCATCAACCGCATTTCTAATCCTTTTGTAACAACCAGACTAATCAAAAATCTAAATGTGAATGCATCCATAACGGGAGAATATGTTTCTTTATAATCAATCCCGGGTTTCTGCAGGAAACCTTGTGCGACAAGCCGTGCTTTGTACCGCACAATTTCATTTTTCTCATTACGTTTTCGTACAAATACCCACTTATATCTAACAGGCATTACACCCTTTGGTGTTTGGACAACAGGTCCAAATACTTCTCGCTTTGCTAGCGAATTTAATTCAGTTTTAATAGCAGCTTTCCATTTTGGCCAATCATTTCTACGTCGACATTCTTCGACGGTTTTTGTCTCACTTTGTTCATTACTTCTGGTAATGTCAAGGGCCATTTTATATGAAAATATGTTGTTGACAACAGTTTTATTTCTATCCAGAATTTCTCCAATTTTCATGAAATGTATTGAGATCTCATTATTTTCAAGTACCTGTTCTTCTTCAGGGGAAAACATTTCATGACACACCTCTTCAGGAGGTCCCTTTTCAAGAGATTTATACTCTTCAGGAGGTTCTAGAATAGAAGATTTGGGCTCTTTAGGAGCACCAATTATATTTGTAGCCTGTATTGTGGGTACGTGTTCTTCAGGAACACCAAATTCATTTTGAATTCTTTTCCTTCTGGAAATTTTGTCTTTTGCACCAATAGGTCTTCCACGCTTCAGGCGTGCTTTAGACTCATCTATTGCTGTTTTGACAATTTGTCCTTCAGTAACTTCAATCCTTGCTGGAGCATTAACAGCATGAATATAAGATTTTACTACACTTTTAGTGTCAATAAATACATCCGGTAATTGATTTGCAACATTTTATAAATGAATAATCCTCTGAACTTCCCGTTTACATTCATTTGTAGGAGGATCAAATTGAGACAAGGTCTTATTATCCCAAGTAATATCTTGTTGTGCTTCAGGCACCGACTTTTCTTTACCCATTAATGGAAAATTGGATTCGTCAAAATGACAATCCTCAAAACGTGCTTTAAACATATCCCCTATAAGGGGTTCAAGGTATCTAATAATAGATAGAGAATCAAAACCAACATATATCCCAAGTCTACGTTGAGGGCCTATTTTTGTAAGTTGTAGAGGTGCAATTGGAACATATACAACACATCCAAAAGTACGAAGATGATAAATATTTGGTTGTTGACCAAATGCAAACTGTAATGGCGAATATTTATGATATGCAGATGGTCTAATACGAATTAAAGATGCTGCATGAAGTATATCATGTCACCAAGCAAAAACAGGTCGTCTTGATTTCATAAGTAAAGGTCTAGCGATTAGTTGCAACCTTTTGATTAAAGATTCAGTTAAACCGTTTTGTGTGTGTGTATGGGCAACAGGATGTTCAACATCTATTCCTATTGACATGCAATAATCATCAAAAACTTGAGATAAAAATTCACCTGCATTATCCAATCGAATGGTCTTAATTGGATACTCAGGAAATTGTGCTCGAAGTTTGATTATCTGAGCAAGAAGTCTAAAAAATGCAACATTTCTAGTGGAAAGCATACAAACATGTGACCATCGACTAGATGCATTAATCAAAACCATAAAATATCTAAATGATCCACTTGATGGATGAATAGGCCTACATATATCTCCGTGAATTCTTTGTAAAAAGGATGGAGATTCAACAATGACTTTTGAGGGAAATGGTCTGATAATCAACTTACCTTGAAAACATGCAGAGTACAGAGATTCATTGGGTAGAAATATCTTTTGATTCTTTAAGGGATGCCCATGTGAATTTTCAATAATTAGTCTCATTATTATAGATCCCGGATGTCTAAGACGATTATGCCAAATCATAAATACTTTGGGGTCAATGCACTTCTGGTGCATTACCACATATGATTCAACTGTTCTCATTTTTGTATAATACAATCCAGAACATAGAGCAAGCAGTTTTTCTAATACGAGCTTCTGGCCCGATATTGTTTTAGTAATAAGAAGATGCTCTTTATTGCCTGCATTGGTCGTTTCAATATGGTAATCATTACGACGTATATCTTTGAAATTCAATAAATTTCTTCTGAATTGTGAAGAGAATAGAGCATCATCAATACAAAATTTGGTGCCATTAGGCAACAAAATATAAGCTCTTCCGGAGCCCTCAATTAAATCTGATGAACCTGATATGGTATGGACATAGGCTTTACTTAGTGTTAGATTTTGAAAATATTTCTTTTCTTTGAGAATTGTGTGAGTTGTAGCACTGTCAGCCAGACATATATCTCTATCATTCAACTCAGAGATAAAAAGCTCATCAATGTGATCCATGATTCTACAAAATATACAAAACTTTTATTACAGATAGAAAGAAAATACATTAATTGAGTGGAACACTTCCATCTCCAATTAAGTATTCAATACTACCTTCAGGATGATTAAAGAAATCAAAGACATCAAGATGAGTAACGTCTATATCTACTGAATCTAATAAATCATCTGATGGTTCTACTAAATTTGTTTCATGCACTTTGTTCTTTCTTTTAATAGATGCTTGATATAAATCAGCTAAGTACCTGGCCGTACGACAGGTACGTGACCAATGTCTAATCATTCCACATCTATGGCACACCTTTTCACTTTTTTTTAAAAAAATTATCCTGGGGATTTTTACCCTTTATAAATTGTACTACTTCTGGTGATACGGTACATTATTATCCCTTTTAATGTTGTCACTTTTGGGACCAACATTTCTATAATTTCTCTTACTACGTCCACGCCCCCGATTTCTTCTAAAGGATGCACCATTCACTTCTGGGAATGATACAAACTTATTACCATTCACTTTAGGGAATGATATTGAGCCAGTAGGGCGTAACTGGTGGTTTGCTAATAAGAGCTCATTATTCTGCTCAGCTACTAGAAGACATGATATAAGTTCAGAATATTTCTTAAACTTTCTCTCTCGATACTGCTGCTGCAGGAGCACATTCGAGGCATGAAATGTCGTATAAGTCTTCTCTAGCATATCATCATCGGTGATTTTCTCACTACATAATTTTAATACTGAGCTTATTTTAAAAAGCACGGATTATACTCACTAACACTTTTATAATCTTGCAATCTCAGGTGCAACTAATCAAAACGAGCTCTTGGGAGGATGACAGTCTTCTGGTGTTCATATCTCTCTCTTAAACTGTTCCACAAAATATAGGGATCTTTTACTGTAAGATATTCATTTTTCAATTCTTCGTGAAAATGGTGGCGAAGGAAAATCATTACTTTAGCACGGTCCTGCAGGGACGTTTGATTTCCTTCTTTAATCGTTTCACCCAGGTTCATCGCATCAAGATGAATTTCGACATCAAGTATCTAAGATAAATAATTTTTTCCAGATATGTAAAGAGCAACAAATTCTAATTTGTAAGATTTGCCATTTTCTACACATATAAATAATGAAATAAATATGTGTATCTCAGAAAATATATTTATAAATTCACACAGATAATCATCAATAAAATATATCAAAAACTGCAAATAATATATTGAAAAACTTATAAAGGAATAAGACCACTAGCTTCAGAATTAGTAGAAACGTGTTATAAAACTAAATAAAGAAACTACTATTGTAAGAGAAAAATATATAAAAAATTCTCTAAAACTTTTAAGAACTGAAACTTTTTTTTTTCTCTATACTTTCTTATGAATTTCATTACAACTGAAACCCCTATTTATAAGTTTTTAAATTACCATGCAAGTTATTATACAAGTCACTATGCAGGATTTAAAATAATAGTGGTGGGGTCATTCACATAATTTTAGTGGTGGGACAGGGGGCGGCAGCCGTCCCTCCACTTATTTTGCGTTCTTTCCGTTTTATTACAAAATGTGAATAGAAATAATAAGATATAATTTTTTTTTACTGAATTTAATTTATATTTATATTGAAATATGTTCAAGCATAATTTATTTTCTTCATTTTATTTGATTTTATTTTATTCTTCTTTGTTTGTTTGAGTAGTAGGAAATTTAAAAAAAAAAAAAAAGTAAACTTGGAGAACAAAGGAGGCCCCACTTTAAACTCCAAGTCATCTTTGACTTATATGGCTCACACATGTTGCATCAAGACACAACTCTTGGACTTATTCAAATGGGCCACATGCTTTGCTATGGCTGGAAAAGGAAAGGCCCGCCTTAAATTAACTCATTCGGCTCATCCAGTTTTAATTGAATACGGCAACAACACTTTTTGACAAAACACAGCCCACACATATATATTTATTTTCCAAAAGCAGGTGCCGCCCAAAGGGAACACAGAAGCACACAGACGAACGAAACGTATAGAGATGAAAAAATATATATTTCATGGCCGCCGACTGCTATATGATTTTTCTTGAAGAGTTTTTGTTATTCATCGTATATATAGATAATTAAATTTTTAAATAGGATTAAAAATGAATTTGTATATTAGATAATATTTTTAATTTACATATTTGATTTTTAATTTATTAAAACTCTTTATTTAATTATTCTCAATTTATTGTTGATATTGTTTTTTCTAAATAATCTTAAAATTTATTTCGTTTATGGATTTAATCATATTTTTTTTATTGAATGGAGTAGTTATTTGCTTATATTTGGATAAATTGATTGTCTATATTGATTTAATTCTCTGCTGCAATATCGCTCTCTAAATATATTGTCGTCGTTAGATTTTCTCAACGTGGATAACAATTTGTGTGATTTAAAAGTAGTGAATAATTTTTCAAAGGGTTACATTTGGTTTTATTTTGGTTTATAATTCTACATCTTCCAGTTAAGAATTTTGAAATTAAATTCTCAATTGAGTTATTAATCATATAAGAATAATTAAAATACCGGATATATGCAAAGGATTTTCGAAACTTTACTGTTTGTCAAATTTGAATAATTTTTCCATTAATCACTTTGTTTCGTTTTAATTTGCATTTAAAACAAATTTTTATTTTTTCATTAATCATTTAATAATTTGCTTTAGTCTATTTGTTTTTTCTGATATTTAATTGACACTCCAAAACTACACGACGATTACTGTATTATTCTTTGGACATAATCAAGAGCTGTTGAGTCGTTGACAATGACTTGATTGCTGATGAGTGTGTGGAAGTACACTCTAAACTCTATTAATGGATTAAAATACTAGAATGTGAATAAAAAATAATGGAATATAATTCATATTATTAAATCTAATTCTATTTATATTGAGATATGTTTGACCACCATTTTATAATATTTTTAAATGTCAAATATTGTAATATTAATAGGTGAGAGACGATTTGCAGTTGCACTTAACACAATTATTTTGAAGTCGCATGGAATGGGAAGAAAAGAAAAGAAAAATTTGCAAAAAAGAAGATTTTCTATTGGGCTTGGGATTGCATTTCATCACAAAATAGGCCACACGTCGCATGAGATTTTCATTGGAAAGTAGGGCAAAACTCTCTAATTCACATGGATCCACCGACTTATTGGTTTGAATAACACAGCTTCACTCAAGTAGGACACTTCTCTTCGACACAATTCATAGGCATGCAACTATCGACTTCAGTCACGAGCCCACCAACAAACCACACGGCATGACATCACACATGTATTAGTTTGGGATCTCAATTACATGGGCCTGCCACTTCAAAGCCACATGAAGACGTAGTTTAATACACGGCTAATAGATGTAAATGTGAATTTTTCTTCAGCGCCGTGGGGATGAAAAGCTACGGATGTACAACACAGATGAAAATTGAATTGACGCCGGCTGGTTTATTTCTCAAGTTTTATGTTTTTCATTATATCTATGAGTAACTAAATTTTTAAATATGGTTAAGGATGAACTTGCACATTAGATGATATTTTTGATTTATTTTTAATTTTTGTATTTGATTTTTAATTATTAAAACTCTTTTGTTTTATCATTCTCAATTCATTATTGATATTTTCTTCTCCGAATAATTTTAGAATTTATTCCATTTATGGATTCAGTCATACTTTTTCTATTGAATGGATTAGTTATTTGATTATGTTTGAATCAATTATTTATCTATATTAATTTAAGAGCTTTGCTACACATAAGCCCACACTCCACACACCACACATTGTTTTTCTAATTTTTTAATTTTTTACAAATTTTTTCTAAATTTTTTCTTTCTAAAATAATTGGATTTTCTACTCATTATGTATAAACTAGATATGTTCTAAAAGAAAGAAAATAAAAAAAATTAAAAAAACATATGGTGTGTGGTGTGTAGACTTATATATAGATTTTTTCTGAATTTAATTCTTTGCTACAATATCGTTCCTTGAGTATATTGTCGTCGTTGAGTTTTCTCAATCGTGATAATAATTTTCTTATTTTAAAAGTGGTAAATAATTTTTCAAAGGGTTACATATGGTTTAATTTTTGTTTATAGTTCTATATCTTCCAATTGAGAATTTTAGAATTGAGTTTCAATTCAGTTATTCAATAAATTAAGAATAATTAAATTATCGGATTTGTGCAAGGGATTTCTGACACTTTACTATTCGTTAAATTAAAGTACTTTTACTTTTAATCACTTCGTTTCATTTTAATTTTGCATTTACAAATTAATCTTTGTTCTCTTACTAATCATTTAATATTCTTATTTACTTTCATTGCTTTTTCTGCTGTTTTCTTAATTTGTCTCCATGTGGAATCGACCTCTCAAAGCTGTGCTACAACTACCATGTTATTTTTTGGGTGTAATCAATTGCTATGAGAATGAAGATGATAAAACTTGCAATAACAAGTTCAAAATAAAACAAATTAGAATTATGCTTACTAAATATAATGTTATAACTTACAAACATGAATTAACACCAATTGATATTTAATTAAATAAATTAAAAAAATGTAAGTTGATTTGAATTTATAATTTACCAGATCCAAACTGATCAGCACCCTCCTCCTTGGCCTCGACAGGATCATAGTCAATAAGATTTGGAATATGAATTGGACTCCCCGTGATCCAATTTTGTGTGCAAATTAGTGACTCTACAGTAGTAGGATCTCATGAGTTTTGAAACAAATCCAATACGCGCCCTCTGGTGTTGAAGGCCGACTATGGCTACTATACTGATTGGGATGGCCAAAATACTACGGGTTATCTATGCAAGTACGAAATATTTTGGAACATTCATTTTCTACTAAGCTAAGATATCAAAATCTAGTACATATGTATGAAGATCCACTACCAAATATCTATCTATATGACGACAATGAATGGGCGATGAGATGATTGTGACTTGCGGCAACAACGACAAGCTTGCGGTGGGATTCCAATTTGAGGGAAATTTTGAAAATAAGATGAGAGAGAGACATGAGAATGAAGTGAAAGTGAACAGGGGGGGGTTTGAGTTACTCATATAAATCGACGTCATTTTATATAAGTAACTTAATATTTAAAAAAAAAACAGTTGAAACAAAACGGTGTCGTTTTGATTCATCTAGGTTTTTAAAAAATATATATAATATATAATATAATATAATTAATATTATACATACATACATACATACATATATATATGGGGATCCCATCATATTGCCCCCGCCTCGCCTTTAGGCAGAATGCGAGCATAGGTCCTTTACCCCCCACAGGGTGGAGCAATTTATAAGCTGAGCAGCAAGTGCGGGTACCCACTGCCCACCTTTGCCGATTACAGTTAGCATTAGTTGCCGCATCTAAAGTGGTAGTTTTTGTTCATGAGTTTTTCTCAAATTTGAGTTTTATTATCAATGTGGCGGGCACTTTGATAGCTATTGATGAACTTGAAAATAGAAAATGAGCTAACCAAATTGGCACTGTCAAACGAGACAGTAATTTTCGTTGGGGTTCTCATTTTTTGCAACATCCCGCTCCCAAATAAAGCACTTTTAAAATATTTTAACGAGTTATTGTGCTATTAAAACTTTTCTTTACAAAATGCACTAGATATGAACGTTTTATAATAAATGAAATAGTCTTTACAAAAATTAAATAGAGTCAGCGGAGGCATTTAATTAAAAAAATATTGAAATCTCATGTGTTTACAAAAAAATATTTTATTCGTTGCACTAATACATCGTCTAGACCCTTGCATCGTCTCCCTAAGTCAAATTCTGCCCGCTGTACATCCTCAACACCTGTGTTGGTTTTTAAAAAGGAAACATAGAAACATAGAAATAAAAATAAAATGAGTCAAATACTTAATAAGCAGCACATCATACAGTAAAAAATAATATTCATCAGTTCTCTCAAAACATGCATACTCATAGATACATATATAATAATATGATCATAATCTTTTCATAATACTAAACATGACTTTTTCATAAAAACGTGAACTTGCTTATCATATCATATCATATCGTTTCATATCATAGGCCATTACCCATTGTTGACCTTTGTGAATTAGGGTTAGTGAATCTAAAAAGATCCTGATTCCGTCCGTGGCTGCGGGTTATGGAACCTATACATAAGGAAGACATACTGGGTGCACTATCAGCATGTACGACCTGACAATGCAATATGCCCATACATAGGTACCGACTTCATATGATACATAAGCCGCTTACATATCTTATCATACTTGCGTACTTATTATAATATAGATTTTAAAAGAAATCCTATACTTTTCATAACATGTCGTGATGCATGCTCCTCGCATGAATTCATTATTTAAATAATTTTATGCATACACATAAAATCATGATTTTTCATAAATAACTTTAATGCATAAAACATGAGATTTCATAATATCTTAATGCGTAAGCTTGTCATAAATCATACATATGGATTTTCATAATTTTTCATGATTTGGGTATGTAAAAAGAGGCTTCCAAATGATGGCCATACATACATAATATTTTTATAAAACATGTTTACCGTACATCGTAATGATCATACTATTTACCTCCTAGTGCTGCTTCCTGATTTCTACGTCGTAGCTCGTAACCTATACGAGATACTAATCGTTATTAATTTTCTAAAAAACGTATCGTAACCTTCTAATTACATAAAATCATAACAAATAAATAATTTAATAAAATATTAAAATATATTTTAAAATCACTTTAAAAATTTTAAAATTTTGTAAGAAGTAAATCTTTTTGGGCTTATACTAATTTTAGAACGCAAGTCTATTTACAAATAAAACCAAGCCCAATATATAAATACGAAATCTATTTTTGTAAAACATCCTCTTTAAAAGATATACAATTTATAATATAAATACTTAAAAACATTGGCCCAAGCCCCCCAAAGCCCATGTTAAAACAAAAGGAGTTGAAACCCCATGTTGAAACATATAGGCTGTGAAAACAGAGGGCTCGAACACAATTCACTGGAAGAGAAGGCTAAGTTCGACAAAGGTTTCTGAGTGCCGAGGGTGGCCGGAAATGCCACTGGGCTGCTCAAAAAGGTAGTGCGACGCCTAAAAAAGTGGGGTAGGTAGAGAGTAGTGGTTGAAACCGAAAGCAGAGAGGGGAAGAAGAAGAGATTTTCGGCAACAGAGGCTTACAGGAACGGCTTGGGCTCGTTAGGGTTATGCTGGCCGGCAGTTTTCGTGGCTGATTCCGGTGGGGTAAGGTCTGGGTTGGCTGGTATGTTTTTCAGCGTGCTAGCTGTGCGATGAACAGGTGTTTTGATGGCTGTCGAGTGTTGGTTTCACCTTTGGGTATTCCTTGTGTGATGGTTTCTAAAGGGGTCTCAAGATTTTATAGATGAAGAGATGAGGTAACGTGCTTGATTTGGAGTTTAAATTTGAGTTTGATTTTCTGGGGTCTAAAACAGATGTGATTTCTGAGTACTTGCACATTCAAGTTTAAATTTTGAGTTCGAATCTGGTTTAGAAACTGACACGGTGATTGAGTATTTGAGCTTTGAAGAATCTTTGCTGAATCCGAAGACTTGAATTTGAGGTGGGTTTCGATTATAATTTGAGTCATAAGTTTGAATTTATCAGAAGATTAGGCTGTCATTTGAATTTGGCTTGCGGTTTGGAAGAGTTGGAGATATGCTTCGAATGATGATATAAGAGTTGTTTTCGAATTGGAGAAAGAAACTGGATTTGAGTTTGGGTTAGTTCACAAACTGGATTGAAATTGGAGATGGTTTTAAACTAGTGATTGTTTTAAAAAAAAAATTGATCAAATCTATAGGATGGAACACGGCTAGGAGAGGGAAACAATTTAAATCCTTATCTTAAAACTTATCCAAACATATCTTGATAAATAGTAGAATAAATAATTATTTTATCAATAATAAAATAAAATTTTAAGATAAATCCAAATTTTGGTTCGGGATGTTACATTTTTATTCTATTTAGACTCTACTACGAATGTTTGAAGCCACTTGCTCGATGCTTGAAATCATAAAAAAATAAGGATCCACTTATATTCAACACAAGGATGCGAATGCTACTTATAAAATGATTACATCATTCTAATTTATATTTATTTTACATTTAATGAAGAAAATCATGGGTATTACTGATGTTCTTAGTCAAGTTTTGCATCGAAAATCTCAATATATTCTGAATCCCATGAATATAATTTCTACTACAAAAGGACTTATTCAAAAGTTGAGGAATGGTGTCTGGAAAAATCTACTTGAGAATTTGATATTGACAATTTTAGAGTTGAGCTCCATTTTGTACAAGGTTGTGGTTGTCATCAACGAAATCACATTACGATATAGCATCATTATCATTTCGAAATATTTAATGCTATTATATATTAAATATACTACGACAGAGGCTTCCAGGAACGGCTTGGGCTCGTCGGGGTTATGCTGGCCGGCAATTTTCCTGGCTGATTCCGATGGGGTAAGGTCTAGGTTGGCTGGTATGTTGTTCAACATGCTAGCTGTGCGATGGACAGGTGTTCTGATGGCTGCCGAGTGTTGGTTTCACCTTTGGGTATTTCCTGTGTGATGGTTCTAAAGGGGTCTCGAGATTTTATAGATGAAGAGATGAGGTAACGTGCTTGATTTGGAGTTTAAATTTGAGTTTGATTTTCTGGGGTCTAAAACAGATGTGATTTCCGAGTACTTGCACATTCAAATTTGAATTTTAAGTTCTAATCTGGTTTAGAAACTAACACGGTGATGGAGTATTTGAGCTTTGAAGAATCTTTGCTGAATCTAAAGACTTGAATTTGAGGTGGGTTTCGATTATAATTTGAGTCATAAGTTTGAATTTATCAGAAGATTAGGCTGGCATTTGAATTTGGCTTGCAGTTTGGAAGAGTTGGAGATATGGTTCGGATGATGATATAAGAGTTGGCTTCAAATTGGAGAAAGAAACTGGATTTGAGTTGGGGTTAGTTCACAAATTGATTGAAGTTGGAGATGGTTTTAAACTAGCGATGGTTTGTTTAAAAAAAAAATTGATCAAATCTATAGGATGGAACAAGGCTAGGAGAGGGAAACAATTTAAATCCTTATCTTAAAACTTATCCTAGCATATCTTGATAAATAGTAGAATAAATAATTATTTTATTAATAATAAAATAAAATTTTAAAACAAATCCAAATTTTGGTTCGGGATGTTACATTTTTATTCTATTTAGACTCTACTACGATTGTTTGAAGCCACTTGCTCGATGCTTGAAATCATAAAAAAATAAGGATCCACTTATACTCAACACGAGGATGCGAATGCTGCTTATAAAATGATTACATCATTCTAATTTATATTTATTTTACATTTAATGAAGAAAATCATGGGAATTACTGATGTTCTTAGTCAAGTTTTGTAGCGAAAATCTCAATATATTCTCAATCTCATGAATATGGTTTCTACTACAAAAGGACTCATTCAAAAGTTGAGAAATGACGTCTGAAAAAATCTACTTGAGAATTTGATATTGACATTCTAGAATTGAGCTCCGTTTTGTACAAGGTTATGGTTGTCATCAACAAGATCACATTACGATATAGCATCATTATCATTTTGAAAAATTTAATGCTATTGTATATTTTTAAATGCAAGAGCTTGACAATAGGTTTGGTGAAGGAACGACAAAAATTTTAACCCTTAACTCAGCTTTGGATCCAAAGGATGCTTATAAATTCTTTAATATTAATGATATATGTTGTCTTGCGGAAGAGTATTATCCTCTTGATTTTTCTGAGAATAAGAAAATCAATTTAAGATTTCAAATAAAGTATTTTGAAGTTGATGTGTTTACTAATCCAAAGTTTCAAGATTTGAGATCCGTTAGAGATTTATGTCGAAGATTGGTAGAGACAGAGAAATCAAAGATATTCTATCTTATTAATAGGTTGATTCATCTTGTTTTGATTCTTCCAATGTCTATAGCAACTAATGAACGAGTATTTTCAGCTATGAAGATTGTTAAAATAAGGTTTGGTAATAAAATTAAAGATGAATTTCTAGCAAATAATTTAGTTGTCTATATTAAAAGAGAAATATATAAGAATTTTGATTTAGATTCAATACTTGATGATTTTATTTCTTTAAAAGAATGTAAGTTACAATTTTAGATACTCTGTATTTCTTTTATTTAATATATTTGTATGAGTATCTTTATGTTATTTCAACAATATATTTGTACAACTTTAACTTTTCTTGGCACTCTAAAGCAAATTCATGATGCCGCCACTATTTGGGACTCTTCTGTTTTGCTCCGTTCGTCGATTTTTGGTGAGGTTCCATTCCATCAAGTCCCAAGCTTGGAAACTGGATTTGATTGGCAAGGTTATCATTTGTTCTCCCCTCAGCCCCTAGCCCTCTTTTTACCTCTCTCCCCACTTAGCTGGTTTTTGGGCGAGGTCCCACCCACTAAGTGTTATAGCCCTCCTTTCTCGATTACTATGCTTGTTGACCTTCGAGCGGGTCCCACCCTATCAAGAGTCTCTTTGCATTCCTTTAATTTCACTTCATTCGTTGATCTCTGGGTTTCACCCTGCCGAGTTTGTGTGTTTTCCATCCTTTCAAGTGCATGATCACGCTTAGAACTGATTCCACATGTTGCTCTCCTATTCCTAGATCGTGTCGGCGACTTCCTTTCATTTCCTGCACATTTTTCAACAGATGCTCGACCTCTATGATCATGGCAAGGTATGACGGTTTCACTCTGCAAGAAAAGCATCATTTCAATCCATCTACCATTAATTCTGCATGCCAATTATTTTCCCTCATGTTGCGTCATTGGATATGTGCTATTGAAGTCTTGGGAATTGGATGGTCTATATTGGGCACGTGCATCCTAGTTGCCCTGGACTTCAACTGTTGCATCCGCCTATATAGTGCCTTACCCACTCTGGTTAGCAACGCATCCACCTCCTTTCTCTTCTCTTTGCCAATGCTTAAGTTTTTCCCATTTTCTTTATTACCTCTCCCTTCGTTTTGCTTCCCTAGAAATTTTATCCCCCTCATTGGTGTGCTTGAAGGGTTGAGGGCTCGAGAGGTTTGGCTTCTAATGGCAACGAGGTGCCATGCCTTCTTGTTTAGAGGTGCCCCCTAATTCTTTATAATCTGATCAGACTTCCTTTCCAATAGTTGGCAGTTTCACGCCCTTGGTTGGTCATCCCCCACATTAGGGAGGCCATGCCTCGCGACTAGCAAACCTTCATTTTGAAAGGTTGTACATTGTAACATGTTGCCTTGTATTCTATGGGCTTTGCGTTGTAACTTGTAAACTTTTTAGTCTGAGAGCTTTGTGATGCAATACAATTTATTTCCTTTTCTATGTTGAGTGTTGCCACTTGTTTCGGTTTCTGCTCTCCCACTCTACGTGATATATGGATGCTTCATGTATTTGCCTTATTTTTTGGCCTTGCTCGGCCTTTGTTTTCCTTTTCTTCTTTGGTTTAACATCTCTGACTAGTGGAGATTCCACATACTTTCTTAACTTTTCTTGTGGTGCGACTCACTCGACCTTTAGTTTCTTTTTATCGCATTGTGGCTTTCCTGCTTGTCGACGCCCCTACCCACGTTTAGGATTTAATAGAGACTGAAGGGTCGGAGACACGTAATACAAGGCTACATACCCCTCGTACATGACAATATAGTATGCAATGCACCTAGTTTGCTAGTAATATGCAATAATTATCATAGCAAAAAAAGTCTTTTCTAATAGTCTAGGAAAAATAATAAGATTAATGCCAAAGTCACATGATACCATTAGTATAAATATCCCAAAAGCTTAAATAAATAGTTGCACCATCAAAAATTTATAAACCATAGTCCCAAAACCAACTGGGATTCCAAACTTAAACACTTAAAAGCTTAAAAATGATGTTTGAGGTCAAAAGTAAACTAAGACACATAATGTCTTCACTTCGAGCTATGGGTCTTATTGGGCTGGTCCTACTTAACCCTTCTTCATGTAGGATTTTCCTAAATTCCTCAAAAAGTTTCATAATTTTAATTAAAAACTAGTCGACCTCCTGCAATCTACCATAAGCGAAGTATTCTGAGGGACCCTTAGGGCTCTTCTAGGTCTCTTGAACTCTCTTGGGAGACGGCCTCTTACGCTTCCCAATCTATCTCTATAACAACTTCTACCATTTTAGGAGGAGAATGGTAGTGAAAACTACCAGAGTGAGTTTTCGAGAAATGTCAGCAAGTACACAATTAACATAGCACAAATATCATAGACATATAAAGGCAATCACAAACAAATGCATAACATGAATAATAAAACTTATAACTTGACATATGCATCATGTACTTTCATGTAAAGGACCTTCTTTCTGCTATTTTTCTTCTGACTATCTTTGCACGAGTTCATATCATTTCATATATTCTCTTGTCATTCATATGATCTAGGCTTAAAGGTTTGTTCTTGTCATGACTTTCATATAATATGTGTGGACACCTCACTACTCTACTATGCACAGTGTATTTTCCGCTAGTTACCATATCACTCTACGACTCCTTTAGTCGAAATGACTATGCTAGAATCATATACTTATACGCAGTTCGCTTATTTTGCTTTTACCATTCTTAGCACCCATAGTTTTAGGTGCGACCCCTCTCTAATATCCTTTCATAGGAGCTATTTGAGATCCGTCGACTATACTTTGTCGACCCAGGGATTTCACTCGACTTTACCCACTCTTGAGTGAACAGGGAGTTCCACTAGGGCATTTCACCATCCTAGCCTTTAGGGTTCTTATAAAAGTTTTTTGACTCTTTTCTTTTCAAAACTTTGATCCAAAGACATGCAATCATGTGACATAGACTTGTATGCAACCTTTCTTACTTATGCAAGGAATGAAAATCATGAGAATGTGAATCATACATTTCCGATCATGGCTTAAAACATGCAAACAAAATCTCATTTCATAGAAACTTAATTATTCTAGTTTGGAAAGGTAACAAACAAACTTAACCAAAACCTTAAGGGGTCAAGGTCGAACCTTTACACGCATTTCCCAGAACCCTTTTTCTCACATTCTTTCTTACCAACTCATGCATCCATTTAAGGTTTATCAAAACAACATCATTAGGCTATCTCCAAGGCCTTAGTTGAAACCCTAATGTGAGTGCTTTTATTTCATCAAATCATCAAATATTTATTCTAAGACTTCAAACCATGTATACCTGAAACATATAGTAGTTAATAAATTTAATCCATGTATTATACAAGAAATTTAGTAGAATGATCATACTTCCATTTATAAGTTGAAGACTTAAGATTATACCCAAAATATCATCATGGCCGAACCATATAAATCTTAAAACCTCATAACTTTCATAAAATAATCAATCCATTTCAACCCAACCACTTAGGCCGAAAATCAACAAGTCTTAGCCTATCCAATATTTCATAAAATAACCACCAATAATCTATCAATGTATCCTTAGAACCATAAAGTAAAAATCTTAATATATTCTTGAGAAGATATAAACAAACAAGCAAGCAAACAAATAAACAAATAAGATAACAAACAAAGTTCATACAACATATGTAAATAATATCTAAGATAGGTTAAGAGTATACTTACAAATTTTCAAAAAAATATAAGTAAAGGAAATCTGGAAATAAATCAAGAAATAAATCAAGACTTATCCTAAGAAAATCCTAAATCCAAAACTTTCAAAAATAAGAGGGTGTTTGGCTCCCAAGGAAAATCAATCTTTCCTCCAAAAAATCCTAGGGTCAAATCTCTCAAAGGGATAAAATCCTAATTTTCGTTTCTATTTTAAAAGCCCAACTTACTCTATGAAATCTCCCATTTTTCTTTGTTCCAAAAACTTAAGAATACCTAGGGTTCCATTTTAAAAGAATATGAGCCCTAGTTTTTGAGTGAAAGTGTGTGTTTATGCAAAAATCTATTGAGGCTGAAAGAAGTGAGATGAAACCCTCCTCAAACTTTTGCATGGTGACTTAAAAATAAGAATAAGTGGTGCTTACCTTGGTGTAGACCGTGTTCCTAAAAAAATTTGCATTGGAAAAAGTGAAGGAAAATGAGAGCACAAAGAGAAAACACTCTTGGCCAAAAACCTTAGAGAATGAAGAGATAGAAATGATTGGGCAAAAGCCCCCTTAAATTTTGGTTCATTCCTTTTATAGTCTCGTTCCTTTCAAAACAACCTCAAATGCATGAGCAACACATGACAATTTTCTTTTATTCTCTCACATATGATAAGATTGCATTGAGGAAACAAAAGATCACTCAAATTTTTGCTCCCCTATCTTACCAAATCCAACTCTTTCTCTCTTTCTTCCATTGTTTCCAATTTTGCCTCTCAATCCAAGTTTAGTCTAAAAACCAAAGAAGGGCTCTTTAGTAATTCATTTAAAACCCTAATCCTAAGTTTGACACATGGCATGTGGAGTGTGTGGGTTGCTTTTCATTTCAAGATGACTCTTTACACTCCCACACTCCTCTCCCTCAGTGAGGGGTTGAATTGTCTTATGCCAACCCGCCCCTTTTATCCCCTGAGAAGGTATTTTGGGTAGCAATGTGGTTGGTACGCTCCTTCATTGCAATGAAGGCCGGGTAAGTTTTTAAGCTATTGGATGGGCTAGTATCCCCCCATGGGAGAACAAGGGTACTCTTGCCCGCTTGTTCTCGTATTCCACATGGAGGTACTTTGTTCAGGCGGTCTATTCCCTAACCCGCTGCTACCCGTTGACATCAATGGAATGGGTAAGTTTGGGTTAGGCTAGCGCTAGGCCCACACCTCGTTGCTACGGAGGTTGGGATAAGTATTCTGGAAGCCAAAAGGGCAAGTCCTAGTCTCTTCCGTGGGAGGGATGGCTCGCCTATCCAAAAGGGCAAGTCGCCGATCCTCTAGACGCAAGTGGAGGTAGCCTATTCGAGAAGTTTGTTTCTTGACCCATTCCCACCTATTGATGTTGATGATAAAGGTAACTCATTGCCTTCGAGTAGCTGAGAACTACTCGATCTCTATCGAGGAGAAGTCAAGATGTCTCAAGCCAAATCGCCCTCTAGTTTTCCAAAGAGGTAATTCGGACCGCGATGTGATGAGTCTACTCCTTCGCCTCGACAGGGATTGGGTTAAATTTTATAATATGCTAGATTTATTTTATAATTTGGAAAATGATATGGCTAGTCTACTCATTCACCACAATGAGGGTCAGGATAAGTAATTCGGGCTGAGTAGATGGTTGATCGCACTCTCTCGGTACAAGGAGGTCGAGCCTTCTACTCACCTATAATCTTTTTCGGATAAATAGGTGTTCAGGCAGTTTGGAACTGGACCCGCTCCCGCCCGTTGACATCACAAGAAAGGGTAAGTTTATGCCAGGCAGGCATTGCTCCCACACCTTGTGGGTTCGAATTTCACAAATGATGCCATTGTTAACATCTTGTTGCACACACCTATGGGGCAAACTCCAGTGGCTCTGGTTTCTGAGTTGGGCTTGCAAAAACGAAAAAGTAAAGGGGGAGATGTGGCATTGGGAGGCCGAGAAGTCTCTAATACTTAAGTTGGTAGGTATCTTTGTAAACTTGTCAACAAAGAGAGGGACAAAGAGATTTCTCGTACTTATGAGTCCGCTATTTATATCCATAGTCTGTAGGGGACAAATTGTGCCTATCCTTAAGGGCATCTGTCCTTTTTGCCATTCCTCTGTCAAGGTCTCCTAAATGCGGGTGATCTCTACAGTGGCATAATTAATGTGGCGTGAGGCTTGGATGGCACATGATTAATGCGATGTGGCCTCCCGTCCTGCTTTCCTTTCAAGCTTTGCCCTTCAAAATTGAGTGGGCCGAAGGTGAAAGGAAAATCTTCTTACAATTAGCAGTACTCTTCCTTATATATGAATATAAGCTCGGTCAATAAGTCCTATCATCATTAATATTTACCTTTACTAAGGAAAAACTATATAATATATAAGTTAGTTTTGGTAGAAAAAACAAAAGAAAAAATTAATGGAGATATAATATATATATATATATATACAAGTTATATTAAAAGTCCATTGATCGCTAATAATTTCATTCGGCCACAACATTGATTGAGTCTAGATCAATTAAAGGTAGGGGTGAAAAAAATAGGGGAATCGGTAAACCAGACCAGACCGAATCAAATCGGTGAGTTTGGTCAAATACCTAGTTTAGTTCGGTTCGATACCATATTTTTTTTTAAACTGGTCAAAGTTGGTCTGGTCTCAGTTTTTTTTTTTCTAAAATCGAACCAGACCAGTTCATATATATATTTTAACTATGTTGTTTACAATTTTTTTTTTTATATAATATATAATTATATATAAAATAGCTTCATATTATATGATAAATTACTAATTAATATGATATTAAATTTTAAAATCTTATATCACTATAGCCTATTATATTAATAGTTAATAGTGTGCATTAATAATTATACTAATACCATATCACTATATATTATAATATATTACAATATAGTTCATAATACAATTATAGTATATATAATAATATACTACAATATATTTTTACTATAGTATTATATACTATAATATACTATATACTATATTATATAATATATATAATATAGTATATTAAAATAAATAAAAAAAGACCGAACCGGATTAAAATCGGTAAAACTAAAAGTATTGATTTAGAAGCTAACTAGTGCCAAATTAGTTCTTGAAAATGCAAAATCAATGCACATCGGTTTGGTTTCAAATTTTTTAAAATCGAATCAAATCAGGCCTATTACACTTCTAGTTATGTTAGGAGAAAGAAAAAAGTAGTAAAACGAGATTTATGCTAGAAGAAAGAAAAAAGTAGTAAAATGAGATTTGGAGAGTGAGTAGTGCTTCTTCAAATTTATAGAATTCACTGTTCATAACTATATGCATATGCAGATGCATAATCTAATGTAGTTCAATTTAGAACATATTATGCAAATATGCAAATGCATATGTTGATGCATAATTTAATGCTAATACTCTTATGTGATGAGGGTTTCAATTGTAGGCAATTTGAGTATTGGTGCAAGTTGGGATGGTGGGCTGTGGGACCCTCATCCCCAATACAAATGAGTAGCTCATGTCTAGATCATCTTCATGGGAGTTGTGGACCTTATTAAACTAAAGGTAAATGACTAAAGTTGTCGTCATATTTAGATAGTGAGATGAGATGAAATGATTTTAAATGAAAATTGAAAGTTGAATAAAATATTATTAGAATATTATTTTTTAATGTTATTATTGTTTTGGAATTTGAAAATTTTAAATTATTTATTATAATTCTTATGAAATCTTGAAAAATTTATAATGATTAGATAAGATAAGATAAGATGAAGCCGTCTCTATATACAAACGGGGCCTAAATATACATTTTCCTATCCTCTTAATCTTTTGGTACAATTGATGATTTCACATTATATCAAAGCATATATCCAAAATTAAAGGCTTGACCTCTCTGCACACTAGTCCATTTAATTAAATATTTTATGTTTTAGACCTCCTCGTTAAGGAGTTTAGCCTACAAGGAAGATAAATGTTAAAATAAATATAAATGATTAGTTGTATCGCTTTCTATCAACTTAACTTTTTGGACAAGTAGTGATTTCAAATGATATATGATAAGAATCCAGAGTTCCAAATCTGAATCTACACTCTAGGACTCTATTTAGTTGAACATTTCACGTGATAGTTAGACTCCACCTCCACTCGTTGAGGTGGAGTCTAACCTATACATGAGAAGAATTGTTAAGGTAAATATAATGATGAAATCTATCCCGTCCTATACACTTAACCTTATGGGACAAATGTTGATTTCATATATTATCAAATGCTTACTCTATATTCTTGTACATGATTTAATTAAATATTTTATGTGTTTGGCTCACTCATTAAAAGAAGGGTTGGCCGACACGTCAAGGAGAGTATTGAGATAAATATAAATGATTAAATCCATGCTTGTTGAAATTGCCGATTAGGAGATTAAAAAAGATCTGAAAATTACTTTTTGCGCACTTTTATCATCACTTTTTGCGTCCATGATTTAATTATATATATATATATATATATATATATATATATATGTATATAGGGTCATACTATTATGCCTACTGCATGTTACTGCTGCAGTTTACCGCCTAGCTAAAATCTTTTTTTCATTTTTTTCCTATTTTTCATTCTTATTTTTTATCATTTTAAAATATTTAGAAAAAATGAAAAAATACAAATACACTAATAATCACTTCTGTAATCATTAAATAACAAAAAAAAAAAAATCAAAAAACAAAATAAGATTTATGAGGTGTCAAAATTGATGGACAAAGTAGCATTTATATATATATATACACACACATAGATACAAATATACATACATATAAGACTATGGTTATTGCATGTGTTGTCTGTTGAGGTCGACGATTCATGGGGACTGAAGACAAATAATTAATCACTGACTAATTGATTGTTTAGGTTGTGCTTAATTAGTAATGCAAGTGAATCCTGATCTTTTTAATAGAGGAGAATTATATTCATCATCTTAATTTATATCACATATTTTATTATGTATTTATTTATTTATTTCGTATATGATATAAGGATGGTTATTTCAAAAAAAAAAAAAGATATAAGGATGATGAGTAAAATAGTCAGTTCTGAATTTTGATTCTAATTTTATTTGGATCGAGTCAACAAGCTGGGCCTATTTCTCTTTAATTATAGTGGGCCTCCATTCACTTTTTATATTCAGGCCTTGTTGAGTCGTACCGACACCTCAATTCCGTAAATTAATTATTATGGTCTAATTAATTTATATCATTAATACGTTAGAGCTAATTACAAATCTTTTTAAGATATGTATTTTTCTAGACCCAATCTTTTGTCAGGTCAGGAATAGTCACAAAAAAAATTTATTAAAAAAATCACAAATATTATTTACAAGTTTATCATATGCATGATGTGGTATGTCATGTGATAAAATTATTTTTATTATAAAATAAATCTAATATATTACATGAAATCGCATTAATTTATGAGACTAATTTTATATAAAAAAAAAATCTTAAGCACTTTTTTTTATATAATCTTCGCTTGCAAATAAAAATTTTATATGCAGTTACACTACAGAAAAATATACTATTTGGGCGAAAATATTTGCTGTAAATAGTACAATAAATAGCTGCTAATAACTGTTAGTAGGGATTCTCATGCGCCGGTTATTTGTCGCTGTTACACGGCTACTTATAAAATAACGCAGCGAATGAAGAAAATCGTTGTGGTAAAAATTTTATTTGCAGCGACAATAATCGCCGAAAGATTTGAATTTTTCGCTGCAAATAAGATTCAATTTGAAAAGTAAAATCGCCGAGAGAAGTTTTTCGCGGGGTTAGGAACAATGTTTTGAATACTGTACCGGTGAGCGTACCGGCCAAGGCACTGGAACGAAATATTTCGGTACCGGTACCGTTTCAGAATAGTCTATACATAAAAAAAAAAATTATATATATAAAAATATATATAAATTATATTTCAAAATAATAGTCAATATATGAATCAATTATATATATTAATATATATGTAAATAATCTAATCTAAATTAGGATAAAAAAAAGGAAGAAATGAAAAAAAAAAATAAAATTCTCAAATCCGGTACCGGCCGGTACAGGCCTGTACACATGGCCGGTACGGCCGAAATACCGGCCGGTACGAAACAGACCCCATTTCTGTACCGGTCACTGTTCCGGTAATGTATGTACCGGCCGTATCGGCCGGTACGGTACGAAATTTAAAACATTGGTTAGGAATCGCTGCTAATTATTGCAATTTTGCTGCAAATTTAGCAAACATATTCGCCGGAGAGATTGGTGAGGATTTACTAATTTCGGCGAGTAAGTTTCGCCGCAATAAATAATTTTTTTTTCTTTCTTTTTTATCCATATTTATTTATAAAACTACAATACCCTTGCCGATCGTATCTATGCAATCAGAGATGATGCAACCACATACCAGTACGTGCCTCATTATATATATGGTAGAAAAGAACTTCATATCATGCATCGTCAAATAAATTTTCAAACACCCCATATAATTATATAAATCAATCAGTGCCAAAATATTGTTGGTCATATCACCCATACTAGTTTATGATCTTCGATTAAGGTGATATCAATGATCTTCTGAAGTTCCCATTTCCGGAAGAGATAACTGAAAATATCCAACCTATTCATCTTGTCCAACTTATAAAATGTGAATATACAGTAGTCAAATTAGACTCTCTTGAAACTCAAAAGTTTACAAAATAGAAACTCCAGTTCAACAGGAAAACAAGATGCCCTATAAGAGGTAGATCTGTCCAGTCAAAGAGAGCTCCTAATTCTAATCAATCTCAGACCTGTAATCAAAGCACTCCTCTGGCAAAAATCCAAACCTGCGGACATACAAAAAAAGATAAACATATAAAAAAAATATTAAAAGGGACAGTTTATTTAATATAATATATTAAAGTGTGAGTCATTTAAAAATAATTTTACAATCTGATATATCATATCATATATATCATTGACACGTATAATCTATTGATGAGTTATTGTATTTGAGTTTCAAAATAAAAATAAATCTATTTACAAGCACCTTTATTAACAACTTCATAATGAAAACGCTATATTTTTTTTAGATGAAAGTAATTATATTATTTTTCCTTACAACTTTTTAACAACTTTGTTCATGTAAACAAAATTCACATTTGATTAAAGAAAATATAAAATATGTATTCATATATGCTGATCAAATATGAACCTTTAAGTATAAAACCAACTCTCATTTAAGATGTCTCAATCTGACTGTACTATTAAGCAATAATCAGAGCAAACAAATCTCATAGAATCGAAATTCATTTGCTAATCTTAAGATATATAAATAAGGAAGATTGTTCCATTCTTTCTATTTTTTACGTATATTATAAAATAAAACTTGTATATTAATTTTCTTGAATTTTTTAGCAACTTATCAACTGCATATATAAAGAGAAATTATAATTTTGACAGGGGCAAGTTTTTTTTTTTTAATAATTATAATGTACAATAAACTTGTTTCCTGAGACAAAAAAACAAAAAAAAGCTTGCAGGTACTCTCTCCATCTCTACAAAAACTCTTTTGCCTCTCTCTACAAAACAACCCAAACCTTCACATGGAGCTATCTTAGCTCCTCCCTTCATTTTTTTTAGTTTTTTTTTTTTAATTTTTTTTTATATATATAGTTTCACCATTAATATATATATATTTATATATATAGCTACGCTGCTTATAGAGCTACAATTGGCTTAATTTTCTACCATCCACCATTATAAAATGTAGTACTATTTGCTTGTAAATACTCAATTCACGAGCTGGAAATGAAATTCTTGAAATTATCTATCATGGACCACCGTGTAGTATGATAAAATTGCTAGAATATAATAATTCTCGAAATAATTATCTGTTGCACAATTACATCCTTCTCTTCCCTCTCTTTGCCCATGTACTCTCGAATAAACTACAAAGGCAAAGAAAAATGTCACATATTATTTGTAAAAAGATTTCAAATAGGAGGACCTTGAGACTTGGAATACGTACCCCAAAAAACTCGCAAAATATGCAAACTAGGCAACCCAGCTCACTAAGTCTCTTGACAAGATGCAGCGAGGATCGGGTGGGCACCCAATATCTCCCTCAACACACGCTCGGTTGCCTCCTGTTTCTCTCTAAACATACACTCGGTTGCCTCTTATTTCTCTTCAAGTGCCGTTATCTTTGCCTTCATTGTCTCCATCTCACGGTTGGAGGATTCAGCTGCATTCTTGTATTTTTCAATTGCAGCAAGATACTCTTTCTCTCGTTCCAAGTCGCGTTGTCTTTTAGTCTCTAGTATGACCATCTCGCCCAATCCTCTTGCATAACTTGGTCTATGACCAAATACCTCTTTAAAGACACTCACGGCTGCTTCTCAGTTCGCTGCTCTGGTTCTAGATTATCCATCATTCCCCTCATATTATTCTGCAATAGGACGTAATTAATTGATCATAGTAGTAATGAGAAGTTGCAAATATTTGTGTTAAAAAAGAAATGGCCAGCTTCAAAGACTTGCAAATTAATAAAAGAAATACAACTTCTAATTATTACTCACATAAGCCTTCTTAGTGGCTTCTGTCACAAACTTAGATTGTTTTTTCGACCAGTGGGTTTTCTTGTAAAAGTTCACCATCGTATCTCCATCAGCACGCTACATGGTCAATCACATTGCAATATATAAATCAAACGGTATAGATACAATAAAACTAATGCTTATTTGAAGACTAACCAAACAAATACTACCTTCTCTTGCAAGGCCTTCACAAAGGATTTTCGACTGGTTGTGTAATTAACTTTTTGCTTCTTTCTATTCTCCTTATTGCTGCTAATTTCTGCAATAACGATGACATATTAGGAAATAAACATCAATATCATTCCCTGGTGATTTTGGGCCAGGGATAATAAGGGATATCATGAAGAACTGGTATTTCATGCATAACCATAGTGGCAAGTTATATGGGACAAGAATAACTGGCAAAATACTATACGGTTTAGCCAGATTATTGAAGGGATTGAAGCCATCACTTGCCAGACCGAGCCTAACATTGAGCGCATCCCATGCAAACCAACTATGAGATTGATCAAATGTCTTCTAGGACTCGGAGTCAGCAGGATGTCTCATAAGATAACTCTCATCGGTAACCCGCTGCTCCTTATGCCATCTCATATAACCTGCTATCTTTTCTGATACAAATAGATGCTGCGATCTTGGCTTTAAAGGAAAATGTCGAAGCAACTTTTAAGGGATCAACCGTGATTCGTGTATTTGGCATCCATCGTGAAGCCTTACATATTGGGCACTCAGTAAGATTGGTATTCTCTTTCCTGAATAAGATGTAATTGTTGCGGCATGCATGAATTTTGTTGTACTTGAATCTCAAACCTTGCTCCAATGAACGTGCCTCTTTATATGATTGTAGCATTGCAACATCAGGACAGGCAGACCACAGAAGGCTTAGGAGCATATCGAAAGACTTTATTGACCAACCACCAAGTATTCTAATGTGTAACAAGTTCACAATGAATGAAAGTTTTGAAAATTTTATGCAGCTGTTGAACAAAAGACGTCGGACATCCTTTAGTAGTTGGTCAAAAGTTGAGTTTGGGAATAGTTGTGGTATTGCTGGCTGGGAAGGCGATATAGTGTTGCCTTCGGGCGCATCTGATCCGAATGTACTTACCCATATGTCATCTAACATATGGTCCATGTCATCAATGAATCCATCTTCAATTCCAACCCCAGGATCATCATCAATGATGGGGAGTGTTTCTTCCTCTCCATGAAATATTCACTGGGTGTAGTTTGAATTTATTCCCTTTATGAATAAGTGAGACTCCACGTCAAATATAGGTAAGTGGAGATTATTTAAGCATCTACGACAAGGACATCGAATACGATCACTATCCATGGAATGGTTTACTGCCATTGTAAGGAAATTTTTAACACCTTCAGCATATGCAGGTGACCCAAGTTGTTATCCAAATTCATCCAACTTTTGTCCATCTAAAAAAAATATATAATTATATATTAAATGACTTTGACATTAGTCTGATCACTTTTAGCATGAGTAATCAGCCCATGAACTCTTTTTGTTTAATATGAGATTATTTACATAGAAAATAAAAACAACCTTAAAACTGTTCACGCAATAAATTCGAATCGAGGGGGGATTTTAGTTTAGGTGGTTCAGTTACAAGGAGTTGAATACTGCAACTTCCAATTTCTCTTCAGGTTTTTAATCCTTTTACTTATACTTTGGTAAACTAAATCTTGATCTCTTAGTCTTTGTCTAAATCTCTTATCTAAATATATATATTTTGGATTTGGCAGAAAATGTTGTTGGAGAGGGAGGGTGCAGCAAGGTATACAGAGGATGTCTACCATGTGGGAGATCAGTGGCAGTAAAGGTATTAAAATCGTATGAGGAGGCTTGGAATGACTTGTACGCAGAAATGGATATCATCTCAACATTAAAGCATAAGCACCTTTCACCTCTTATTGGTGTATGTCTCGAAGATGACAACCTCATCTGTCTATGACTTCTTTTCAGTGGGGAATTTAGAGGACAACTTACATGGTGATCTTCTATGACAAACAAGTTGATATTCTTCCCTCTATAATTTCCATTCATTCATTAAAATTCTTTTATTTATTTATTTATCTGTTATGTAGGTCATGGGAACAGATCTGTGTTGCCATGGGAAGTGAGGTTTAAAGTGGCTATTGCAGTTGCTGAGGCTTTAAATTACCTCCACATAGAATGTTCTAGGCCAGTTATTCACAGAGATGTAAAATCTTCAAACATTCTTCTTTCGAATGAGTTTCAGCCACAGGTACTTCTCTACAATGCAGTAGTATTTTATTTTATTTTTTGAAAGAAGGAAGAGACAAATATTATTGGTACGAATGAAATAGCAATAGGCATACCGCATGTATACAGGACGTATACTAAAAAATATCTAAATGCATTCTAAGGATTGTAAATTAAAGATAATAAATCATGGGCATTGTTTTCATACAGTACAATAGCTGAAAATCAAAGCATTAAAGTGTTAAAAAAAAAAAAAAAAAATCCATGTGAGTAAGTGATGCAGGCGGATCCGAGACAGATGATGCTGAGCTGTCTGATTGCACGTTGATGGCGCTGACGTACCATGAATTGGCAGATCAGCATAAAGGCCGAAAGTGATCGTGATCTCTTTCTAATTGGGGGAGTTTTTAGGTGCGTTTTAGTCTTTTGGCCATAACTTTGGCTACGAGTGTCAGAATTGCGCATAAGACCCCAATTCGGAAAGCTCTTTCCGACGCGCACGCTGTCCACATCGAGCATGGCTCCATGTGCCTTTTTTTCGACCTCAAATTCCGCTGTTTTCCCTTCCGAATTGTCATTTTTAGTTATTTTTTTACTATTTTTAGTAATATTTCGTATGTTTGTTAGGAAGTCATTTTAAATCCGATTTGTTCCGGATTTTTCGCAGATTACTTTTCGGGATTTTGCCATTTTTGGAAAAATTCGGTTACAGACGAATTTTAGCTATATAGTCCGGCTTGTGGACTGATTTTCAACAATCTTTCATTTGATAATATTCAGTTTTTTTCTCAGAGACGTATTCTCTGTATTTCGGGCGAATTTCTTGTGCTCTTCCTTGCGAATTCATCTGTTCAAACTAGCCTGCAGAATAATCGCTATTCTGTCGGGCGTCAGTAAGTAACGCTATTCATTTTTTTCCACTTCAGAAGTGCATAGGCATATAGATCCATATGAAGTTTTAGCCTGCTCAAAAAGCCCGTAACGTCCATATACAATGTCTTTCACATTTCTCAGGTTGATAAAAGAAGCTGAGGGACATCTAAGTGTTAGGGTCATTGTTTTTTTTCTTTTTTGAACTTTTAAGTGCAACTGGATGGCAGCAATGTCACAAATGGATGTGCACACTGCATCTAGAGATCATATCATGGCTATCTCTGTATTACTCCATGTTATCGTACGCACTTATGTTGTTGTGTTTACTGTTTCGGTTCAGTTTTTATTTTGATACAACTAATGACATATTTATTTAGGAAGATTGCTACACCTCTTCCTAAATTGTATTATTCTCAATTGTACTTGTCGATGTAAAATGTTTCTTAAGTGTTTTTATGAAAACCAATATTTATCTTTATGCAGTTATTTGATGGTCGTGGATGGGCATTAAAGATTTGCCAGTCTTATTCAATTAAACTTCCATATGGTCTCTTTTGCTTGTAAAATAATGGTATATAGGGTACAAATTAATAATCAAAGATAGATATGGTGGTATTTTATTTAAAAGGAGTATGTGAGGCTTGCTCACCTTAATATTATTATTATATTTTTTGTAAATGCGGCAATTACTCTATTAGTATCTATAAATGTTGCACACACCCAAAATGTAAATGCGGGAATGTCTTTGAACTAATGGAACTCATGAATTTTCCTTTGAATGTCCTACAGCTAGGTACCTATACTAAATACAAGTACTAATATATACTAGGTCCCTGCAGGAAATTAGTAAGTGTAAATTAAGCCTTACTTATAATATCTTGTAATTAACTAGATGAGTTCATGAAAATTTGAAATATCTAGAAGTGGTGCAGTACAATATAATCTCATGCAAATTGGAAAGGAGTTTTGGAAGTGGTGCATTACCATTGATAGTGGGGGGTGTAAAAGGAGTCCTTGACTTACTTGATATATTATGCGGTGGCGGATGAGATCACGGGCAGAGCTTTTTTAATCTCAGACCTTGTTTGGATTTTGATATCCTATTGCAAAAGCTTCAATCAAATGGCCGACAACATTGCTACAAAGCCAGTAAGAAAATAAACATATGGATAATGCCATATGAAATGATTCCTAAACCTGCTTAAATAAGATTCTTATAGTCATAGGGATGTTACCAAATCAAATGATTATCTAAAACCTGTAGTAAATATAATATACTAGTGCCAGTGACACTAGTGCCGGAGAATATATATGATGATCATGTCATGGATTGTGCCATTCTTGCTGATTCTCCAGCCATTAACAAAACATGCATAATGCTAGCTGAAAAATCCTTATTCTACTAATTAAGTATATACCCAGAATTATTCAGCTGGTTCTACCGTTCTAATTTGGCAGCTTGTTTTACTGTTTTATTAACAATCAACTCTCATAATCTCACTTCTTAATTACTAGCTTCCCTATAAAGTTATTTGAATACACAACATAAAATAGCCAGCAACACAGAGTAATTATGCATCTTACTGATTAAAAGGGGGGCAAAAGGCGATAAGGAGTGTTTGGACTTGGAGTGCAAATCTTGGCTAGTCATATAATGACCTAGTGACCTGTAGGTTGGTACGTATTTAATTGACTTCAATGGAAATCGTATTTTAATTTGAATGGTTATTCCACCACCAACAATCATATTTTTACTAACTTCTAAGGGTTCAAACTTAGAGAAGCTGAAACCTTACTTGGAGAGTGGGAAGGTGAAGCTGGTCTTAGACCCAAAAAGCCCATTTCCATTTTCTAAGACTGTGGAGGCATTTTCCTATCTGGACACTAACAGAGCTACCGGAAAGGTGGTCGTGTATCCCATCCCTTGATAGAAAACATGTCAGTTTCAGCAATATATGTAAAATTAGTATGTCCTCGTCCATGCATTAGGACTAGAAATAAGGAAGTGTGGCTGTCCAATGCCATACATACATATATATCTATATATATATATATATCTTTTGATTCTCAAATGCATGTGTTTATAGCTTGTGATGTTCAGCTTTTGCATCATTACTCTGTTTTTCTAGTTGCTTGTTTTGTGTTGGGTTTATAGTTAGAGAGACTCATAACAAATGAACAAGCTGAAGAATGTGTGGAAACAAACTACAATGGTCACAAGTTCAATCCAAAGGCAAATAATCATCACGACCGTTCAAAGACTCATAACAAGTTCAATACAAACCTCAATTTCTCAGGACTCGTCAAGCTCCGTGATGAAACTCTGCGATGAAGCTCGTCGAGCTCCAATACCACGCTTAAGCTAGGGCTTCCACTCATTCTCGAGTAGAGGTTCTTGTTCTTGCAGGGGACGCACTACGGTTAGGGTTTTTGAGAAGAGAGGTTGGAATGTATCGAAACCGCGGGAGAGAAAGAGGGAGAAATGGAGATAAACGGGAGAAATGGAGATAAACATAGAGAAAGAGGGAGAAATGGAGAGAAAGATGGAGAAATGGAGGCAAAATAGGGTGGAATCGCGAAATGGAAAAATGGAGGGGAAATGGAATCGTGATTTGGGGAAGAAGGTCTGGAAGTGTTTTCCCCGCGCGCCGGGGGGGGGGGGGGGGTGGAGTCGTAGAAATGCATGGGGTGGAAATAAGAGCGAAGGCCCTGCCGTTAAAGGGAAATTTTGCGGCGATTAATTTCGCTGCAACTATTAAATTCGTATAACCATGATATGTTACAACGAAATGTTCGCCGTAACAATTCCAACGAATAGAGTCACTGTTTATTTTCGCCGTTATATTCTCTAATATCGACGTAATAGCTTGAAGAGAAAGTTTTAGGCCATAACGTTGCAGCGAATATTAATTCGCCAGAAATAATGATAACTCACGGCGAATTAATTAGCGGTGATTTTAATTTCGCCGGAAAAGGCCATTTTTGTTGTGGTGAATTGTTTTTGTGCACCCCTATATATATTTTATTAATATAATTAACTACATTATTTTTTTAATATTAAAGAAATATTTTAACTAATCATATGAATAGAATGCTCAAAGAATACGCACATCATTATACGAAAAGATCATATGTGATAACATTCTAAACACAGACATAGCACGTATGCATGCGTGCATGCAGGTATATATAATGGTGTCACGATTGCATGCAATTATCATAATATTATTATTATTATTATTATTATTTCAAGATATTAACTTGCATTATTGTAATTTGATGCAAGTAAAAGGGATTCTACTCATTATTCTATACTGCACATTTTATATATTTAAAAAAAAATTATTATTATTATTATTATTATTACTATTTTATTTTATTTTTACTAAATTTATTGAGTTGTTTTACTCATCTATACACCACATATTTATTATAAAAAAAAAGTGTAATTTGTAATGTATAAGATGATAAATAGAAATTTTCTAATATGATACTCCAACTCTTTCATATTATAAGAATGTTCGAAACAAAATTCTTCCAAATAATTATGATCTAGAACAAACGGTTGGTACGTAAAACTCTCGGCCCAGTACTACACTACAACAATATTGTCCATTGCCAGCAAATTAATTTTAACGCTAAAGCCCATAAAAACCACCTGAATACATTCCTCTCAACAATTATTCATCCATCGCACAATGGACGCCATTGAATTATCTGATTTAGACAAAATCAGCTACTTCAGAAATTAGCCATGAATAACATAGCAAATCCGGCCAATTAAGTGGATGGAAATTACACATACTTCTCGCCGTAATATCTTACAATTGTTAATAAATATAGTTGGGAAAGTATTATTCTTGTTGACACCTTCCGTCGCTTTAACTCCAAATAAGTCGCTGCACATGAGATGGTATTCCTGTCTAAACAATCGATTTTATCGACGTTAATTACTCTAATATCATTTGTGTGTTAGATTTTACAGCGAATGAGTGGAATAAGCTGCAAGCTATATATACACAACATGCAATAGCAACGAATTAGCATTTTATTGCAGCGATTGTCACCTTACAATTGTCTAAATCCATTAATTACAACGAATTCATGGCCTCTGTTCCATCAAATTTATTTTCTCTATGAATATTTTTCTTTTTGCTTATTATAATTATTTTTTCGGTTTTCAAATATGAACATGCATGGTTCAATTTAATTGTAATTGTGACTTGTATGTTCACCAAACTTGCCCAGATTGATACCCAATTCACACCTTCATTGTGAAACAATTTCTTACCGCATAAATATTATAAAATACTTGAGCTATAATCAACCTGATATCAATTCACCAATTGCACATTTGTAGCACCTAAACATCCTTGTGTGTGCATTCAAATTCTAAAACTCACCAATTGCATGTGTAGAGATCATACCAGCAATTATAGACTAGATTAGTATTTGAAAATACCCATATCATTGAAATAGATCTCACAACCAAGTTGGAATTCTACCCATTTTTTGCTACATCTCATATAATATATGTTGCTACACAAACATCAATTTGCCATGCAAAATAGCCATTCATTCATCAGTTACTGCAACATTAAGTTAGAATACCTGGACAACACTTTGCATAATTTGGCTGGTTTGGGGCATAACTGCCCAGCTTGAGAGATTACAATCCATCACCATAATTAAAATAATTACTGGAGTACAAGCCACTATATATACAATGATGCGTTCATGTAATTCATTGTTTTGGAAGAGAGGAGAGACTGATTTCTTACACATTGTCTCCTAACTAAAGTAAGTATATTCAGGTACAAAGTTGAACTGGCCCATGGAGATTCAATCTGAAAGACAAAAAGAGCAGTCCTACTCGCTATGTTGACTCCATACATTTTCCCCAGGAGTTGATAGAATTTCTGTTATGACAATATAACAAAAATTATTCATGGGCTAACCTGCACTACCCCATAATCTGGAAATATTAACTTCAACCACCTGCATTCCAATAGAGCAGTATTTAACATCAGTAACAGGATACTACATCAGCCAGTTAATTTTTATAAATGCTAGATGAGTCATTCAATTTCAGCCTTTAAATTATCAAAATGTTTATATACATATACAAGTATAAACTACCTGAAGTATACGTGTCTTCCTACTCACTAGCCAGTAAATCCAAGGGATAGTGCAATCCTGGTTGTATATTGCTAATTAGCAGCAGTCTCCAATCCTTCCCCGTGTATTTGCCAAAAACTACAAGGGGGAAGTTACATGGTATGCCAATATCATGTAACCTATGTTCTAACAATTATATATACACTAAATTCTGTTATATTTAAATATAGTAGTATGACAATTTAAAACTTCCTAGAAAGTCTTCCTCTATGATGTCCAAATCATAGTAGCAACCTTGTTCATGTACTATGCTATTTTCAGAAAAGCCCATTGTATATGTATATACTACTATACCTAATGGCATCTATGGTGTGGTTTTGTATTCCTCTTAGTTTACATAATGGTTAAAGACACAAAAGGTACTATGTATATATATTGCCAATATTCCAAGCTGCATGCTTTAGCCAGTTATTCACTAGAAATTCATTATCCATGCCTTCAACACATGTTGGCTGCACTTTTGGTGGAAATTCAAAATGAACTCATTTTGATCCTTACCCACATTTTCAATATCTTGTAGCTGAATTTATGTACTAGACATTTAGTTTAAAAAAAACTGAGTGCCTTCACTACTTTTTGTTGTCACTTAAAATACATGGTTATGGTACATATATACAAACATCATCGTGTGTTTTTACATACTAGTGCTTGGCACCCTATTCTTGTGAATCTAGTTATCACATCTCTGACATGTATTTTAAAATAACTCCAATGTAATTTTTTTTACTACAATGCAAGGCATTTTTGCATTTTTAACGTTTACACAATTAGTTTGCATTTTATTATGCACCTAGGCCAGTAAAATTCCCCTAAAACTAACACTTTAATTAATTGGATGCATAAAAGTAACCATGAGCATTATGCAATTGAACCAAGCAAAAATGTAATCTACAAACCTTTTAAGCTGAAGCGTAGACAATCTCACATGCAAGCATGGTCACTTACAATCGCTGGTCATTGAGTGTTAGGTGAGGAAGTACTCCATATTAAACCTGATGTACCTGCATACCAAGAATCTTGTCAGTGTCTCATGTGTGTAGCTTCAGCTGTGTGATAGTAAATATAGAAAGAACAACGCTTACACCAAATCTAGGTTTCATTTTCTTCTACAAATACCTTCCACATATATATAACCCATGTTGTTTCCCCCTACTAGTAGTCAGGCAGCCCGAAACCTTCAACTCTTTTTATCCAATCACATCAACTACAAAAGATCCAGCCATGAGCCAACCTTTCAACACCTACCCTTTTAGCTTCCAGCAAAACAGAGGTTTATGTAGCTCCTAAGTCATGCAGACATATAAATGGAATGGATGCATATATCAATATATATATATATATATATATATTTAGTCCCCCAACCCCCTCTCCTTTCCCAAAAATATGCACTATGCATTACACTTTTAGCTACCCAAAAGGCACCAAAAAAGTAGACAAAAAATTCCACATTCATTTTTTGCATGCAGCTCAGGGGTCACTGCATCCCCTGAGCATAGCCTCCCATAGGCATGATCTGAAACTGTGCCATGAAACTCCTCAACACATTTTCAGTTTCCTTTTATTTCTCCACACAAGTACGCAATTCTTCCGTCACACGATCTAGTTGAGTCTTGTAGCCCTCCGCATCTTTCTTATGTCTTTCTACTAACATTGCATACTCTTTCTCTCATTCACGATCATTTTCTCTTGAAGGCATGGGTATCACCATCTCTCCAAGGCCTCGTGCGTATCCTGGTCTATCACCGAGGACCTCCCTAAACACAGCATCAGCTGCCTGCTCAGTACGATTCTCAGGGGCTATCTCATCCATCCTTCTGGTCATCTTCGTCTACACATATCAACAAGTGATTAATTTATCTAGTAACTAGCAATACATGCAGTTGATATATGTCAGTTTGGCATGCAATCTCTATGCTCCTATCTGTGTTGAAATGTGTGAGCATACTTACATGAAGCTCTTTAGTGGTATCTGTGACAAACTTATTCTTATTCTTAGACCAGTGAACAGCCTTGTAGAAGACCACCTTGTTTCCTCCTCTAGCTCGCTATTATCCATTGGAATTACACATGATACAAGTGCGGATCAACATTTCATATTTCAATAACAAGAATAAAAAAATATCAGTGTCTCAACTAATCTTCAATGAAGTCAAAGGATAGATAGCCACAAGTCTTTCCCCTAGTTGGATGCATGCTTATATGCTTTTTGTAATTTCATGGTAACAAAAGTTGAACATGTGTATGCTACTTCAAGTAGGCAAAACTTCATTTTTATTTTTTATTTTGTGTAAACCCATATAAGGTTACACTTAAAACAGTTTCGATTTTCCCAATCATATATGGCAGGGCAGGCATTGTTATGAAATATAAAATATCCCTACCTATATTGAAATGCAAGTCCAATTGCTCTACTCACAATCTGGAAATTCAGTTAATTACCAACTACATATCAGCATGACAATAGCTAATAGCATGCTAAACTTTAATGCAATGAATTATAATCTGGCAGTGAACCCTACAACTGGACAACTACTTTGAAGTTTTATATCTTCCACTAATATGCAGTATATGTGTCTAATAATACATCGCCCTATTGAATGGTATATCCAGTATATGCACAAGGTCATTCCTAACCCAAAAATTAAGTGAACCGGTTACAATTATATAATTAGATTTTTCTAAATATGGCCGGTATCGTAGTGAAAGAAATATTATTCCATACTATTATGGCAGATTGAACACTTCATAACTATTCCAATGAAACCCAATGAAATAGGTCTTGGCTGCAACAAAGTCATAAATTGCCATGTTGATCACCACAAATAATTCATAATGCTACTACAATATTTTGCAATTCTATCCCTTTCATGTTAAGGCAGCAACTTATATTGTCTCTTACCAATATCATCAATAAAAACACAGTATTATATGTGTTTAAAAATAAGAGCAGCAAAATTGAAATATTATGTTTAATGCCTACAACACACACATCTTAAAAATATATCAACCGAAACTGTGATACATACCTGTTCCTCTAGGTGACGCACAAATGATTTTCGACTTGCGGTGTGATTGACCTTCAGCTTTTTACGATTCTCCTTATTTATGCGTGAGATTTTCTACAATCATGAGAACAAAACGTCTTGTAATTATCAAATACATAATCATCATGAATAATCTATAATCTGTCTACAACATTATACTAAAAGGTGTTACATACAGCCCATCTATATACCTTGAATTGCTCACTTCCCCATCGGCCGCACAGCTTAACCCATACTGGGGGGGGGGGGGGGGACCAAGCTTGGCCCACTAGCCAATGCCTCATCATGGCTTGTATATGACAAATATATCTTGTGTAGCTCATGATGGAAGGCATTGTATCTCTTACGTAGTTGCTTCCAAACAGCCAATCGATGATTCTTTAGTTCCCAATCTAATTCGAAATCCTCCTACAAAAAGGAAAAAAACCAACGTTAATAAATTGCATGCATAAACATTATAATGAAAAATTGGTCTTTAATTATGTAAATATCTTACCTTGACCCTATCAATCAACTCATCCTTCACGGACTTAGGTACGCCCGTCCACCTTGCGTAGCTCATGTCCCCGTGATGTTTCATAATCCACGTTATTCGTGTCGTAAACATGGAGGCGTACTCACAGCAAGGGGCAGTTTCGCCATCATTTATTCTCAAAGGGATTTCATCGTGCCTCCTCAATTTCTTGAACTCAGTGCACTTAGCAGGTCCACGCCCACGCTTTTGTTGTGTAGTGTTTGTTATGGGTGAGACTGTTGCACCGTCTGCTAAAGCATTAAGAATTTTACAATTATCCGTTAATAACATTAACAAAGTCAAATAGGTCAGAAGACCAACGATGGATCAATAAATCTAAGGTGCATGTGAAAAGGATATCCATTTCGATAAACAAACATCAATAGTGCTTACCAATATTTCCCCTAGTAGAGTTAGAATCTGCTATTGGATTGGCGCTAGGAGCGTCTATTTCTACGCTTGGTCGCTGTGTTGACGCATTGAAGCTCTCGCCCTGACCATCACGCTGACTCCATCGCCAAATAGGGACATTATTTGAGTCGGGTTCTTGTATCGAATTGGCGCTAGGAGCATCTATTTCTATGCTTGGTGGATGTGTTGACTCATCGAAGCTCTCGCCCTGACCATCACGCTGACTCCATCGCCAAATAGGGACACTATTTGAGTCAGGTTCAGGTATCAGATTGGCGCTAGGAGCATCTATTTCTACGCTTGGTGGCAGTGTTGACTCATCGAAGTTCTCGCCCTGACCATCACGCTGACTCCATCGCCAAATAGGGATACCATTAGAGTCGGGTTTAGGTATTGGATTGGTGATGAGAGTATTTAACAGAGAACTCGGTGTATGTGTTGCCCAATCAAACCTCTCGCCTTGCCCCTCATATTGACTCCATCGACAAATTTTGTCCATATTAGAGTCGGCTTCCAATGTAGGAATATAGCAAGGAGTGTTTAAGTCTACTCTTGGTGGATGTACAGATGAATTGTACCTCTTGTCTTAACCTTGGTGGTGAATCCATCGCCAATAAATGTCCCTACTAGAGTATGCTTCAGGTATTGGATTGCCGCTATGAGTATTTATTTCTACACGCGGTTGCTGTGTTGCCTTCTCAGGACTCTTATCTTCATCCTCTTCGTCACTCCATCGGTGAAGCCGTGGAGGCCCTGGACGACGTAATGCTCTACGAGGTGCAAATCACCTTTTAAATTGTCGAACTCTTCCCTTTAGTCGGCCACTTTGTTCCATTTGTTTATCCTTCATTTTCCTCCAAAAATTAGTAGACAAAGAAGTCAGTAAATTTATGAACCTGTTTAGTCGCATAAGCCCATATTTCAAATTATGACTAGGAAGCAAGTAATATATCAAAATGTCTAAGCAAGTAATATATCCTACTATAGTGCAGCCAATGCCATACAAAATGCACATATCTTGCATTTCAATTGTTTCAAATAATTACATAAGAATTTATATAATGATTTCTTAGGAAAGTCATTTTCTACAGTTCATTTATGTCACAAGCATACATACCCATTACGGGTATAAGATGTACTAGTTAGTAGTTAGGTATGGCTACTTTCCTAATGAATTTTACAACTGTGAGCATCTATTTTTGGTGAGTGCAGTTGGATGAATGAGATGATATGTATGATAGTATTCAAGGATTGAAACCTAAATTGACTTGTGTTCTTGGTAGGGGTTCAGCCTTTTATAACAGAGACATATAAATATTAATAGCCAGTTCCATGGCAAGTCAAAAACCATAAGCAATATACATAACTTACATGTCTATAAACTCATTTCATTCGAATGTCTTCTGTTACAATACAAAACTGATTGTTCTAGTATGTGTTAACACATTAACAATGTTGCATGTATATTGAATAATAATACAATAAAACAAGTCAGTAAATTAATTAACCTGTTTAGTAGGGAGTATTTCAACTATTTCAACTTGTGACTAGGAAGTAAGTAATATATCAAAACCAAAACCTGTAATAATACATTAGTCGGTGGGTTTACAACCAAACCTTACCAAAGATGGGTTTGCTCCTATAGTTACATTCTTTTGTCCCTTTTTTTATTTATCCGACTTAGTACTAAAGCATATCACTATCTACACATTATTCACTCTCTATGAGGAGGCAACCACATTGTAGTAGACTGTATAAGACCCGAAGATATAATTTTCAGTCTCCCCAATAAATCCTAGCTACCACAATTCACACAACAATGAGAATTTGTTCCCTCCACCAAGATGAAAGTACTTGCTGCATCTATCCCCAAAATTAAAGCAATTTGTAAAGCAAGGAGGAATAGGTAAAAGAAGAAAAGATCCACTGGAAAAATGGAGAGTGTAAATTTCTTCTTTGCTCTCTCAGAACGTACTATCAAAATCCTCCTAGGCCAATTTGAATATGACTCTTGGTAATGTGGCCCTTCGAGTTTCAGATGGCAAAAATTGGTTTGTTAAGTACAGGGCACACAAAATTATTCATTGGAATGTATTATCACTAGACAATAATCCGAGAGTAGGTGATGTTTGTGCATTTGAAATTATTACTGCGCGCATTTCTTTCAAAGTTTTAATTTTTCGTGCAAATGAAGAACAAAGCCCTCTGTTGCCAAGTAAAAAGTTTATTTTTATTTTGATTTTCAATCATGGAACGTGAATATTATGTTTGGAGAACATCATATATAATTAGAGTTCAATTTGTAAAGCAAGGAGGAATCCCAGCAAGGGGAAAAAACCACTGGCAAAATGGAGAGTGTAATACTAGTTAAAATACTTGGGCATACACCAATCTTATCTCGCCAATCCAACAATATCTTTGAAGAAACCTTTGAGTAGTGGCTGTTGACAGAGATTTAACTTGTAGAGTCCCTACTCTCCTTAGATTAACTTGCTGGATTAATATGCGCGCAGAAATAGAGTAAACTGAAGATAAGCTGCAGCTATAAAGGCCAAATCTGATTTCTACTTGATAAAGTGAGCTGCGTCATTATGTTCTGGGAACCAAGATGATTTGATGTCAACTAATCTCAGCCACTACTCAATATTATTGTTCCAAATTTACCCCTGGTAAATTGCCACTTTTGCTGCCAAACTCCCGCCTAATTATTTCTAGCGCCAACATTTCCCTCCCAACCCTACAAATTGAACTTTCATGTGTTCGAGTCTATTAGATATTTATAACCCTGATTTTAAATTAATCAATATCCACTCCAAATTAAAGTTGGTTATAAACCGCTGTTTTCAAAGCAAACCCAACCAACTTTCAGCTGTACAGTATTATACACTGCTAGTGAAGAGCATACTGGTCTCAGATTGCATTCACTACCTCTATTACCTGTCTCATAATACCTCAATGGAATTTTGAAGATCATGTACGCACAAAACACCAAATATAGGTATTGTTCATTGCATATAAAAAGCTGAGTTGTAAAATTCAATTTTGGAATTATTATTTATAATATTAAGTGCTGCACTTTTTGTGGCTGTCATGTGTCCCATTTACAGTAATCCACATGACCAAAACTGACCTTTGACTAGGAAGCTTATGGAGTGGAATTACGTTTGATTGCCTTATTTTCCTGCACCAATTATTCTCCCATTTCATCCAATATAGTCATCATATCTAAGAAATGACCTTCATTTATACAAGTTTACATATAGGAAAATAGAAAATTACCTTCATTTCAGATTGGAAAGTGGATCATGAAACTTCTTGGTTTAGTGCAGAAATAATAAAATGCATCTTTTGGCTATTATGGTTATTATATATGGAATTTTCTCAATCTAGCTACACAAACTAATCTTCACTACATTAAGCGTGCTGGACTTTAATGCTCATGTAATCAATCTAGCTATTCAAATATCTTAATCGATGAGACTACCTAGTCCTTTGCTTTTGGGATATATAACTGGATTATAAAATGCATTGGAAACAGCATTTTGCAATCTAGCTTCAGATTGCAATTTTTTCCATTTGGCCAACCTTCTTGTTTCAATATTAATGAACCAACAATCGAATATCCAAAGCGAGGCATCTGATTAAATTTGAGGCAACCTGTTATCTTCACCACATCACTAAAGGTCTCTACACACTTCAAGTTTGCCCAGCATGCAGTTATTTATGCATGGTTATAAAATAGGCCAGATGCTCGTTAAGGTGTATTGTTAGAACTTTTAAACAACACAGAAATTGCATGTGCGGTATATGAATTTGTAAAACTCATGATGCACAATTTCTCTACTACATTATTGTCTGGCCAAACCCAGCTAACTTTTCCCCTGCAACAGCACGTTGTTCATGTCGTGTAAATTTAAAGTCGATTAATTGCCTGCAGTAACAACACACACATTCAGACCCACATGGCTGGTGAATGAATTAGTATGCTTGGCTGGAAGTGACACAATATATCAAGAAAAGCAAGGAAATTCTAATATATCATTACTGATTTTGCACTCACTACCTCCCTGGCTCCCAAGCTACATGCATGACTTAAAATGCCCTGCACAAAAAATCTTGCATGTTCAGTATAATTTACATGAATTCTAAAACACCATGTACAAGATACTGCATTAATCATTTAGAGCCTATCACATTGACAGCAGAAAAATGATACACAACAATGTTGGCAATCAATGTTGTGATGGGATGTAATGGCCATAACAGGCTACAAGATTTAGCAAATAATTTGCCGTATACTGGTATTTATTTGCTCACCTATTATTTTGTGCATAGTTAGGTGGGACACTGAATCCATGTTCGTGGAGGAATCTCCCTCATCTAAAAACTCCCCATCACCATAACCATCTTCTATACCCGAAGCAACCACCTCATCGATGATGAAATCTGAGGTACTCTCACCGTGATGCCCAGTATGCATACCTTCTAGCACACCAACACTTATAGGTTGTATATCAGTCCTACTCAACGGACTTGAGACTGAATCATCACCACAATGCATAGGTGCATTCTCAGATGGTGGCCCATCATCTTGATAGGCTTTATCGCCATATATATCGCCATCGATGTCATCAGCTTCTATTGGTTTTAGTGGAATGTCATACACATTTCTATTTGAGAATTTTTGCACAACGCACCAATTCCCTTTCAAACGTAAATCTTTTATGTAATAACATTGTGAAGCTTGACATGCCAACACAAACGGCTCGTCTTTGTACCAAGTCCTAGACATGTTCACACTAATCATATGGGCATCCACTCGGACCCCTCGTCTTTGATCACTGACATCGAACCAATCACACATGAACAAGTACACGTGGTGCCCTCCCATATAACGGAGCTCTAGGATTTCATTTATAACACCATAGAAGTCTAGATTACTAGGAAAATTTTCACCTGCTACGAAAACACTTGAATTTTGTGTCTGTCACCATGGCTCACGCTACTTCGTATGGAACCTTCTCCCATTTATAATGCAAGCAGAATATGTTGCAACCCAACGGTCAAACCCGCAAGCTAATGCATATAGATCTACTGACACATCAAGTGGGTTGATTGCACGTTGCTCTAGAACCTGCCATAACACATAATAGGTATAGACTGAATGGACAACATAAGTAAATTTAAATAAAAGTAGCTGGGTTGATACATACTTTACGTAGGCTTGAATCTCTGGGCAATTGTTAAACACATACCATTGGGCTGAGAGAAGGAGTTTCTCATCAAATTTCACATTAGAGGCTATACCCAAGGGTCGGAGATGTTGATTGAAAATTTTGAAGCCATCTTTGGTGGTTTCTCTCCGCCATCAATGTTACGTTCCATTCGATTGAATCTTGTCTCAATATCTTGGAGGTACATTGAGCAAAAGGTTAAGTATTCGAGGTGAATATATGCTTCTGCTATCGAACCTTCTGGTCTTGCTTTATTCTTGACATAGCACTTGAATTTGCCAAGATATCTCTCAAATGGGTATATCCATCTATATTGTACTGGACCCCCAAGTATCGCTTCACGAGGTAAATGAACAGCAAGATGGACCATGACATCAAAAAATGATGGAGGGAATATCATTTCCAATTTACATAGAGTAATGATGATATCACTTTCAAGTTGGGATAGGCGAGAAGAATCAAGTGTTCGTGAACACAACTCTTTGAAGAAACTGTTGAGTTATGTCAAAGCCAAGGCAATATCAGGTCGTAAGAATCCCCCAACTGCAATAAGAAGTAGTCGTTGTAGGAAAACATGACAATCATGACTTTTAAATCCTGATACTTTGCACTCATGAACGGATACACATTGGGCGATATTGGAAGCAAACGCATCGGGAAACTTCACCGATGCCAGCCATTCAAAAAATTTATTCCGCTCTTCTCCATGTAATGTGTACATTGCAGGTGGCATTGTGAAGCGTTTACCATCACGCCTCAAATGTAATTCCTTCTGCATGCCCAAAATCTCCAAGTTACGCCGTGCACTGGTGTTATCTTTGGTTTTACCAGGAATGTTCAGTAAAGTACCGAAGATGTTATCAGAAATATTCTTTTCGATATGCATGAAATCAAGATTATGCCGAAGCAAAAGAGTTGACCAATAAGGTAGTGTGAAGAATATGCTATTCTTCGTCCAATTCAACTCTTCTGCAGTACGTTTTCGCTTCCTATGAAATTTACCAAATTGCAGATCCCCTAGCATCTGCAGTTGATACAATATGTCTGATCCAGATAGCACCCTTGGAGGAGGGCGGTGATCTTCCTTGCCATTGAACAACCTTTTTCTCGATCGCCAGGTGTGGTGTGGCGGTAAGAAACGACGATGTCCAATATAACAATGTTTCCGGCCAAATTTCAACCAATTTGACTCTGTACCGGCATTACAGGATGGGCATGCCAATTTTCCCTTAGTTGACCAGCCAGAGAGATTACCATAGGCAGGAAAGTCATTAATTATCCACATCAAGGCAGCATGCAGCATAAACGTTTCCTTAGTGGAGGCATCATATGTCGGCACCCCGTGCTCCCAAAGTTCGAGCAATTCATCAACCAATGGTTGTAAGTAAACATCAATATCATTTCCTGGCGATTTAGGGCCAGGAATAATCAAGGATATCATGAAGAATTGGTCTTTCATGCATAACCAAGGAGGCAAGTTGTACGGCACAAGGATCACTGGCCAGATGCTATAAGGTTTTGCCAAATTATCGAAGGGGTTGAAGCCATCACTCGCTAGACCAAGCCTAACATTGCGCGCATCAGTAGCAAACCAACTATGGTCAGCATCAAATGTCTTCCAACACTCCGAGTCTGCAAGATGCCTCATAATGGTATTAGTACTAACCCGTTGTTCTTTATGCCATCGCATATCAGTGGATATCTTTGGAGACATATACAACCTTTGCAATCTTGGGATCAACGGAAAATGACACAAAACCTTTTGCGGTATAACTTGTGTCCCATGTTTATTTGGCACCCACCTCGAAGCCTTACAGACTGGGCATTCATTCTTATTAGCATTTTCCTTCCAAAATAAAATACAGTCATTTGGACATGCATGAATTTTGTGGTACTTGAATCCTAACCCTCGCTCCAATGAACGTGCCTCTTCATATGACGATGGCAATGCAGTATCAAGAAAGGCAGCCCGCAACAACCTAAGCAACATATCAAAGGATTTAATTGACCAACCTCCGAGGGTTTTAATGTGTAACAGCTTGACAATGAATGAGAGTTTGCTAAATTTTGTACACCTAGAAAAAAAAGGACGTCGGGGCATCCTCTAGCAGTTGTGCAAACGACTGAAGACGTGAAGTTTCAGGTACGGCAGAGCATGAAGGACCCGCAGTTCATCTTGATTTTGCTGAGCCACATTACATAATGTCCCAGCCATTATGTCCTCTAACAAATGGTCATGTCATCGATATAAGCATCATCATCTCTAAGCTCGAATTCAGACTCAACATCATTCACAGGGCGAGTTTCATCCTCCCCATGAAATATCCATTGAGTGTAAGTTGGGGTGAATCTGGTTACGAAGAGGTGACTCTCCACCTTTGGGAATGGCAAGAATAGATTATTACCACATACTCGACATGGACACTGGATTCGGTCACTTCCCATAGCATGGCTTCGTGCTAGTGTGAGGAATTGATGAACCCCTTTGGCATATGCAGGATCTCGAATCCTATCACGCAAATGCATCCAACTTTTTTCCATTTAAAAAAGGGATGAACCAATCAATCAGCTCGGGGATCACAAAAATGCTTGAACCAATTAGGCCATCCAATAAATGGCCTGTGGGATGATGCTTTGGAAAAAAAATTAGGGGTGCACTAAAATTTCTCATGAGCCGGGCAGTGTGCACGTACAAAAATATAATAGGGTCATTCCTATAATAAAACAGATACTAATTATACCTCTAGTATATGAATAATGAACATGCAGGTATCTATATGACCAAATATTTTATTAATGTAATTACGATCCCCTATTATGTTTGAATATAAATTTAAGCAATTCTCACAACAAAATTAAATTCTACAAGTAACATGCAAAATTTAAAGGTCTCTATGTAGAGTACACACACACACGCATATATACACAGACATGAAGGAAGATATAATTCTCAAATATTCAAATAACACATATAAGCCGTGTAGTCAATCTTATGGTTCAGATAAATATGTTATTTTTGGTTCACTAGAAGAAAAGTAAGTGAATATTGAAGTCACGGACTGAGAAAGTCTTTACTCATATTTTTACACAGCGTGATCGAGTCTGAGACTAACATTAATAAAGTTAATAGTACTGGACACTCAGGTTTTGAAAGTTCGTAATTGAAACTAATTGTCAGCTGAACAGAAGACAGATATTGTTGTCTGTAATGGTAGTAATCCACTAAGTAAAGGATTTGCTAAATGCATATTTAATCAACCATGAGTCAAAGGTTAGCACATGGAATTCTTGTTGTGGCTAGCTAGGGAAATGTCCATTGATGAAAGGGAGGATTAATATAGTAGCAAACATACCCTAGGAGAAAAAAACAGTGAACCTGGAAACACAGTCAAGAAAAATCATATTGGAATGTGAAAGACAAAATTGCTTGGTAATTAGGGTTGTCCATTACCCATGCCTTAGTTACTACCATATTACATAGATTAGTAGCACCCATGTACCTGAAAGTCAGAAGCGATCATGGCATATGTGCAAGATATAGGCCATTTTCAGTACTTGTTGGGGGAAAAGCTGAAGATCTAGTGCAATTTTGTAATAAAATAAATTAATACTTGTGCATTAACCAAAAGGACATGAATTAAACTTGAAGGGCAAAGGGAACATGGAAAGGGATACGGGCTGGGTGCTTATATATATAGCAAGTACAGAGAACACCAAGAATTAAACTTGAAGGGCAAATTGAAGTAGCACTATGTACCACTTGAATTGAAACACCTAAAGAGACATCTAAAAACGCATTAATTTCTATCTTTACAAAAGTACATAGTAAATGATATACTTGGTGTGCATCTCAAATTTATATTAAGGCAATGACAGGAGTGTATTATTTACAATATATTTTTTTTATAAACCTTGGTGATCAACTTCGGTGCCTTCATCTATTATTTACTTATTAATTGGCACCAAACTCATGCCAAAAAAATCCTAGTATTTTAATTACTATTAGATTCTTTTTTTTATTTCCCGTCAAAGCAGGACATGATGACAACTTTTGCATGATTATGTGATATGGGTGACGTGTGGATTTCACATGAGCAAACACATGCTAGCTAGATAGGAACATAGAACACCTGGACTCATATTAAAAAAAGGTTTGGGACATGTGGGTTTCACACAATCTTAGTGCCAGGCTGAATTGAAATTTACGAAAAATTATATATATATATATAGAGAGAGAGAGAGAGAGAGAGAGAGAGAGAGAAAGAGTAGGCTGCTTCTATATATATTCGATCCTTTTTATGGTGATTGAGAAAAGGAAAATGCTATTCACCTAGATGAATAGCATCCCGACGGGTCCTGTTTAAAATATATAATTTTTTTTTAGTTTTTTTTATATGATTTTTAAGCAAGTGTTTTTAAATAATATTTTTTTACATGATTTTTTTATCATCTTAAAATATTTTTTAAAAATACAAAAAATTCACAACATTATTTCAAAACACTTACTTAAAAATCATATAACAAAAACTAAAAAAAAAAATTATCAATTCCCATCGGAATGTTATTCACTAGGTTGAATAGTACTATCCTTGAGAAAATTAATCACACAGAGCCATATGATGCAAAACAGCAATTTAGTCAAATGTTAACAAAACCAAACAATGCATGAATTTGGGGAGTGCTTGAACACAACCCAAATGACATAAATCCATGATATTTATCAATTATATTTATACAAGAACACGAGACAAGAATAGATAAAAGTTACAAAACCTAAAATCTAAGAAATCGAGCAAATTAGATGCAAGTATGTAGTCTTTTGAAACTAACATCGCAGAAACAATAAAAGGATGTCTTAAGTTGGGAAAAATATGATAGCAAAATTAGATTTTGAATATGAAAATTGTAACGCTCCGGTCCCGAAAGTCCAGAGAGTTAGGTCATTTTCCTCAAATCATCTCAAATAACATCAATTCATATATTCCAAATTCCCCAATAACCAACTGATATAAAAAGGGCACTCCATAATTGATTAACAAATATTTATGAAACTCTCTCCAAGAAAACTAAACATAAACCTTAATAAAATCAAATGACTTCAAATACTTGCAACAAACCAAAACTTGACATACTAAAATAATCAACAAAGATAATTTTTTTTTTTTTTTTATAAGACTCAAGAAAACTTGTATTCACGAGCACTTATTCTCCTATGATCACCAAGCCTCTCTAGTAATGGCTGACCTTTCTGATATTGCACTAAACCATCTCAACTATCTGAAAAATGTTATTAGAGGAGAGGGTGAGTTATCCACAACTCAGTAAGCAAAGAACATATACTAGTGTGCAAACATGAGCATTTACCAAAATTCAGAATGCAGAACAAAATATTTCTTACTTTCAAGAAAAATGCAGAAGCAGGTTATATTATCAAAAATCAGAGCGAAAGTTTAATGTAACCAGAAACAGAAAATCCTTTTGGCATAGCATAACTGAAACGTCTTATCAAATAGAAATACCATGTTTAACCCTCGTGGTAGGGTTGTGCAAACCTCGGCCGCCAATCGAGTAGAAACAGAATGTGAATCTTCCCCTTATTATTCTCGGAGTCCCGAGTGTGCACATAGGAAAGACCACGCAGAAAACCACTTTGCAACCAAAGTGGGTGCACCGGAAACAGAATAGTTGGTACCAACCCAGGACTAAACAAAGCGGAACAGAACCAGAATGTCATGCCAGAGGTTTTATAAATCATATCATATCATATCCGAGTACCGAATTTTTTTCCAAAATAGAATTGAATTAGATCATAAATATCAATTATACAGAAACTTTCATATTCGCTCTTTTTTAGTTCGAAAAAAAGAATGCAACAAAATAGCTCATGTCTACACCAGTTCATGCCAGAAAATATTTTATTCTTATACAATTTCTTATGCATATGCGAAACAAAACTGAGGTGATTTCAAAATTTCTTTTCGTAGTTAAAACATGCATATTTTTCAAAATAAATCTCAGTTCATATTTTTAATGTAAAGTCTAGTATAGGAACCTCGTTTACCTGAATTTCTTAACTTTCTGAATTATCCTCAATAAAGCTGAACAAAATCAATCTTCACCTATAAAATAATCACGTAACTCCATAAATTTCCAATGATCACAAACCTCAAAAATAGGACGTGAGACATAAAATCCACTATCTTCTCTTAACATATAAAAACTCCCAAAATTCTGATTATCAACTCTCTCCAAATGCTTTGAATTTATCGAAATCCTCCAAAATCTTAAAATATCATAAATCTTCTAATTCCCTAATTTTCACTAAAGGATCAAATAATCCAAGTTTCTCAATCCAGTCCCAACCTCTGCAGAAATCAGAAAATCTAGAATACTAAAATACTAGAAAGAGGTGAGTTAAAAAAAAACCGTTTATAGCACCAAAAATAATTTACTGAAACCTGCCGGTGAGGTCCAACGAAACGTGCCCCATAAAATAAAACATTACAATGCTTTGAGAGGACAATTCCATAGCTTTTGAAAGAAAAAAAAGCTTTAACTATCTTTGAAAAACATCATCCTATGCTAACATAACGAGAGATGAGAAACCAAAAATAATATAAAATCTTTCTATTACAATAAAATTATCTAAAATCCGCTGAGGCCTGCGAATTAAAAATAAGAGACCACTTGTAATTTACAACTCAAAGGTTTCACAACAAAAACCTTTCGGATGCAGCAAAAAAAATATTAATAGATAAAACAGAAGAAAAGAAAATTTTTAAATTAAACGCCCGACACTTTAAGCAAAGTCTAACGTCAAAAAAAAAAAAACAGAAAACATGAAACAAGCTTGATGATAACAACAGCAGTAGTGGTGTCTGAACTCACCAAAAGGAGTCACGCACAGTGTTGACGTCGGCGAGTAACAGCTGGAAACGAGAAGGGAAGGACGGGCTTGAGGTGGCAAGGTTGGCGTTTTCTGAGGTCCTCCTAAAGGACGTCGGTAATTCCACCTTGCCGTGGCTGGTGGCGCCGAGCTGGACAGAGCAAGCGGCGATAGGGGTGCTCTGTTTTAGGGAACGAAAACAGGGGACAAACGGGGAGGCTAAGAGTGGGGCACGGCTGGGGCAGTGCCTAGAGTGCACGACGGGGTTTTGTGCGTGAAGAAGGGGCTGCTATGGGTTGCACTGAGCAGTGCGGGGAGGATGTTAATGGTGGCTATGCAAGGTTGTGTTTCCGTGATGAAGATAGCGCAAAGGAGTTGTTCCCGCATGAGGTTCGCAGCAACACAAGGTTTTTCCTATGCATGAGGGGTAACTGCAACTATAGATATATATATAAGGTGACACTGAGAGCCCTAAACGAAAACGTGAAAGCGGAAGAAACGGACACGCTGGGGGCAGACTTTGCTGGAAAAGGAAGTTGATGCACCAAAAATACCTATCTACAAAGATATTAATCGGTTGCCAAAATTAGTGGATGAAGATACGTGCATGGTGATGCGAAAGTGAGGGCTGTGATCGCGGAAGAGGCTGGGATCGCTACTCGTGATGCCTGATTCTATGGGATACGGCCACAGTGAGTTGAAAAGAAATAAGCAGAAAGGGCAATAATCCGAGTATAGAAGGAAATGTGAGACTAAATTCAACGGAAAAGGAAGGAAATTTAAAAATAAAAGAATATATAATCAGTGGAACCGCTGGGAATAAATAAACAAATAATTAAAAAAATAAATAATAAAGATCACACATTAAAACTATGTCGGATGAAAATCTGGCTCCTCAAGGTTGTGGGTGTTACATCCTCTCCCCCTTAAAAAATTTCGTCCCCGAAATTTGTTGCACCTAATGCCGAGTCAAACACAATACTAATCTACTCCTTCCAATTAATCACACTCAAACCCAACCCAACAAAATTTTTTTAGTAGGGTACCTGTGTTTGTATTGTTGTCATCCTCCGCATCCTCAGTCGTTAGTGCAAACACACGCGCTGGCCCTCCTATTTCACGTTGATTGGTTCCCTGAGTTGCCCTTTGGGGACCTGAAGGGTTAGTCTTGTTGTCCGACAAAAGTAAAGGGCAGTTCCTGATATGATGTCCAGTCTTGCCGCAGCGAAAGCACGCCCCTAGTTCTCTTCTACACTCCCCAGTGTGAGGGCGATTGCAAAACTTACATATAGTGTTGGATTGATTTCCTTGTGTCTGCTTTTGGCCAGCATTATTGCCTTCATTCCTCTTTTTCCATGGACCTTGATCTACTGTTGATTGAGACCCTTGAGTTGCAGTCCTCTTCCTCTGTTCCACCAATGTAGCACTCCTCTGCAGGCTTCGCTCAAAGATAATGGCCTTATTCACCATCTCAGTAAAATTCTTTAATTGGAAACCCACCAGCCGTTCAAAAATCTTTTCGTTTAGTCCTTGCTCGAACTTACGACACTTCTTCTCCTCATCAGGGATCAGGTACGCAGCAAAACGTGCTAATTCGGTAAACTTGGCCGCATATTGATGTACCGACATAGTTCCTTGAACCAAATTAGCAAACTCCATAGCCTTATCATTTTTAACTGAGTCTGGAAAGAAGCATTCCAAAAAGATTTCTTTAAATTTTTCTCATTCCACTACTTCTGTTCTTGTAGATTCTCTGATAGTTCTCTCTGAAACCCACCACTTTTTCGCTTCTCCCGTCAGTTTGAAAGCAGAAAATAATACCTTCTGTTCTTCTGTGCAAGGTGTAACACGGAGTATCTCCTCAATGTCCTGAATCCAATCCTCTGCTAAAATTGGATCTCCCCTACCATCATAAGTGGGAGGATGCAATTTATTAAAGTCGTCTACAGAGCTCCTCCATCCATCATTTGTAGCATTCATACCAAATAGACTCTGTTCTCGATGACGAGGCGGCATCCTGAAAACTCAAATAATAAAATCTTACCAAAACAATAATCACAAGGGAACCATGCAATAGCTTTAACTATAAACCTCCAGAAATAACAATTAAATTCGTATTGCCAATCCCAGTATACACCTCAACTAAAAAAATATCAATACCTAAAATCATTGACGATCTAAATTCTCTTAAACCAACCAAGTCCATAATCTTAAACCTAAAATATCCCCATAATCATCTCCAAGTCCTCAAAACCTCAAACCTTATTGAACTTGTCTGACTTCGCTCACGACCCAAAAACTAAATCTTGCATCATAATCGAGTCATGCCAACCAAATAAACCAATTGAATCTAAGTCATTAACTTCCCAAAAATTCATTCTATAAAGTCTGCAGAATCTCGAACTTGAATCTTCCTAGAACACATTCCCGAAAGCCAATCGAATTCTACAACCTTAAATGCAAATAATCAACTCTTATACATAATCTGCAATTGTCTATACCTTTAATATTATAGTCTGCAGAACCACTAACCCAACCTGTCTCTGATACCAACTGTAACACTCCGGTCCCGAAGGTCCAGAGAGTTAGGTCATTTTCCTCAAATCATCTCAAATAACACCAATTCATATATTCCAAATTCTCCAATAACCAACTGATATAAAAAGGGCACTCCATAATTGATTAACAAATATTTATGAAACTTTCTCCAAGAAAACTAAACATAAACCTTAATAAAATCAAATGACTTCAAATACTTGCAACAAACCAAAACTTGACATACTAAAATAATCAACAAAGATAATTTTTTTTTTTTTTTTTATAAGACTCAAGAAAACTTGTATTCATGAACACTTATTCTCCTATGATCACCAAGCCTCTCTAGTAATGGCTACCCTTGCTGATATTGCACTGAACCATCTCAACTATCTGAAAAATGTTATTAGAGGAGGGGGTGAGTTATCCACAACTCAGTAAGCAAAGAACATATACTAGTGTGCAAACATGAGCATTTACTAAAATTCAGAATGCAGAACAAAATATTTCTTACTTTCAAGAAAAATGCAGAAGCAGGTTATATTATCAAAAATCAGAGCGAAAGTTTAATGTAACCAGAAACAGAAAATCCTTTTGGCATAGCATAACTGAAACGTCTTATCAAATAGAAATACCATGTTTAACCCCCGTGGTAGGGTTGTGCAAACCTCGGCGGCCAACCGAGCAGAAATAGAATGTGAATCTTCTCCTTATTATTCTCGGACTCCCGAGTGTGCACATAGAAAAGACCACGCAAAAAACCACTTTGCAACCAAAGTGGGTGCACCAGAAACAGAATAGTTGGTACCAACCCAGGACTAAACAAAGCAGAACAGAACCAGAATGTCATGCCAGAGGTTTTATAAATCATATCATATCATATCCGAGTACCGAATTTTTTTCCAAAACAGAACAAAATTAGATCATAAATATCAATTATACAGAAACTTTCATATTCGCTCTTTTTCAGTTCGAAAAACAGAATGCAACAAAATAGCTCATGTCTACACCAATTCATGCCAGAAAATATTTTATTCTTATACGATTTCTTATGCATATGCGAAACAAAACTGAGGTGATTTCAAAATTTCTTTTCGTAACTAAAACATGCATATTTTTCAAAATAAATCTCAATTCATATTTTTAATGTAAAGTCTAGTATAGGAAACTCGCTTACCTGAATTTCTTAACTTTCTAAATTATCCTCAATAAAGCTGAACAAAATCAATTTTCACCTATAAAATAATCACGTAACTCCATAAATTTCCAATGATCACAAACCTCAAAAATAGGAAGTGAGACATAAAATCCACTATCTTCTCTTAACATATAAAAACCCCCAAAATTCTGATTATCAACTCTCTCCAAATACTTTGAATTTATCGAAATCCTCCAAAATCTTAAAATATCATAAATCTTCTAATTCCCCAATTTTTACTAAATGATCAAATAATCCAAGTTTCCCAATCCAGACCCAACCTCTGCAGAAATCAGAAAATCTAGAATACTAAAATACTGGAAAGAGGTGAGTTAAAACAAAACCGTTTATAGCACCAAAAATAATTTACTGAAACCTGCCGGTGAGGTCCAACGAAACGTGCCCCATAAAATAAAACATTACACTGCTTTGAAAGGACAATTCCATAGCTTTTGAAAGAAAAACAAAGCTTTAACTATCTTTGAAAAACATCATCCTATCCTAACACAACGAGAGCTGAGAAACCAAAAATTATATAAAATCTTTCTATTACAATAAAATTATCTAAAATCCGCTGAGGCCTGCGAATTAAAAATAAGAGACCACTTGTAATTTACAACTCAAAGGTTTCACAACAAAAACCTTTCGGATGCAGCAAAAAAAATATTAATAGGTAAAATAGAAGAAAAGAAAATTTTTAAATCAAACGCCCGACACTTTAAGCAAAGTCTAACGTCAAAAAAAAAAAAACACAAACCATGAAACAAGCTTGATGATAACAACGGCAGCAGTGGTGTCCGAACTCACCGAAAGGAGTCACGCACAGTGCTGGCGTCGGCGAGTAACAGCTGGAAACGAGAAGGGAAGGACGAGCTTGAGGTGGCAAGGTCGGCGTTTTCTGAGGTCCTCCTAAAGGACGTCGGTAATTCCACCTTGCCGTGGCTGGTGGCGCCGAGCTGGACAGAGCAAGCGGCGATAGGGGTCCTCTGTTTTAGGGAATGAAAACAGGGGACAAACGGGGAGGCTAAGAGTGGGGCACGGCTGGGACAGTGCCTAGAGTGCACGACGGGGTTTTGTGCGTGAAGAAGGGGCTGCTATGGGTTGCACTGAGCAGTGCGGGGAGGATGTTAATGGTGGCTATGCAAGGTTGTGTTTCCGTGATGAAGATAGCGCAAAGGAGTTGTTCTCGCATGAGGTTAGCAGCGGCACAAGTTTTTTTCTATGCATGAGGGGTAACTGCAACTATAGATATATATATAAGGTGACACTGAGAGCCCTAAACGAAAACGTGAAAGCGGAAGAAACGGACACGCTGGGGGCAGACTTTGCTGGAAAAGGAAGTTGATGCACCAAAATTACCTATCTACAAAGATATTGATCGGTTGCCAAAATTAGTGGACGAAGATACGTGCATGGTGATGCGAAAGTGAGGGTTGTGATCGCGGAAGAGGCTGGGATCGCTACCCGTGATGCCTGATTCTATGGGATACAGCCACAGTGAGTTGAAAAGAAACAAGCGGAAAGGGCAATAATCCTAGTATAGAAGGAAATGTGAGACTAAATTCAACGGAAAATGAAGGAAATTTAAAAATAAAAGAATATATAATCAGTGGAACCGCTGGGAATAAATAAACAAACAATTAAAAAAATAAATAATAAAGATCACACATTAAAACTATGTCGGATGAAAATCTGGCTTCTCAAGGTTGTGGGTGTTACAAAAATGGTTGACACTCAAACATACCTGCGCGCTACCAATTGGCGGCCGAATTAGGATAAGAAATGCCCACGATTTCTACACAAATCAGGAATGGATAATGGAGGAGATTGATAAGAAGGCATACGCTCCAAAAATGCCCCAAATATTTAGACTGGGTCTTACTAGATTTGTCAAAAGGGGATAACAATTTATCAATAAAACTGGGCTTGCACCAACGCCCAAAATGGAGATATGCCTCAAAGGAAGATGAGGATTAATACCTGTTTAAACTTATTCACCTGCAATAAAATCCAGTGGAGGAGTGTTTGATCCGTCGAGTTTGTGGAGGAGGCAACGCCGTATTGGGGGGATTACAGCCACGCAACGGCTCGCAACATCTTATTGATAAAGAAATTGAAGAAGATGAAGATGGAAGTGGATTTGGGGGAAGGGGATTTTGGGGAGAGAAGATGAAGAAGGTAGAGAACAAATGTGGGTTTCATCAGGATTTTGATGAAATCTGTTCAATATTGATGTTAATTAGAAAATTAGGTGCGAAATGGCGCCTTATTGAGACTAATCAAGATTTGCCATTACAACATCTCAAATATTGATGGATGGGAGTGACGCAAGAAGTTAGGATACAATTACGACGGGAGAAACCGTCTCAATAACACTCAAGCTGTTGCTAAAGAGATAGAAATAAGTCACATGGAGTTCAGCTTTTAATCCAGACGACAAGGAACAACGATATTCAATTGGACGCGTAAGCTACCCCATTAGCGACATTTAATTTTGCGTTAAAGTTAAAATCAACAGAATAGTCCCATTTTGTTGTAGTGCTAGCTGTAGGCCTATAAAAATCAATCAAAAAATTAAAAAATCAATCCTAACCAATTGATCTAGTTTTGGATCGGTTCGATCCAATACCTGTTCTTTTATTTTAAAAACAGGCCAAATTCGATCCGGTCTCAATTTTATGTTTTTTTTAGGCTGGCCAACCAAAATCGATAAATTTAGAAGTACCAGCTTAGGAGAGTAACTGGTTTGAAATTTATTTTCAAAAATGTAAATCAATGTATACCAATTCAATCTCAGAATTTATCCAAAATCGGATCAAACTGGTTCCGTTACACTTTTAAGTACTAATGGGTGGATATTTATATTTTGCTAGAATGTTATGTCATGTGATTCTTAATCATTTTTTAAGAAGGTTAGATTTAATTATGATCTTAATGATAATGAATATAGTATATTTGCATATACATATATATATATATATATAATAGTAACTTAAATTAAGTAAGCAGTGAGTAAAATTTTAAATGTATATACGGGCATCAATGTTGATTGTAATCTCATCTCCAAATTTCGGTACCATGAACACCTAATTAATTGATCTTCTCTCCCATTCTTTTTTACTTTTATATATATACTTTGTTTTAATTATGGATTGAAGAAAGAACCAATCATTTCTTAAAAAAAACTTAAATTATTCTAAATTAAATCACCTTTATAGATCAATTGGTTGAAAAATGAGGACTGGTTAATACGAAAGTATACATTATAAAATAAAAAATTGCAAGAACTTGAAATTACATGAATTGCAAGCTGCGCATATGATAGACGTTCTTAATTATAAACACGAGCATATAACCAACACAATGCGCAGATTGTTTTGTATATTGTGTATAAGAGAGAAAAATAGGGTTTTCTAGTGAAGAAATTTGAAATGGTTGATAGGACTATTTGTTTTAGCGAAACAATATATAAGTTGAATAGTGAATTTGGGTAGAATCTTGAATTAGTTTATATCTTTATATATATATATATATAAAACTTAAAAGTTATAAAAAAATCATAATAAAACATTGCTTTTAAAATGATTACCGCTCCATAAACATAACACTTCAAGTATATGATGGAGAGAAATCTAACGAAAGACAGAGTTTTATAGTGAAAAAATTCAAAATGGTTTATAGGACAATTTATTTTGATGAAATGATATAAAGGTTAAAATAGTGCCTTTGGGTGAAATCTTAAATCGATTTATATTTTTATATATAAGAAAAAAATAAAAAATAAAACTGAAAAATTATAATAGTTCATAATGAAACGTTGCTTTTAAAAGAATTATTACTCCATAAACATAATACTTCAAAATTCTATTTTTATTCCAATGATTGCCAACAATAGTCTACTTTTATGAGTAGAATATCATGTCGGAGTCATATGACTCTACTTTTATATACAGTAATAAATATTATATACGAATAGTTAGATGCTTTGTGAAAGATAAGAGCATTCATTAATTAGTAGTGCTACCATGCCTTCTTAATTTGCCTACTTGGTGTGCCTCATAATGCAATTTGTAATTTTCTATTTTTTTACATTTTATTTCAAATATTTTTAAACATGTATAAATGTTTTTAAAAAAATATTTTTAAAAATATCAATACATTAATAATTATTTTTTAATCATTAATTAATTTTTTTAAAAACAATAAATATATAAATAATTAAATTGAAAGAAGAAAGTGAGATGGCATAATAACATTTCCCTCCATTAATATGATCAGATTGTCTCCAGTACCGTATTCATGCATTCCAAATGCCTATCTTATAAGACAAATAATTTGTACAAATTTTAAATAGATAACTTTTGCACAACTTTGTATAAAATAATAATAATAATCTCACTTTAAAAAGGTGTAAAATATCGTTCTTTCATGAAAAAAAAAAAGTCGTTCTTTCTAATCAAATCTTTTTTTTTTCTTTTTTCTTTTTTTGTTACAAAAAAAACTTAGCAGTGCTTATCTATTTCAAGTTTTTATCTAATATTACCCACTTTTTTATAATATTGTTGAACTTTCTTCATACATTTGTATAGAACCCTAATATATGTATATAGATATATAGAGAGAGAGAGCTACCCTTGACATATAAGAATTTTACAAATTAATCCCATACAATAACATAATATCACGCCAGATTAATTTTTTATTTTCAAAAACTTTATGCAGAATGCACTGACATCCTCCCTTTTGCGCACTGTCATCCACCCTTTTTCAGTGTCCCTTCCATTTTCCATTTTCCGCCCCCTGCATCCCATTTCCAATCTCATTTCTACGTCCCCATTTCCCAGCCATCACCCATTTCACAAGCATCTAGCATCTGCGTTGACCGCCAGTAAGTACACCTCCATGGACGCACAATCTTGCGTTTGAAATTGGAATATTCTGAATTGTTACGGAAATTTAGAAAATAAAATTGATAGATTATTCATGTGTGAATAATGGAAGACTTGTCATGTGTACAATCTCATACACTTGACTCTTCAAATGTTATCAATATCTGAGAAAAAGAACTAAAGAAAAAGGAATAAGGAAAAAGGAAACATTGTGGTTAAAAATTCTTGAACCTCATCTGCTACAATTTGATAATTAGAAAATAGAAAATTGTTTTTGTAAGAACCTTACTTGACACCAAAATATGAAGCATATTTCTTAGAAACTAAAAACTATCATTATAGAGTGTCTGCAGATGAGTCTGGGAAAGGGAATAGGGGAACGAAAATGGAGGAAAGAGGGATTGTGGAATTTGGACAATGAGGGGAAAGGGAGGAGAGAGATAGATAGGTTATGGGCACTATGAAAAAAAAAGAGAGAAAAATAAGGAGAGAGAGAGGGAACGCGATATAATACCACGTTAGTTTATGGAATTCCTTTATATATGTATCAATTTCCATATACATATAGAGGGGCGGACCTACGGCTAAGGGTGGGGGGCAGCCCCCCCAAATTTTTTTTTTAAAAAAATTTATTATATAAATATATAATCTTTTTATATATAATTAAAATTACTCCCTCAAATATTAAAAACAAAATAAAAAATATCTCCCAATACTTAAAAAATTATCATATATTATTTTTTTGAGAAAAAAATTATCAAGAATTCCATTTCAGAAATAATAATAAATGAATTTTATTTCATGAAAGATCATCATTGAGCATGTAAAAGAAAAGCTTAAGTTTATTTATTTATTATTATTATTATTATTTTGTAATGGTCTCTAGCTAGTAATTTTTTTTTCTTTTTTTCCTAATTCAAAGAAAAAAAGAAAATAAATGAAGAAAGAAAAAATTTAATTATTATTTTTTATATAATTACATGCAAAAAATATATATTATTTATATTTATACATATTATACATTTTATCAATCGCCCTCCCAAATATCAAATCCTAGTTACGCTCCTATACATATATATACACATGTACATATATCATGATCATGTATGTGTGCGCATTAAAGCAGCGTGCACTTATACATGCATGTACAATATGTAGCTAGACTAGTTGCCACGTTCATCTGGATGTATATGCATGAGTGGGAAAGGTGTGCTATAGTACGTATTAGCATGAGATTAAAATTGTTGAAAAATGTTTTACGAAAATGGAATAAAGTGGTTTTTGGTAGAGTTGAGGTTGAAATGAAGAGGCTTGAAGATCAAATCATTGGGTTGGAAGAAGAAATTTTTAACCAATATGCGTTGCCTATTGAAGAAGAACTTTTGAAATGCAAGCATGATCATCTAACTTGGTTGATGGGAAGAGGTGTTAGCTCAGCAAAAGTCTCGAATTAAATGGCTTTAGGAGGGAGACTCTAATTCAAAATTTTTTCATGCCTCAATGAAAACGGAAAAAAAAAAAAAGAATAGAGTGTGAAAAAATGAGACTTGAGGATGGAAGGACGCTTGAATCAGCAGATGAGGTGCATGAAGGGGTAGTCTCGTTCTTTCAAGATCTATTCACGGCATCTCCTATCGTCATGGAGGGGATTGATTTGGATTTAATTCAACCGGTGGTGTCTATGGATGATAATTTAGCATTGTGCGCAGTGCCTACTTTAGAAGAGGTAAAGAATTCATTATGGTCCATACTGGCAAATAGCAGTCTGGATCCGAATAGTTTTTCAAGCAGTTTGTTCATTTTGACATGGGATATTGTTAAAGGCGATTTGTTGGAGATGGCTAAGGTTTTTTTTAAGGCCAACCATTATCTAATTTTTTTTGGAGCTACTAATTTGGTCTTAATTCCGAAAGTGGTTAAGCTGATGGGTTTTGGGCAATTTAGACCGACTAGTATTTGTTCTGTATGGTTTTCAAAATCATGTCAAAGATTATGGTGTTTCGTTTGACTCCTATTTGGGGAAAAAATATTTTTCTTAAGCAAGTAACTTTCATAGAAGGTAGAAGTATTTTTGATAATATATCTACTGCCCAGAGGACTGGTTTAAGGTGTTAATAGGAAGGTAAGAGGTGGAAATGTTATGCTGAAAGTTGATATGGCTAATGCCTATGACAGGGTGAATTGACGGTTTCTTCTAGAGATATTGGGACTTTTGGGATTCTCTCATAATTGGTGGAATATTATTTTTAATGTGATTTCCTCTCCTTCCTATTCAATTATGCTCAATGGGTGCACCAAAGGTTTTTTTAAGCCATCGCGGGGTCTTCGACAAGGTGATCCACTTTCGCCTTATTTATTTATTTTATTTGAGGAAGTGTTGTCTCATATGATTAATGCAAAATTTGGAGTGGGACGTATTAAACCATTTCATCCTAGTGAAGGTACTTTGATTACTCATTTGTTATATGCGGATCATATATTGGTCTTTTCAAATGGTGGAAAGTCTTCTATTCGGAATCTTATGGCTTTGTTATATCGCTATACAGTATTATCTGGGCAATTGATGAACCCGAGTGAGTCAACAATGTTTTTATCTGCCACAATTTTAGTTGCTCGAAAAAATTCTTTAAATTTGATTTCTAGTGTTGAGGAAGGAAAATGGCCATGTACTTATTTAGGAGCTCCTTTATTTGTTGGGCATAAGAAAATTCGAATGTTTGATCCTTTATTGACCAAGATGCAAAAGAAACCTGCTGGTTGGAAGAGTACTTCTCTCTTTTGGACGTAAAATTGTGTTAATCAAAGATGTTTTATCTAGTATGCCTATGCATATGCTGTCCATATTGAATATACCTAAGGCTGTGTTTTCAAAACTCAAGAATTTTTTCTCCAATTTTTTGTGGGGTTCATCATTGCAGAATAGGAAAAAGAAATGGATCTCTTGGAAAAAAAAAAATTGTCTACCTGTAGAAGGAGGTCTTGGTATTTGAGAGCTTATGAATGTGCAAAAATCCTTGCCCATAAAATTTGCATTGAAATTACTTCAAGGTAATTCTATGCGGTTGGCTTTCTTTTCCAGGAAATTATTGGCAATTCACATATTTTCTCTGTTATATATATGAGGAAGGGAACGAGTTTTTGGAAGGGTTTGATGGACCTAATGCTGATAGTAATGAATCATTCAAAGTGGATCATTCGCGCCCCGGGGGGGGGGGGTGGTTTGTGTGTGTAATTTTTGGCTTGATAATTAGATGGTCCACTTAAGGCTTCTATACTTGTTGTAGGTTATGAAGAATAAAAATGCAGGGACGTTTTTTATGATGCTGGGCTGATTGTACATCGGGTGTGAGATCTTGTTCCAGTGGAAATTCTCAAGAAAATTCAAGACATTAATTGAGGAATAAATCTCACATTGCCTGTGAACAAGGTCTTGGGCATGTTTATAAGTAATGTACAAATCTCTCTTATTGGACCGGTTTTATGAAATGAGTTAGACCCATAAATTTCTAAATAATATCAGAGTCTACCACAGGACGAATGTGGGCCCACACTACTAATCCCGTGACAAGGACCAGAAAAATTACTGGTCTGCACGTGAAGGAGGGTGTCGAGGAATAAATCTTATATTGTCTGTGGACAAGGTCTTGGGAATGCTTATAAGCAATATGTAAACCTCTCTCATTGGACCGGTTTTATGAGATGAGTTAGACCCATGAATTTCTACACTGGTATTCGCTTAAGACAAGGTAGTGACGTGTGTGTGTGGAAGAATGCTATTGATGGTTCTTTTTCTACTAAAGCAACCTGGGAATTAATTAGGCAATGTGGTGAACTTTGTTCGTGGAAGATGTGGTTGTGAGATAATAATGTTCCAAGAAAAATGCCATCTTGGCGTGGCGAGCCACGCAAGAAGTTTTGCCAGCAGATGATGCTATTCAAAATATTGGCATTCTGATAGCTTCTAAATGTGAATGTTGTTTGAATTCACAAAATGAAACCATGAATAATTTGCTTTGTGAAGGTGATGGAGAGCAACCAGTATGGAGTTATTTGCTAAAGCTGGTTGTATTTCTATTCTTTTTATAAGAAATTGGGAAGGTATAATAGGATATTGGTGGCAATGAGCTTCTAGAAAATCTCAAGTTGGCTGGATAAGGGGAATTCTGCCTATTTTTATATCTTGGGCTCTTTGGAGAGCTAGATTCTTGGCTAGAATGGAGGGTGGGAAATTCTTGGTGGATGAGATTGTTTGTACCGTGAAAGTGAGGCTTCAAGATATTGTTTCTAGTGTTAAATGTTTACGGATGAAGGGTGCAAATGAGAGGGAAATATTATGCAACTTAGCTGACCTGACTATTAAGTCTGTTGCTAAAGATTCGATATTAATAACTTGGACCTTGACGAATAGAGGTGGTTTGAAGTTAAATGTTGATGGGGGCTCGTGTGGTAATCTGAGAAAGGTAGGCAGAGGTGGTGTTATTTGAGATGATCACTATAGCCAAGCTTCAAATTATATTGCTGAATGCAGTGCGTTGTTTAACGGTTTGCATTTATGTAAGAGTTTGGGGCTGCGTGATTTTTAGTAGAGACCAATTCCACTATTTCAGTGGGATGACTGAAATCGGATATTTGTAATCATTGGTTCTTTTGGGGTTTTTGGGAGGATTTAAAGAAGTTTGTTGTCGAGATGAATATTCGTTTTCATCATACTTTTAGAGAGGCTAATATGATGGCTGATTTTTTTGCAAAACAAGAAGTTCAAGGTGTTGTTTCAGACTTCTTTTGTTACCCAACAATAGCTGGTCGGATTTGGGGTTTAATTCGCATGGATAATTTTAGCATTCCATTAATTGGAGTCTAATTCATGTATTGGTTCATTGGTTTATTTTTTAGACAGTTGTATTTGATTTAGTTTTGGTTAGCTTTTATTTTGTGATGTTTGTTTTGGTACCTGAGTTTGGGTCTTTTATCGTATATTGTAAGAACTTTCAGGTGACATCCTATTTGTTATCATGGTTATCCTCAACCATAAGTGAGCTATGATTAATAAATTTGGGTGGGAGTTATTATTAGATATATAACTATTTTTTCTTTCTCAAATTTTTTTTTTTTAAAAAGTGGGAAAGTTAGGTCCCAATTTAAAATTTAGAACTCAACTAATCTTAATTTATTTCAGTTTTAATTTTAAGTCAAGTTTAACATATAAACACACAACTTTTAAATTATTAAATTTATCTCAATTCAATTTTTTTTTTTTTTATGTGAGATTTACAAGTTTTTTTCAACTCAACACCTTTTTATATGTCTAACCCACAACTTTTTTTAATATCCCATAAAAATATTTAAAATCATCTTAATATTCAAATACATCTAAAGTCAAACTTATTTTACTATCTCAATTTATTATTGTTATAAATAACTCAACTTAATTCATTTTAACTCAACTTAATATTTAAATACTAAAATTTTTAAGATCGCCGAATCCAACTTAGAATAAAAATTAGTTAAATGCATCCAAACGAGCAATTAGTCCTGCCCTCCATATCCACATAGGTCTAGTTTAGATTAAAAAATAAGATGAGTTAAAATGAGTTAAATTTATTTTTTATTATTATTATTATTTTAAAATTTAAAAAAATTAAATTAAAATTTTAAAAATATGTATTAAAATTTTAAAAAAATTATATTAAAAATTATATTTTATTTAAAAATTTTAAAAAATATAATAATAAATTTAAAATAATTGAAATCAGATAAACCGGCCCATAATGGTCTTCAGTTCTTATATCTGATCACAAATGTTTCTTTCTCCAAGTAGAAAGCAACAGCTGTCTAAATTGATGTATCCCATCCATTCATGAAACTCGCATTCCAGCTGTAATTAACTACTTGGAGACTTTTATACGTAAAGTGATTTTGGGGGACAACTGAGGGACAATGCTGCTTAACCATTGTCTCTGTAGGGGGCACAAGATGTCTCTGATGGGTCCAACCATTGAATTCATGCATAGCCAAAAACTATTCTGAAAATATATGTGTTGGGTCAGTGCTCCCTGCACAAAGCCTAGCCTTCATGATGTGATCGATCTGGGGAGCCTTTTCCTGTGATTTATGATTAATGGTTCAAAACTTGAATCCATATAGGGCTAGCTAGCTAGCTAGGCAGAGATCAGATGGGACTCATTGGAAAACCATGGCCATGGGAGGTAACTTTCAGAATGCGAGGCGCAGAAGAAAAGAAAGCAACAAAACATTTATGATCTCCGACATGTATCTAATACAGATATGGAGGGGAGGGATTATATTAGATAAATTTAAAAATTGTTGTAATTTTATAAAATTTATTGAATTTATTTTATAATAAAAATAATTTTATAATTTAATATATTATATTAAATAATATTTAATTTATAAATTTATTTTATATAATTTCTTTGGGATTAAATTGTGCCATCTAACAATGGCCATTAATAGAAGAGAATAATGGCTAATAGGAATGAAGACGGCCATGCATTAATGGGGACAAGAATTTGGCAAAACACGTGTGCATGGCTTCATTAATCAGGCCCGTTAATTTGCTTTTTTCTGATGCTCCCAGCTTTATAGATTAGGGCGATCTGGGCATGCAGCATTGTAGACCTTATTCAATGAGTTTGGTCCCATTCAGTATCCTTCCTACATGCAGGCGATTTGTGTAGGTTTCCTGGAGCTTATGGCACATGTGGTTTCAGGATTTAAAAGGATTAAAAATAGACTAATATGGATCGTGCAAAAGCATGAACATCTTGTTAGGCATCTTAGACAGTACTACTTGTCTAGCTAGCTAGCTCCATATGGTAATGAACAAATCACGTCACAATCTGCATTGATTTAATTAATATGATATTGTTAGAGCTAATTAATGAGGAATTTGATCCCTAGCTAATTACATGGCCTGCTCAAAACAGTGTCAAGTTTTACTGATGCAAGGAGTGGCACTACGTGGTTGTGAAAACATCTCATGCGCAACAGCTAGCAAGCTTGATAGCAGCTAGCATTGATTACTATCCGTAAGTCTTCGTTTAGTTTTAGATCGTGACGAGGATTTAGTTGGACTGTCACAATATCCAGAGAGGATGGATCGTTGGGAGATAGCTAGCTAGACACATGAGTGGGCCAGCGGCCAGCATGCAAACTCCTAAAATACATCATGATAAATGCAGAAAAATTAACTTGTCATCATCATTGTTAACGTATAGTATTTAGTACGTCTTTCAATCAGGTTTTAGCAATTCGAATCTTTTGAATCTAATCCTGCAGACATGAAAAAGATAAAACAGAACGGAGACTTTGGTGAGATAAGAAAATTTTTAATGCCTAAGCATATCATTTCATATCATTTTAGGAGTCTCTCATTGAGTTAAAAGGGTCCGGAAATAACTTCTTTGTACCATGGGAATTGATATTTATACTAGGATCTTAGGTGGGACAAGTCATCCCTATCCTCAAGGGGCCCATATTTTTTTAGCTGTATATTTTAGTCAGAATTCTTTATAGCTTCTAAGATAGTGTCATTAATACGATGTGACTCTTTAATTTATTTTACTCTACCCACTTTTCGTATCAACCCTTTTTATTTTATTTTTTTTGTCGAGAGATAAAGAGGATTTTTTACATTTTCATTTGCCTATTATCTTAAGTTTCCGTGAGTGATTTGTCTTGGGAAGGCATTGGGACGGTGAGTTCCACCAGTTTTTGCTACCTGTTTACCTTTTATAGGAACTACTTCACGGGCGAGTTTTGTCCCTAGGCGGAGTATTTCATAGAGGCCCACCAGTGCCAATATTTAAACAGTGCTTCCTGGGTTCAGTTAGGTCTGGTCAAGGAGTCTTATGTGGTCCGCTGACCTTTCAACGATCCCTTGTGGGCTCATTATACGAGCTAAAGGAGGGAGAGATCAATCCCCTTAAAATCATCATCTCTCTCAACTAGGTTAATTTGGAATTCTAGCTACCGATCAAGCTATTTAGCTAGCTTTGATATATATATATATATATATAGATATAGATATATATGATGACCCCAGCCACATGCTTATGCGCGTTGATCAATACGTATGTACGTTTTGAGTCATGATCATCATCAGATGATCAGTACGTATGTACTCAATAAATAACTCAAAATTTGATTCGACTAAATTTAACTTGCGTTGATCAATTAGTTTAGCATATAAATCATTCGTGTTATGAAATATTTATAATAAATTTTTACACGATATAAAATGTACAAAACTCGACTCGAGTCAATATTAATGATAAGAACAAGTAATTCAATCCATATCGTATAAATTAGATTGAGTACTCAACACTGCAACACATTTGGGCTTTAGTGATAGGCAAAAACGTCACAAAAAATTATCAAAATGTCATGAAAGACTTTTGGTGATAGTTAGAAATTGTCACGACAACCGTCACAGTAAGTGCGTTATAGATAAGTATTTGTGACACTTTTTCGATGTAACGTTCGAATGTCTGTTAGTGACGGTTCAAATGTATCACCAAAAGTCATGTTCGAATGTACAATATAAAGTTTGAACATAAATCCATCTGATTGACATTCAAATGACATAATATTTTGTTCATTTCTCAGACTTTCGAACGTTAGTATTGTCATTCGAACGTTGGTCACATCCTAAAATAATTTTGACATTCGGACGTTTATAAAACAACGTTCGAATGTTACGTTTGAATAAGTTCGAACGTGAGTTTGATGAACATTCGAACGTTTTTACCGGACGTTCGAATGCTAGTTTCATAAACATTCGAATATTTTGGTCAGTTCATTCAAACATTGTGTGGTACATTCGAACGCAGTTAGAACAAATATTTGAACGTTTAATGTGTACATTGAACATACTTATCAGAAATAGTAAATTTTAATAAAATTAAAAAGCATACAAATTATATCATGTTATATAATCAAATAATAAAAAATGATAAAATTTATCATTTTTTTCCTCGTCCACTGCAATCCTATTGCAGTGACATAACACGTTCAATCTGGCCCGGCATCTCCGTCTACACTTATTCTTGGATTGCAGTGCATATTCTTTCATCTTGCTCTCTCTATTGCTCTTGCACACGCGTTTTTAGATCAGAATGTTGCTTCAAAAGAGACTCAAACTCTTACAAACTTGACCTCATAATCTTGTTTTCTCATCGTGTTGGTGAGATTATCAATCTTTGAAGTCGAAGAGCTCATAGAGGATGATGAATCAGCTGAATGCTTGACTTAATGTCCCAATGTTTTGACCATGCTAGACTTGGCCCCAAGCACTTTCGTGAATGTCTATATCACTATGAGTTGATTCTTTAGAAGTTGAATGCATCTTCAATATTCTGTCCTGTAATTTGAAAGAAAACACAAATTAAGCAACAAAATTAATTGAAATACAAACAAAAATAAATTATTCAGATATTGCATAATTTATTTGACAAAATTAATATTGCTTACAAAACTTTCTGCAGTGATAGAATCCATTCATTCACTATGTTCATTAGTGTGAACAACAACATAGACATGAATGAGGAAAAAAAAAATTTCAAGATCATTACGTTTCTAACAAAGACACATTAGTAATTGAAGAATTTAATGTTACTAATTAAATAACATTACATATCAGAAAAATATATAAATTTCTGTAAGTTATTAATTACCATATTCTCAACAAGCCGGTGGAACGACCTTGAATCGACACGATGGTCGACAGTGAGAGTGGATCTATTATGTGCATTCGTCGAACTTAAACTCTAAAAAATTAATTAAAAATGTTATTGTTAATTTAGAGCGAATATAAATATAAATAACTAACTAATTTAGAATATATGATAATTAGGACTTGCGAAAAGATCACAACACTTCACCCAATCATCTAATTTCATCTTCTGGAAAGGGAACTTCGCAACCTCTTCCAACGTTTGAAACTTCTTGAAGTGCTCATAACATCGGCCATTTTGACGTCAGAATAATGTAGCCGTCAGTCCATTCACAGTTCTTACATTTTCGATACGAGTAAAATTACAGTCGAACTCGTCCTAAAAAGTGAATTAAGTATGTAATTCGATATACTTATTGAGGAAAAAAAATAAAGTTGTAAGTTTATCTCACCAGCGCACAACTTCAAATGTGATCCTTAATTTCATTAGGAAAATAAGCCATGATTGCACATAAAAGGGAGCATAAGCTCAAACTACTATACCAATATAAGGGGAAAGTGCTGCCGAACTATCATCCACTCCTCTAGAGAAATTTTCAAGTATTGTAATCTTGATGTTTTCTTAACATCTACTTTTTTTCTAAAGAGAGACCACGAGTAATGTCACGACCGCATGATATTAGCATGATATTAACTATATATGTTATTAAGTATTGAAATATAATTAATTAATTATCAATGATATTTCATTACTATTGGGTGTCGACTGACTATCCATTTCTTGTATGTTGATCTCTTCAAGAGCTCATTCCTCAGCAGGAGAGTCCGGAATGGGTTCGAGACTTGGAAGACGTGGCACATTTCTTCGTTGTCATTTTGGCGGAATCCTTGAAAATGAAGTTGATTTTCGGCCACCACGGGTTTCCATTGACCAAAAGGCCACCGTAGAAAGATTTCTTGAAGTGTGTATTTCATTTCCATACTAATTTTTGGTTTTAAAACTCCATAAAATGGAGTTTCAGGAATTGCTGAGTCATTCCATGTGACACTCCCAACTCCCACGTATAGAAACATAGGAATCAAGGCGTCGGAATACTGACAACACGGGTCATGCACTCCCAACGTCAAGTGCTAAATGTGTGAACACGTGACATGCATAAATAAAAGTAACGAATAAATAAAGTCAATATCTAAGTACCAAAATTTTTAGAATCATTTTATAAAACAGTTTAACACAAATTATCCAATATGAGATTTAATACAGTTATCCCAAAAACAAAATATAAAGATACATAATTATCAAAAACGGGAATAACAATTCCCAAAATAATAAATTATAATGCCATATTTCAACAGCGGAGCCGCCTCCTCGACATCTACATCCAAAATCTACGACACCAAAATGACATCGCAGGTAAGTATAACTCAAATAAACCATAAGATATAAAATATATTCATGCAACAACAATACGCATGAGCACGACACCATATGCATGAAGCTCAAATATCATCTTTTCTCAAAAGAAATAATTTCTACACACTCCAAAATCCCATTTTGACCCAAGATAAACTCCAATAAAAACATCCATTATTTTCCCAGAAAATGATACATGTAAATCCTTTAAAATCACAACCATTTTTTCAGAAAATGGTCCACGTTAAACCAATAATCAAAACCCGTCATTTTCCCAGTATATGGCCTAAACATCCATTTTAATAATCGTATGCATCATAGCCTCTCCTAGGGACCATCCGCACACCCTCTCATCATCACACCGTAGGTAACGACCACGCATGTGACTTCGGAACGAACGATGTCCAGCTAACCGCTCTCAGCACATACCATGACCAGGCATCCCCTAGCCCCCGCTAGCAGAGGAGCCACGGAGTCGGCACGAGAGCGTTATCATCTTGTCCGATCCCGTTGTCGTCTGGCGACAACGTAGGGGACGTCACTCAGTATATTCCACTCCCGAGTGACCAGAGGAGCTCTACCGAGATAATACCTCATCTCGGCTTGGGGTCGTGATCCACCACATGAACATGCATGCAATTATGTGAAAACCCAGTTTTCCTTTACAAACATGAACATCCATGCATTATGCAATGTATACGACATCACATAAAATAACCAACAACCACTAAATTCCAACACCAACCAACACATAGATGTTAATATAAAAATATATTTAAATCTTAAAATTCATTTGGAAAATACTTATAGTGGGTAAAAACATAGATCTTCAAACAAGCGTCGATCCACAGTGCTCATAACGAGCACTTCGTACGTTGGACTAGAGTGCTCGATTTGACACCAAAATTTAGGAAAATACTCATTGAAATGTGGTGAATCTCATGAAGGTCGTGGTGAGGTGGTGCAACTACCGGAAGGTGGCAGATCGGGAGGTGGGGTCACGGATGGGAAAACTGAGGTAGGGGGTCGGCTGAGGTGGAGGAACACTTTGGTTGTGGTGGTGAGGTTAACGGTGGCCGGACGGTGGCGCGGCTACGATGGATCCATTTAGAAACCCATTTCGGTTGAGAAGGAAATGGCGAAATTGGGTGGTTTTGGACGGTGTGTTTTGCACACTGAAGTGAGGGGAGGTTGCTAGTAGGTCGTCTGCATCATGGGTGGCCAGCGGTGGCCGGAAAATGCAGGAAAAGCCAATATACCCATTTCGGGTTCCAGCTAGCTGGCGGGAGGTGGGGCTGCCATGGTTGACACCACCGGCATGGATGAACTCGCCGAAGCGAGGGGGTGGAGGTGGCGTGGGCGGTGTCGCCAGAAAGTGGCGCACGGCGGCGCTGGGTAGAGAAACGGGTAGGAGAGAGAGGAAACAGGGGAAGGGTCGCACGGCTTGGGGGGGGACCAGGAAGGAAAGAAAGGAAAAAGAAAGAAGAAAAAGAGAAAAGATAAAGAAAAAGGTAAAAGAAGAAAAGGAAGGAAAATAAATGAAGTCCAATTCTCATAACTTGGGTCACAAGAGCACTTAAAATCACAACATAAACGTATATATATATATATATATATATAAACCTATTCCGAAACACATTTAATTAAAATAAATAAAACATATCAAATAAACTCATAAAAAAATAAAAACATTTATTCACAATCATTAAAATAATTACCTCACATTAAAATTAATAAGGAAAACAACGTAACTCAATATTTAAATATAAAAACAATGTAAAAATAATATCTAACTAACTAATAGTTCAAATAATAATGTAAAAAAATAATACTCAACCAATAATATTATTAAAATAATTTAACACAATCAACAACAAGAATAAAACAATACATAAAAATACACAAAGTCTGGAATCTCACATTCTTCCCCCTTAAAATAAATTTCGTCCTCGAAATTTGCTCAACTACAACTAATAAAAACTCAATACCTTGTCTACCACATAGCTTAATACTTACTCCATGCATTTACATAGTCACCTATTTTCCTCAAACACAAATAAATGTGATTCCATCATAATCGTATAGTCTCTAAATAGCATTTTACCTCTAGGACTCCTAAGGTAGCAGTATATTCTGAAATTTTCATATGTACAAGGACTTTAGTACAATCTCTCAAATAACTCCCAAGTTTAGCTTCCCAACTTAAACATCAATAAGCATAATTTACCCAACCAAAAGATAAATCTCCACTCACAAATATCAACCCAAATTTCAAGTCATTACTAATCCTTCAAAACCAGTACCAAAACTTGAACCTTTAACTATATCGCAAAACCTCATGCTTTCGCGCGCACCCTGATAACTCACTAATTGCATAAAATTAAATCCTCATAAATTATCACCATTGAGTACAAGCTAGCTCAACACCTATTAACAGGAAAGCCTATACTACACTTCCAAATCCTAAAGTTTTAATATATCATAATATTAATTATACTACTACGGTTGACACCTAAGCATGCATCGTACATCACATAACAGTCCTATCAATTCTACTCAAATTAATTAGCAAGAGGAACACAATACACAGTTTTTTCCAACCGAACCTTCAATACTCGTGAGATAGAATAGCCTCAAATATTTAAATTTCTATGCGATCTCAAGTCACAACTAATTCCTTAAGATACCTCAACAAAGACAACCATTAAATTAATCAAATATCAAGCCTAAATTGTCCACCCCAATCAACTCGCCCAGATGCCTAAAATTTAGATCCCTTGAATTTAATACCATCACATCAAATCAATATCTATAACATAATAAGACAACTTTTTCCAAGTCAAACACAAATCAAAGACAAACTACTTTCCAAAATTTACACACAACTATTACACATCGATTTCTAAGCATCAACAAATAATATCAAAACTTCACCAAAGAAACAATGATCGCCTACTATCATAAGTATTCCTAAAACAGATTATCTAACAATATATCAATGGCAAGGATTCCACGCTCATAAGAAGAGTCCATTTAGAATACAATTCCAACAATCTCCCGAAAATAAAATTAGAACTTAAAAACTCAAACACTCAATGAGTCTCAGGTATTATGTAATAACCCGTTCTTTATATATATATATATATATATATATATATATATATACATCCCTAGGAATAGATTCATTTAGAAATTTAATATTCTTAAGGGAATTTTAGAAAAAGTTATGGTAATTGGGAGGAAGATTTAAAGTAGAAACATCTTAAATAGTCATTGAAATAAGGAGAATTATGATCAAATATTTTATTTTTTTAGAGAATAAATTAGAATATTTTAGCTTTCATCTATAGAATAATTCTATCAAGGAGATTAAGAGGAAAATTTGAGAAATAGGAAGTGGAGTGGAAAAACACTTAGATAGCCTAAAAGTGGGTTCTTGGATTAGAAGAACATGTTTCGGTTAATTGATTATATCTCTCTCATATGACCTCGTATTTAGGTGATTCAAAATCCTATGGATCACTAAGAGGAGTATCTAAAACTTTCATGTTTGGAGATTTTGAAGAAGCGAAGTGTATCAATGTGTTAACTGGGCTGGAAGTGGACTGATCAGATTTGAGCGTAAGCCCGAAAATAAATCAAACCACCGACCTACTTTAGGAGCCTCAATGTGATTGGTTCTCTATATTTTTATCTTCTAAATATGTGTGAAAATGTTTGTATATGGCGTTGGAAGAGTTTCTAGAAGAAACTTTTTTTATAATCATAGAAGAAGTGGGAACAAAATCTGATTGGAGAAGAACCAACCAAACCAGCCAACTATCCCCTCCATTCTTAACCAATTGTCAACCAAGCCTTAAGGAGATTCTTCCAAGGGGTCCTAAGGTTGTCAAGGAAGTCTGGAAAATGTGGTAAAAGGTGAAAAAAAGAGGTAAAAATCGTGGGAGCCAACCAAAGGCCAAGTGGCTGGACTGATTTCATCCAAGATATTTCCAGATTTTGTTAGATTTTGTTTTTTTTTTTTTATCTATGTGTTGTAATCTTTTTTAACCATTGATCTGGGATTATTTTAGATATGGAGGAAGCCTAGCCATGAGATGAAAATCTTAGGAAATCATGAGATTTATGGGTGATAATAAGGCCTAAGGTTTAGGAGGGACAGGTCACCCATTCAGCCAAAGGGGTTGCTAAAATACCCCTGCCCTTTCTAGCCCTTAAGCAAAGTTTTCCCTCCTATAAATAAATCCTTAAGCTTCCCTTTGCTTCCTTTTAGAGAAGTCACATGAGTTCCTTGAGAAAAAAACTAAGAAAAATAGAAGAAATTGCACTCACAACACACACACATCAAAAAGAAGCTAAGTGAGAGTCTCGGAGAGAAGTGTGGTACAAAATCAACTCAAAACTACTCTTTTAGCCTTGAAAAAAATTTCAAATGCATTTCTTAACATACTCTTGGTGTGGTATAAGTGGCTTAATTTTTAGATTTATTTTAATGCCTATTTGATGCTTGTTTAAGCCTATGCATCATGTATGAGGTAGTTTAAATGTTTTTGATTTATTAAATATTTTTTATTGTGGAAAAATACTAGGAAAAATTTTAGTAACATATGAATATGTTTTATGATCATATAATAAGAGGAATATGTGAAAATATGAGGCCATGATTTAGAAAAAATTGAAAGAACAACCTTAGTAACTTTTGGACCTCAAGGAGGTTGAGTTAACAGATTTACACTCCTATAGTAAAATAGTCATAACGTTTTAGTGGGAAGTCAAAATTGGGTGATTCAAAAGGCTATGGAAATTTAAGCCGGAAATTTACAATATTCGTTTTTTACGTTTTAAGAGATAAAAACTCTATGAAAGACGAAATTGAGAATAAGTGACAGAACAGAATAGAAAACCCTTGAAAAAGGAAAATTCCCTTCACTTTTAAAACTTCTAGTGAATGTTTTGAATGAGTTTTTTTTAACAAATATGATAATTTTTGGAAACATAATATATTCAGAGGATTTTTAGTAATTATTATCTTAAAAAGATAAATAATAATAATAAAATTTTATATAGATAAAGATAGTTCAAGAAATACTTAAAAATAATTGAATTAGGGAATTATGCAAAATTTGTGGGCTTGAGTTGAATATAATAAAAGGAATAATAACTAAGGATAATTTCTATAAGATTTCGGTCAGCCCCTTGATTTAATAAAATTTAATAATTTATTTAATTGCATAGATATTATTTGCTAAGTTTTGACGTTACGCATTTAATTGACGTATGTGCATGTAAACTTTTGTGATGTACTTTTCTATGTCATATGTTTTACGAAAATAGAAAGCATGCATGTCACAAGTCTAAGGTTGCATATATATTACAATTCGTCATATATGTATCGTCATAAGTCACGGCGTGTATTTTAAGAGAATACTATAAGAAAAACGTTAAGGAAAAGTGATAAGTTAAGTGTCGTGTCATGACGGGGACGACGATACGTAACGCCCGGAGGATTGACATGACTAGGGGGGACGGTGATACGTAACGCCCGTTATACTAAGTAATTCCGTGTCAGGATGGGGACAGCGATACGTCATGCCCGAAAGATTGATGAGTTTATGTATGGCTAAGCTGGCGCATCATGCTGAGAAAACCCAGCGGAGACGGCGATACGTAATGCCCGTCAAGGTGATGAAATACGTATGACCCACAATACTACGAAAGATATTACAAGTAATAAGAATTTAAGTATAATAAGAATAGGTCCATAGGAAATAACAGCCAATCATTTGCTTGTTACTCATACGCATGAGACACATAAGTTAAATCATATGTTATATATTTATCATGATCTTGTCATGTGTTTTATGTTGTACTTTATCCATACATTGTTATATTATAAGTGTACTTACTGAGATTTTTAAGGAAATCTCACTTTTATTTGTTTGTGTCTTTCTGAAAAATTTAATTATTATACAGGACCATATGGCAGACAGGAGAAAAGCCCCTATGTCTCAGGGAGCTCAGGGGCACCCTGATGGACCTTCTGATTTTTCTCTTTTGATTTTTTTGACTCCCCTGTTATGGATATCTATGATCGACCGATGCAGATATGGAGACACGATACATTCGCTTTCTCTGAGGAGCAGAGACGTATCGGATGCTGTCTGACATTAAGCTTAGATGGAATGTTGTCCGTATGCGGGGTTTACACAACTCCATATGGGCAATATCTTCATCGGAACTTTTGTATTAGTCTGGATATGTTTCGTTATGGGAGAGAGTCTCAGGGAGCTCAGAGGCACCCTGATGGACCTTCTGATTTTTTTCTTTTTGATTTTTTTGACTCCCCTGTTATGGATATCTATGATCGACCGATGGAGATATAGAGACACGATGCATTCGCTTTCTCTGAGAAGCAGAGACGTATCGAATGCTGTCTGACATTAGGCTTAGATGGAATGTTGTCCGTGTGCAGGGTTTACACAACTCCATATGGGCAATATCTTCGTCGGAACTTTTGTATTAGTCTGGATAGGTTTCGTTATGGGAGAGAGTTTCCAAAAGTCAAGAAAGAACCGTGGTGGTTCTAGTGTGGTAGTTGAATAAATATGTATTATTATTAGAAGACTGAGAAAACAAAATAGGTTATGTATAATAGTACAATCTGATGTTATAAATGTGACAATATGAATATTATGGTTATATTTTACCATGTGATCACTAGTTTATTTTATAAATTTTTTTTATTTAGACCACTTTCCGTTGTAAGTCTCATTATACATAATAGTAAGAATATGTGTATGCATTTTAAGATCGATACGTATGGAGTAAGTAGCCTAATGTTACTTATTCAGACTTTTCAATTTACGTTAATACCCTTAGCGTAAATTGAGGGCGTCACATAATACATATAAATAGCATCTAAAACATCAATAAAGAAGCACAATTACATAAATACCAATAATTATCAAAACGAATCCATCTCACAAAGATATAATAATATACTCAAACACCAAATAAAACTTAAGTAATTAACATAAATATTATATAAAAACAGAAAGGGGAAAAAGATCTAATAAACACATAAATGTCAGCCATTCAACAAAACAAGTCTACTTCCCTTGATAAACACAAAATCACAAAAAACTTTTATTAAATAGAACAAAGAGTTAGAATTAAAAGAAGAATGGGAAATGAAATGGCAAATAAAGTTTCGAAATTCTCCTAAAGTTCAACTCTAACAAGTTTATTACAGAAATCTCTAATATTTAAAACCTTTAAAGGAATTGATTCAAAATAAAATAAATAAATAAATAAATAAGTTAATGAATAAATACTCACAAGTCGCCAAAACGAACTCACTCGTCAAAATAAATAGGTAAACTTTTAAAACAAAACATGCGTAAATGTGAAAAGATAATAAATTTAAAAGCTTACTTCAAGACATGTCTCTAAAAGGAAATATAATAGCAATTTCCTTTAAATCTCTATCTTAATGAATTTCAAAATTTCAAAATATTTAAGAGACAAAAATCGTATTTAAAATAAAAAGATAATAAACAAAATCCATAACCTTCTTATAGGAAACTCATGAAATGAAATTAAAATAAAAACCAAATCCATATGATAATTGCACAAAAGCTTAATAAAATAGAATAACCCACAACAAAATAATAACTTTAAAACAAGGGATCCCATAATATAATTATTCAAAATAAAGATTCCATAATACAATTATTTAAAATAAAGGATTCAATAAAAAAAATGATATAAAATATTATCTAATCCGAAATGCCAAAGTTTCAAATTAAACTAAACAAAAGGCATATATAAAACAAATGCTCAGCAACTTAACTAAATAAAATCAAATAACTAAAATCTTAACTACTACCTAAATTATAGTAATGAACAAATATTAAAATGAAATAAAGCAAAGCAAACCAATCAAACAGAACTAAGATAACTTTGAAAATAATAAACAAAAAGCACATTAAAATAAAAAGCATAACACAACGAAATAAATATTGAAAATCTTACAATGCGAGCTAGTAAGAAAAACTTAGAGAACGATTAAAATAATAAAATAGAGTAAAATACCCAAACAATAAAACAAACAAATTATAAAATAACAAACTTTTCTGGTACTATCCCTAGGATCTGTGGACTTACCCAGAGTCGAACTACTCTGATACCACCTGTGCGCCCCCAACTTCCACGTATAGAAACACGGGAATTGAGACGTCGGAATGTTGATAACACGAGTTATGCACTCCCAACGTCAAGTGCTAAGTATGTGAACACGTGACTTGCATAAATAAAAGCAGCGGATAAATAAAGTCAATATCTAAGTACCAGAATTTTTTAAAATTGTTTTATAAAACAGTTTAACACAAATTCTCCAATAGGAGATTTAATACAGTTATCCTAAAGACAAAACATAAATATACATAATTATCAAAAACGGGAATAACAATTTCTAAGATAATAAAATATAATACCATACTTCAACAGCGGAGCCGCCTTCTCAGGCTTAGCCTCCTCGACATCTGCATCCAATATCTACAAGGCCAAAAATGGCATCGCAGGTAAGTACAACCCAAACAAACTATAAGATATAAAATATATTCATGCAACAACAATAATAAACACAACCCCATATGCATAAAGCTCAAATATCATCTTTTCTCAAAATAAATAATTTCTACACACGCCAAAATTCCATTTTGGCCCAAAGAACTCCAATAAAAATATCCATCATTTTCCCAGAAAATGATACATAAATTCTTTAAAACCACAACCATTTTTCCAAAAAATAGACCATGTTAAACCAATAATTAAAACCCATCATTTTTCCATAAAATGGCCTAAATATCCATTTTATTAACTGTATACACCATGGCCTCCCTTAGGGATCATCCGTACACCCTGACTTTCATCATCATACCGTAGGTAACGATCACGCATGTGACTTCAGAACGAGCGATGCCCAGCTAACCGCGCCCAGTATGTACCATGACCGGGCATCCCCTAGCCCCTATCAGCAGAGGAGATACGGAGTCAGCACGAGAGAGTTACCATCCAGTCCAATCTCGTTGTCGCCCGGCGACAACCCAGGAGACTTCACTCAGTATATTCCGCTCCTAAATGATCAGAGGAGTTCCACCAAGATAATACCCCATCTCTACTTGGAGTCGTGATACATACACACTCGAAAGCCGTTAACACATTTGAAAACCCAGTTTTCAAATCCAACACATGAACATACATGCAATTATGCGAAAACCCAATTTTCCTTTACAAACATGAACATGCATGCATTATGCAATGTATACGATATCACACAAAATAACCAACAACCACTAAATTCCAACACCAACCAACACATAGATGTTAATGCAAAAATATATTTAAATCTTAAAGTTCATTTGGAAAATACTTACAGTGGGTAAAAACATAGATCTTCGAACAAGTGTCGATCCACAGCGCTCATAGCGGATAGTTTGTACGTTAGACTAGAGTGCTCGGTTTGACACCAAAATTTATGGAAAATCCTCATTAAAATGTGGAGAATCTCATGAAGATGGTGAGGAGGCAGTGCAACCACCGGAAGGTGGCGGATCGGGCTCAAAATGGGTGGAAAACAATTTTCGAGTATATGCTCATGCACGGGAGGTGGGGCCACGGATGAGAAAACTGAGTTAGAGGGGTGGTCAGCTTAGGTGGAGGAACACTTTGGTGGTGGCGGTGAGGTTAATGGTGGCCAGACGGCGGCGCGGCAAAGATTGATCAATTTAAAGACCCATTTCAGGTGGAGAAGGAAATAGCGAAACTGGGTGGTTTTGGGCAGTGGGTTTTGCTCGCCGGAGTGAGGGGAGATTGTTGGTAGGTCGCCGGCATCATGGGTGGCCGGTGGTAGCCTAAAAATGCAGGAAAAACCAATATACCCATTTCGGGTTCTAATATGTTGCAAACGTTCATGTTCGAAAGTGAATGTTTGCAACGTTAGAAACCAAGTCACGTTCGAATGTTACGTTTATAACGTTTGAATGTACTCACAGATCCCTTTTAAAAAAATTACATTTTCTGCTTTTCAAATATTGTTCCTTAATTTATTTTTATTTCATCTAATTTTTATCTCATTTGTGCACATATATATGGCTTATCAACTAAAAACTATAAGGAAGAGGGGTCGAGAAGGAGCCTCACGGGAGACTGCCCGTATCAAGGCCCGCACAGTTACATCAGAGCGGGAGGTCATGATTAACAATTCGACTCGTTATTTTGGCAGGGGAGGAGCCTCAAGTCCGTATTTATGGACAAGGGCTGGGCCCTGATATGCTCATTGAGGGGTACCACTTACCCGAGCATGGTCCACGAGTTCTATCCGACTATGTCCAATATACCATTCGACGTGGACTCCCACGTGATAAAGGTTTGTGGAGTGCAGCTGATGGTCTCGATAGATGTCATTGCCAACCTGCTACAGATCTTGCGTCCACAGGCACAATCGGTAGTTGCTGACCCGGTGGAGGACGCAACTGCTGCACTGGCTCCGCCGCTAGATGCTGACGCTGGCATGGTAGCATCCTAGATTGGCCCAGTTCATTCTATGGACAATCACCACGTCGACCTTGATATTTAGGCAGTGATGTTGGATTCGAGCAGGAGGGTCTCTAGTGGGATGAGGATTTCTACATCCTTATTGGCAGAGACTGAAAGGGGCACAAGATGTCAGACATGTTTTGGCAGAGTGCACTTGAGGGTTTCTTTCGGATGTCGCATTTGATCATTGCACACAACGTGGATCCCTTGCACACATGATGACATTTAGCCGGTTACACACCCATTTTCTGATCACGTTGGCGCGTGGAGAGCCGATTGACCTTCCATGAGTGATCTTCAAGATGATCCGCTACAAGATGTGCATTGTCTCAACGGACAACCTCGCTTACGGAGTAATCATTACTCGACTACTCCTGGCTATAGGAGTGTCACCTTAGGTCTCGAAGATAGTGCGACAGTAGATAGGCCTTATCGACATCCACACGTATAACCGAAGTCGGGGACAAAGGAGACATGTGTCTCTTCCTATAGCAGATCTGGTTCTATCTCCCGAGTGTCAGACTGACATGAGAGATCCTGCTGACATTGCCGATACCAGTCGACAGCCTCAGAGGGGACATGCTGTGGGTGGGGGGAGGTGCCACCTACTTGGATGGCCTCTGTGTTGGTACAACGGCGCATATCGACCGGTAGCTCATTGCACAAACTGATGCGATCACTGCGCATGTGAATGAGCGTATGGAGCAGCTGTCCACTAATATAGATACCTTGCGCATCAAGGTGGAGACTTTGGCTTATGAGCTCATATCATTGAAAAACAACCTGTAATCTAGTGATTTTATGTTTTTTTTAGCCTTTTTGTATTTTGTTTTTAATTTATGTACTAGAGCAATTGTTCATGTAATGTATTGATTACGCCTAAGGAATAATACGGTAGTTATAATATAGATTTGGGATGTCGATTCTATATGAAGACAAATTAGAAGAATAACAAAAATAACAAATAAACTAAAAAAATATTAAATGATTTATGATAGACTAAAAATTAATTTTAAATATAAATTAAAATAAAACAAGTGATTAACGAAGAATGTATTCAAATTTGAAGAACAGAGAGCTTCGGGAATCCTTTGCACATATCCGATATTTTAATTATTCTTAATTCATTGATAACTCAATTGAGAATTCAATTTTGAAATTTTCAATTGGAAGATATAGAATTATAAACCAAAATTAAATTAAGTGTAACCTTTTAAAAAATCATTATTCACTTTTAAATCACGCAAATTGTTATTTATATTGAGAAAATCTAATGACGACAATGTACTTAGAGAGTAATATTGCAGTAGAGAGTTAAATCAATATAGACAATCAGTTGATCCAAATATAATCAAAGAACTAATACATTCAATAGAAAAAACATGACTGAATTTATAAATAAAATAAATTTTAAGATTATTTAGAGAAGGAAACATCAACAATAAATTGATAATAATAAAAGAAAGAATTTTAACAAATTAAAAATTAAATATATAAATTAAAAATAAATTAAAAATATTACTAGTATGTAAGTTTATCTTTAATTTTATTTAAAAATTTAATTATTCATTCACATGATGAATAATAAAAAATTTTCAAAAAAAATCATGAAACAGTCGGCGGCCACAGACGAATTTTCCTTCTCTGTACGCATACGTTCCTCGTTCCCGACCCCCTCTTCAACGGCGCAACTCCTCCCTCTTTATATGTGTGACTCGCCGCCTCCCCTAATAACATGGAAGTCTCACCTTTTAGGTCAATGTGAAGTGGAAATTAAAGTTTTAGTCAAAGTCAATTTCCTCCCAAGGTCCAATTGTCGTTGCCTAAATTGATTAAAGTCTTCCAACATGTGCATTTGTGGGCCATTAGCTTTAAAGTGAAAGAGTGTTGTGTTCAATTTAATTTCCATCCATAACATAGCATATTCCAAATGTATGTATATGCAGCCCATTTATTTGAAGTGCATGCCATGTTTCAATATGAAGTTCAGTCGAATACAAAGTGAGCTTATTTAAAATTTAAATTGCAAGTCGTCTCTCACTTATCAATATTATATTATTTGAGATCTAAAATATTATAAAATCATGTTCCAATATATTTCAATATAAATAAAAATTAAAATTATATCTTATTATTTCTATTCACATTTTAACATTTTAATCTAAAAATAGAGTATTTAGAATATACTTTCCTACACTCATCATATATACATTGTTTTTTGATTCCTTTCTCAATTTTATTAATATTTAGCTTATCTAAATTTAATTTTAAATCATTACACTTCATATCTTTCACAGATTAAATTATGTTATAATTTAATAGAGTATAAAATTTGTATAATATGGACTCCGCTAGAATAGAATCTTGTTTTAATTTTATTATATATTTTTTATTCATATTTTAATCATTTTAAAATAAAAAAAAATTATTATTAATATACCAATAATCAAATCCTATAGTATTAAGCAAAGAAAAAATTTTAAAATATATTAAAATATTAAAGGTGTCAAAATAAGGTGTAAAAGTACTTTTTTTTTAAAGTTAAATCTAAACGTTCGAATTTTCTATAATATAGTTTGAATGTTGGCGCAAGAAAAATGCACTTTCAAACATACTTAATCTTATCGTTCGAACATGCACTCAACATTTGAATGAAAAATCGTCCAAGTTCAAACGTAAAAAAAATCTATCAGTTGTTTTTAGTGACGATTTTAAGAAATCGTTACAAAAAATGAGTTTTGATGATAGTTTAGAGATCGTCACAAATTTCAAACCTTCATTAAAGCTCAAATATATTGTAGTGCAACTTGTAATCTTAGTACTAATCTTGTATATAATTATAATATACATATATAAACACAGATAAGTAGTATTATCATGTGTATGTATATTTATATTATAAAATATTAACTCTAAACTAACATGAATATTTATTTATAAAAATCTTGAAATTAAGAATTGTTTTTTCCCGAATGTGCGAGCATTTGTAAGTTTGTGTTTTTATTTTGAAATTGTAATATATATTAAAGTCTTTTATTAATTTTGAGATTCGACCAAGAAGTCAATAAAATTGCAAATTTCATTTATTTTTTTAGTTATCAGTTTAATTTTAAGCTACAAGATTATAAGAAACTAAAAAATAAATATAAATTTTGAGTGGATCGAGCCGACTAAATTCAAGTGAGTAATTGGCTCTCGATTATAGTTCAATTCCCCAAGGTATGGACCGGAGTTCGAAATTTCGAATTGCCTGAATTCAAACAGTAACAAGGAATGGGTTTGGTTTATGTTTGATGGGCCAAATGATCTATTGACTAACCCAATATATATCTTGAAAGGAAAAATAAAGTTGATCTTATCACTTAACATATGTCGATCTGGTTCTTTACACCAAAAGAAGGTCAGTCCACATGAATCATTCTTTTTGTTCTTTTGGTGGACTTCCCATGCAGTGACTATAATATTGTAGTACTAAAGAATTTTTATTTTATTTTACTCATACTCGATTGCATTTAATTAGCTAGAATTAATGCATCATAAAGCCGCTGGCATATATAACTATAGATGGCTCAGTGCGATCCACTTCATGTATATGTCCACCAGTACTACTTCAATAAACTATCGGTTCAAAGTTTTGTTTAATTATTATGGAGCCATCCAAGTTCATGACCCCAAGATACCTGTAATAATTTCTATCATTTTGGAAGAAGAAATGGTAATAAAAACTACCACAATAAAATTTTGAGAAATCTCAACAAGTAAACATATAATAGATATTATAGACATATAAATGTAAACACAAACAAATACATAGAGATGTATAAGACTTGAACTCTAATTTATGCATCATATACTTTCTTGTAAAAAGACACTCTTTCTTCTTTCAAATCTTAACATGCGTTCATATCATTTAAACTCAAGTTCTTGATCATATCATCACATATCATGCTAACTTTTATCATTTCATAATATATCATATAGAGACAAAGGCTCATCATTTCATATAAAAAATTCATATTGAACATGTTGTATCGTGGCATGTCATATCATATCATGGTATATCATTCTTATCATCTCATTAAATTCAATTGCCTTATTTTTATCATATCATACTATTAACGTGTATGGATACCTCACGACTCCCTAAGTACCGTAGTTCTCTAATAATTACTGCATCAACTACTATTCATTTAGTCGAGATGAATATATCTTACATCTTATAATCATTTACACAGTATTTTGCATATTTCGCATTCACCCTAAGACATACTTACTAGCTTTAAGCACAAACCCCGCTTTGGTATCCTTCCATAATGTTGCCCAGATGACTAACATAAGAGGAATGGTAAATCGAGTTATATTAAAAATTAACACTTATAAATTAAATACACAATATAAATATAAATAAAATACGAAACAACAGAAAATTTAAAGAGTAAGAGTAAGAAGAAGCAAACTCAGTATTTTAACGAGGTTCAGCCCTACTCCTTACGTCCTCGCCTCAAGCCACCCCTTGAGGATTCCCAAATTCACTATTCAATCTCCTTCAAGTAGAGATAAAAACCTATTACACTTTTTAGCAATACTACTACAAAGAACACCTTCTACATTTGCAATCACTTTACACTTTGTGATTCAACTATTCTCTGTGTAGAACACCTTCTACACACACAAGGGTTATACGCACCCTCTTACTGATACAAGAGCTAATAGTGGATAGATTATCAGAGTACACTCCTCAATGAGTGAAATAAGAACAATACAGCGCAACCTATATCTCTCTCAAAATAAATAAGGATTAAGGCACAAAACTTAGACAAAAGAAAATTAGGGCTTTGAAAGAATGATGCAAAGTTTTGCAATTGATGTGTAAGTTCTTGTTGTTGTGATTTTGTAAAACTTAAGTGAGCTATTTATAGGCAAAATAAGTCTTCAATTTCAAATTTTAGCAAATGTGAAGACATGATTCATATTTCAAATTATTCAAATAAAGCATTTCTTTTCAAGACAACATCATTCATATATCAAAATACTCAAACAACACATGCACATGTCAAAAGATGACACTCAATCATCTTCTAAATTCAAAATTTAAATTTTTGATGATGTCATTGCATATGTCAAGCACATGTGAAATATAATTTTTGAATTTAAACATTTTAATGAAGTTATTGCATATGTCATGCACATGTAAAATATAATTTTTGAAATTAAACATTTTTATGAAATCATTGCATATGTCATGCACATGTAAAATATAGTTTTCAAAATTAAAGTTTTTAATGATGTTATGTACATGTGAAAAATGTAATTTGATATTTTATGAGAAAATATTAATTTTGAACTTTAATCTAATTTCAAATTTTATCAAGAGATGTACAAAATTACTCTATGAGCTTCATTTGTAGACTTGTTCTCTTTCTTGTTAATACTTAATTTTTTGATGTGCTTAGCTTCATTCATGTGTAGACAACTTGAGCTTGAGTTTTGAATTTATTTGTTATCATCAAAATCTATACATAGATACAAGACTTAAAACCTTGGGTTCAACAATCTTCCCATTTTTTATGATAACAAATACTTAGTAGAAATATGCGATCTGTAATAATACTTAAGTTCTCCCTGAAAACATGCGTTAGTTTTTCAAGTAAAATATAAACATGATTCTAGCATATATAACATGGTAGTATAATACAAGTATAAGACTTCTCCCTCTTTTGGCATCATTAAAAAGGAATTGTAATTGGTTTCAGTAAGATTTCTTCCCGCAATAACCAATAACCAAATAAAACGGTGCATTAGTAGAAACTGTAAAGAGTTGAATACTTGGAGCCACCCATGTCTAACAAAAGCTGCAAAGACTGGGACCTAACTTTATCGTCTCAGTGCAGAGATTTGAAATCCACTTGATGTTGTTGACAAATGAGATATTACCGAGATTTGAAATCTTTGAGTTGCTATTTAAAAGACCATTTTTATCCATCGGATACTCAAAAAAAAAAAACTCTTACTTTTCTTATTGATCTAGTATCTGTTTATCCAAAATGATAGAATGACGGACAAAATTTCTTCTGGTAATCTTCTGGATTTGAACTAAGAACCGTCTCAATTAGTCATCTCAACCATCTCATCCAGCATATCTTGTAAGCTTGACTAAATAAGATTTGAAGAAATGATAGTGTGTCTTGTTCTTATTTCCGTCTTTACAAGAGAAATTCTTAGTTTTATCTAATTCACATCAAATTTTCTTCTCATCTTTTCAATTCACTTGCATTCTCATTTTATAAATTTTTAATAGCTCATTAATTTTATTTCAGTACTTCTCGTGATCAATGTAGTTCTACATCTGTTGTAGGTGCCATGAAGAAACAAGAGATTGATTTGGCTAATAAATCAGATCATGATGCTATTTATGAGCTTGTGGGTCTCAAAACTCAATACTCATAATCCATTAGTGTTTTTTTCGCTCGGTTGTAGTCCAAAACTCGCGAAATTGAGAAATTTTGCGAAACGGTCTCTGTACTTCAATGACTTGTTTATGAGTCAAACAGAAAAATAGTAGAGTTAAAACAACATAATAAGGATTTAAAATGCTTGCTTGCCTTTTCATTTCGATTGTCTAATCCTTTAGACAAGAATAACATGTCGATCTATGAAGAGCAAATGCAGTTGAAAGATAAGGTTAAAAGTCTCAAGTTTTTGTAAGTCATTTGAGATAATAGAATAAAAATATTCAACAGATATTCATGGCATACATCATTCCTATTTCTCTTCTAATCATGTATAGTCTATATCTTGGTAGGGGTTTTGTGAAAATATCTACCAATTGATTGTGTGTGCTTGTGAATTCTAATATAATATTACCCTTCTGCATATGATTTCTAAGAAAATGATATCTAATTTCAATATGCTTAGTCCTAGAATGTTGTATTAGGTTCTTTGAAAGATGTATAACACTTATATTATCACATTTGATTGGAATGTGATTGTACATAAGTTTAAAAACCTCAAGTTGTTGCTTCATATAGAGAACTTGAGCACAACAGCTACCTACAGCAACATACTCTGCCTCAGCAGTAGATAATGTAATCGAATTTTGCTTTTTACTAAACTATAAAACAAGTGCATGACCTAAAAAATGACATGTTCTACTAGTACTTTTTTGATCAACTTTGCAACCAACATAATCTGCATCTGAATAACTGATAAGATCGAAAGAAGTGTGCTTAGAATACCATAACCCTAGGTCAATGGTATCGGCAAGATATCTAAGAATATGCTTGATTGCAATCAAATAAGATTGCTTTGGAGATGATTGAAAACATGCACATAAACATACACCGAATATAATATCAGGTCTACTAACTATTAAATATAATAAACTACCAATCATACCTCGATTTATTTTTGAACCAGCTAGCTTACCGCTTTCATCTTTATCAAGTTTGGTGGTTGGACTTATTGGTGTTCCAGTTACCTTCGCACCTTCCATTTCAAACTTTTTGAGTAACTCTTTAATATATTTTGACTGATTAATAAATGTTCTATTTTTTGCTTGCTTGATTTGCAATTCAAAAAAAAAATCGAGTTCTCCCATCATACTCATTTCAAATTCTTCTTGCATACTCTTAGCAAAATCTTGGCACATATTTTTATTAGTAGCACTAAATATTATATCATCCATATAAATTTGAATTAGAAAAATATCATCCTATTCATATTTGATGAAAATAGTTGTTTCGATCTTTCCTCTTGAAAAATTTTTTTCAATAAAAAAACCACTAAACCTCTCATACCAAATTTTAGGAGCTTGTTTGAGTCCATATAATGCTTTTTTGAGCTTAAAAACATGATTAGGAGAAATATGATTTTCAAAACCTGGAGGTTACTCAACATATACCTCTTCATTTATAAAACCATTTAAGAAAGCACATTTAACATCCATTTGAAAAACTTTGAAATTTTTATAACATGCATATGCAAGTAACATACGAATAGTTTCTAATCTTGCGACAGGTCCATCTGTCTCATCATAATCAATTTATTCATCTTGGTTGATACATTGGGCTACAAGTCGAGCCTTATTTCTAGTGATGATTCCAGACTCATCTTTCATATTTTTAAAAGCCCATTTTGTTCTAATAACAGTATGATTTTTGGGTCTTGGAACAAGTGTCCAAATATCATTTCTTTCAAATTGATTTAGCTCTTCTTGCATAACTAGAATCTATGATTCATCAATAAGTATTTTATCAATATTTTTGGGTTCAATTTGAGATAGAAAAGCAATGTGATTGCAAATATTTCTAAGAGATGATCGAGTACTTACATCTCGTGAAGGTTCTCATAGAATTTGTTTCACTAGATGATCTTTCACATGTTTCCATTATTTGGTTGCATCTTATACTAAGCCTTGATGATCTTTCTTGATATCTCCATGTTGAACTTCTTCCATTGTATTCTCTTTGTTGAGATTGAGACTTTTTGTATTATTTGTACCTTTTGTTTTTTTTATCAATAGATTTCTTGAAAAGTAAAGGGTTAGATTCATCAAATACTACATGTATAGATTTTTGTACAGTCAGAATTTTTTTATTGAATATTCTATCTGCTTTACTATTTGTAGAATACCTAAGAAAGATACGTTCATCAGATTTTACATCAAATTTTCCTAAATTATCCCTATCATTGAGTATAAAATATTTGCATCCAAATACATGAAAGTAATTAATGTTCGACTTTTTCTCATTCCAAAGCTCATAAGATATTTTATCTAATTTAAACTTTAATATAACTCTATTTATAACATAACGTGCAGTACTTACCGCTTCAGGCAAAAAATAACTACGTAAAAGATTCTCATTAAGCATTGTTCTTGTCATTTATTGAAGAGATCTATTATTTCTCACTACTACCCCATTTTGTTGAGAAGTTCGAGGAGCAGATAAATTATGCACAAAACCATTTTCATCACAAAAAGATTCAATATCTTTATTGACAAATTCTTTCTCCATGTCACTTCGGATGTTTGAATTAGTATATCCTTTTTCATTTTGAATTCTTTTACATAGTTTGGTAAATGCATTATGTACCTTATCTCTATGAGCGAGAAAGATAATCCAAGTATATCTAGAGAAATCATCAACAATAACAAATGTATAATATCTTCGACTAGCAACTCTGTTTGGTCCAAAAATGTCCATGTGTATTAGTTGCAAAGATCTAGCAGTGGAAATATGTTTCTTGATTTTGAAAGAAGTTTTTGTTTGTTTATCAAACTAGCATGCATAACAAATTTTATCTTTAAAAAAGTTTGATTTTGGCAAATTTCTCACAGGATCTTTTTTGAAAGTTTGGAAATAAGTTCTATGTTTGCATGATCTAACCTTCTATGCTATAACCAACTATTTTGATGTTAAGCTGATAAACAAATAGCATCTTGTGAGGCAATTTTTTCAAATTCGATTGTATAAACATTATTGTTTCTAAGAGTAATAAAACAAACATTACAATCCTAATTATTCAAAATAATGCATTTATCCTTTTTGAAAGTAACTGTAAATCATTTATCGCATAATTGATTTATATTCAAAAGATTATGCTTTGGAATATCAACAAGTAGAACATATTCAATTATGAGAGAAAACTCCTTACCAACTTTGCCTATTCTCATGATCTTCCCTTTTGAATTGTCTCCAAATATCACGTGTCCTTCTTTTTTAGAAGTGAGGTCAATAAACTTAATTTTGTCTCCTATAATATGTCTTGAGTATCTGCTGTCTAAAAATCCTTTAGTTTTACCTATGAAAGTGTGACACCTCCAAATTCTCCTTAAAATAACACTAGAATTGAGGTGTCAGGATGATGACAATACGGGTCATGTGTTAAGTGTATGAACACGTGACATACATAAATAAAAGTCGCAGCGGATAATAAAGTCATTATTTAAGTAACAGAATTTTTTAGAATATTATAAACCAAGTTAATGTAAATTCTCCAACAAGAAACTTAATATAGATATCCTAAGGCCCAAACATACAATTACATAAATAACAAGCAGAGAAACATTTCCCAATATATGACTAGGTCAAGCTACTCCAACGGCGGAGCTGCCTCTTCAGGCTCAACCTCCACGTTCTCTGTATCAAAATCTACGATACTGAAAAATGGCACCGCAGGTAAATAAAATTCCAAATAAACCCAAGATAATAAATACATTTATGCAACAACAAAAACATCACTCATGAACAAAATACCATATGCATGAGGCTTAAAATCGTCACCCTCAAAATAAATAAATAAATAAACCACGTACTTCAAAAATCCTAAGATAAACCTCCAGTAAAATCATCCATCATTTTTCCAGAAAATGATGAGCATAAATCCATTAAAACCACAACCATTTTTCCAAAAAATGGTACGCGTAAAATCAATAATTAAAAATCTCCACTTTCCCAGAAAATGGCCTAAACATATATTTTATTAACCGTATCCACCATGATATCTCCTAGGGACCATCCGCACACCCTGATTTTCATCATCACACCGAAGGTAACGACCACGCATGTGATTTTGGAACGGGCGATGCCCAGCTAATCACGTCCAACATGTACCATGACTAGGCATCCCCTAGCTCTCGCCAGCAGAAGAGCCATGGAGTCAGCATGAGAGCGTTGCCATCCCATTCGATCCCATCGTCGCCCGGCGACGACCTAAGGGACGTCACTCAATATATTTCGCTTTCGAGTGACCAGAGGAGCTCCACCAAGATAATACCCTATTTTAGCTTGGGGTCATGATACACATGCACCCGAAAACCATAAATACATAAAAACTCAGTTATCATTTCCAACACACGAATATGCGCGTAAATACACAATTCAGACGACCATGCATCAAATAGCCAACAACTGATAATTTTCAACAATGACCAAACACAATATCTGTTGATGTAAAAAATATATTTAAATTTTAAAGTTTATTTGGAAAATACTTACAGTACGCTCGCTAATAATTCCTGAAATTATCGAAAATGCCGAACAGCGATTCCGCACTTCCACCAGCGTACTCGCCGCTATAGTCACGCCCAAAGCGCCAACGTATATAAATCATTACAAGTAAATAAATATCAATATCGAAAACAACTAAAATAATTAAAAACCAACTTAATTAAAACACTAATAAATTATAGTAATATCAATAAAACCAATAAATAGACCTAACAATTTAATTAAACCAATAACATAAATAGAACAATATATATACATATAACCAATTCAAATAATTATCCCAAATATTGCAACCAAATAAATTAATCATCTTACTGTAAATAAATAAAATACAATTATTAACTAACTAAACTAAATACTTAATCGTAAATAAATTCATATTAATAGATAAATAAATTAATCAATTAAACTATAAAAAATGCTTACCGAGAGTATCGTAAACGGTGATTTTACGGTAAGAAAATCCACAATAAAACACCACTATGATTTTCGGATTTCAAAGGGGTAATAAAGAGGATAATCTCTAGTTTGATTCGAGAAGATGAAATGCTCAAGAAGAGGTGCTTAAAGCACACAGTTAAATAGAGAGACAGAAAATGAGCTTCGGTTGCGGGCTTAGCAAAGGGTTCGACTGGTGTTTTATAGGCATGAAACTGACCATAGATCACTGAATTTGGGCGGGATAAATCGCATGAAAACTCACCAACATTAAGTCAAAACAACCACGCTGAAAAAGGAGAAGAATCTTCAGCTTTTCAGATGAAAAATCAAAGACAAACAAGGCTGGATGCCCACTGTTTGAGGAGAAAATCCAAGCACGTGATGCACTGATCGACTACGAAATTTGAGAGGAAATGTTCATCTAAGTATAGAGTATTTGATGGTTTAATGTGTGGATGAAACAGGCTGAAGGAAGGCTGCAAAATTCGAACTTTGCTCATGGATGAACCAGGTCGTAAACAGGGGAGATGAAGAAGAAGAAGAAGAAGGAAGAAGAAGAAGCTCGCGTCGCACGAAGCAGGTAGGGACCGGAAATCACTTAAAGCACTTGGCCTAACGGCGCCGTTTTGTAAAGGGGAAGGGGTTGGGTTATGGTTGCACGGGCTGGGCTTGGGGCATAAGGCCGGGCTTCAAACGACACACACACATATAAATATATATATATAAAAGCCCAATCCGAAAACACCCTACATAAATTAATAAAACACATCAAACTAAATAAAATAAATTCCAACACTTTAATTTAAATACCAATATAATAAAATAATAAGATTAAATTCAAGCATTAAATCAAATACTTCACAATAAATTCATAAAGAAAATAAATTTAGTTCCCAATAACACATGAAAATAATCTTTGAATGAAGATGAAATAACTAAATATTTTAAACACAAGCACACTAAAATACTATTAATATCAACCAATTCAAAACACACAATATCCATATCAACAGCAGTACATATTTAATATTAAAATAATATATTACAAGGGCAGTAAAATTATGGGTTCTCACAGAAAGACTTCATACATATCTACAAAAATAATTAAAATCATTTTTCTTGGTACCCAAGTTCTTTGGGTCCTTTATTTATTAGTATTAGAAGAAACAAGATTCTTTGATACTCATTTGGCCTTAATAGTCATTGTATATTTTCTTCTAATAGGACAAGCATGATAATTATGACTATTTCTATTGTAAAAATTACAAATAACATGTGACATATTTGAAAAATTTGAATGATTGTAATAATACTTTTCTTTAAAAAATTTATTTTTCTGAAAAAAATTTGAAAATATGATTTTGATTTAGTCGATTTATCAAAGAAATTTTTATAGGGCTTGAGTTTTTCTTTTGGCATGTATCCCAAGCTTATCTTATTAAAAACACATCTTTGACTACCAAAAAGTCTTTCAAAACTTCTTTTTCCATTTGTAAAATTTTCAACAATTTTTTTTAAATCAGACACCTTCTTTTTTAGCTCATCATTTTCATCTTTTGAAACTATATTTTCTTTTCTTAAAATATCAATTTTATTTGTTAAATAAAAATTTTTCTTTTTCAAAACGGTATACTTGATACCATATTTTTCAAGTTCCTTATATACCTATTCCAAAACATTTTGCAATTTTTCATAAGAAAGATTTTCAATATTTTTAAAATTCGTTACCTTAAGATCATTTTTAGGCATAAAACAAAAATTTGCAGATTCTTCATTATTTGCATCGCTGTTTAAACTACTTGAATCATCATCCTATGTAGCTTTCATTGCTTTCTTCCCTTTGTAACGATCTTTCTTTAGCAGGGGACAATCTGCTTTGATATGTCCAATCTTTTTACATTTATAACAAATTAATAAATCATTTTTACTTGTATCTTTGTTGGATGACTTTTTAAAAGATTTTATCGGAGGAGCTTTATTTTTTAATAACCTCTTAAATTTTCTTGTAATCATTGCAATTTCTTCATCTTTGTTATTGCTTTCCTCATCTTCATCACTTTTATTTTCATGGGGAACAAACTTTGAGTGTTAAGCTCTTCTTTTGCTTTCATTCTTCTTCTCCTCTTTTCAGTATATACTCATGAGTAATAAATGACCTAATGAGTTTGTTTATTTCGAGTTTTTTAAGATCCCTAACTTCAAGAATCGGTGTCACTTTTGATTCCCAATATTTTGGTAGAGAGTTGAGAATTTTCTTCATTATCTCCAAATTGGAATATACTTTATTAAGAACTATTAAGTTATTTATAATATTAGTGAAACGAGTATACATAAAAGAAATAGATTCATCATTATTCATTTTAAATATTTCATATTCATGCGTAAAAATATAATTTTTTGATTATTTGACTTGTGAAGTTCCTTTATAAGTTACTTCCAAGTTGTTCTAGATTTCTTTTGCTGTACTGCAAGTCATTATTCTGTTAAATTTATTGCCATTGAGAGCATTATACAGAAAATTCATAAACATTACATTCACTATATAAAATTTATCATCTTCACGATTAAACTCCTATTCTTCTTTATTGACTTTTACTCCATCAACAATTTTTGTTGGAATATAAAGCCCATTTATAATGTATTTCCAGATTTCTCAATTTTGAGATTGAAAAAAATACTCATTTTATATTTGTAGAAAGTATAATTGTCTCCACAAAATAGCGGAGGCCGACTATTGGATTGACTTTCAGCGAAAGTAACTGCAATGTTAGCCATATGATCTTAACTCCATAGATAATTTAATCTTATAACAGAATCATTGCTCTGATATCAATTGTTGTCCAGATGACTAACACAAGAGGGAGGATGAATTGAGTTACATTAAAAATTAACACTTATAAACCAAATACATAATATAAAATATAAACAAAATATGAAACAGTAAGAAATATAAAGAGTAAGAGCAAGAAGAAGCAAACTCAATATTTTAACGAGATTTAGCCACATTGCCTACATTCTCGTCTCAAGCTACTCCTTAAGAATTTTCAAATTTACTATTCAATCTCTTTTAAGTGAAAATAGAAATCTATTACACCTTTGAGTAACACCGCTACAAAGAATCTGTGTAGAACACCATCTTCACTTGCAATCACTTTGCACTCGGTGATTCAACTATTTCCTGTGTAGAACATCATCTACACACACAAGGGTTATATACACCATCTTACTGATACAAGAACTGATAATGGGTAAATTATCAGAATACACTCCTCAATGAGTGAAATAAGAACAATACATCGCAACCTATATCTCTCTCAAAATGAATAAAGATTAAGGTATAAAACTTAGAGAAGAGAGAATGAAGGTTTTGAAAGAATGATGCAAAGTTTTGCAATTGAAGTGTAGGCTCTTGTTGTTGTGATTTTGCAAAACTTAAGTGAGCTATTTATAGGTAAAATGAGTCTTCAATTTCAAATTTTAGCAAATGTGAAGAGACCATTCATATTTTGAAATGTTCAAATAAAAGCATCTATTTTCAAGAAAACATCATTCATATTTCAAAATATTCAAACAACACATACACATGTAAAAAAATGACACTCAATCATCTTCTAAATTCAAAATTCAAATTATTGATGATGTCATTGTATATGCCAAACACATGTGAAAGATAATTTTTGAATTTAACCCTTTTGATAAAGTCATTGCATATGTCAAGCACATGTAAAATATAATTTTCGAAATTAAACCTTTTGATGAAGTCATTGCATTTTTCATGCACATGTAAAATATAATTTTTGAAATTAAAACTTTTAATGATGTCGTGCATATGTCATGCACATGTAAAATATAATTTTCAAAATTAAAGTTTTTAATGATGTCATGCACATGTGAAAAATACAATTTGATGTTTTATGAGAAAAGATTATTTTTAAACATTAATCTAATTTCAAATTTTATCAAGATATATACAAAATTACTCTATGAGTTTCATTTGTAGACTTGTTCTCTTTCTTGTTAACACTTAATTTCTTGATGTGTTTAACTTCATTTATGCGTAGATAACTTGAGTTTGAGTCTTAAATTTATTTGTTATCATCAAAATCTATACATAGATACAAGATTTGAAACCTTTGGTTCAACACATATGAACCATTTGAGGTTTATTGACTATATTTCGCCCACTCAAGAACTTCGTTCGACTTTAGACACTTTTGAGTGAACAAAGAGTTTCACTAGGACATTTTTTGTCCTAGCATTTGGGGTCATTATAAAACTTTTGACCATTTCTTTTCAAATACATATAACATGTGACATGGACTTATATGCAAACATCGACTCATCCATGCAAGGTATGCTAGCCAAAATCACATACTCCTCATTCATAGCAGATATCTCTAAATATAGCTTGAAAACATTAAAACATCTAAACTCACTTTACTTTTATAAAAACTTAACTATTTCATACTTAGAAAGGGGTAAAGCCAATTTCTCCAAACTCTAAATGGTCTTGGCCGAATCACTTAGGCATTTCAAAGTGGTTATTTTCTCTCTTCTATCTTGTAAACTCATGCATCTACTTAAGTACTTATTCAAACGAACATGCTAAGTTATTTTTCAAGGTATAGCCAAAACCTTAAAGTTTCCTAACATGCTCTTCTTCCATCAAATCATTAGAACACCTCTTCTAGCTACATTATTTTCTCAAAGTCAAATACATATGCTCTAGCAATTGGTAGGTTTACATTATTAACATGTAAAAACTAGTGTAGACCAAAACATGCATCCATTTATACATTGAAATATTTAATAAAAACATAGTATTTACTCATAGCCGATCATACAAGTCCTTAAACATTATATTTTCATCAAATAATCAATCAAACACATATCCATTCACATAGGCCGCAATATATAGGTCATACCACCTCCATATTTCCACCAAATGATCAACAATCATTTCTCAAAGCATATAGGCCGAAACCCTAACATATAACTTGAGATATTATTCGAGTAATCAAGAAAACAAACAAAGTTTACATAACATATACAAATAATATCCAAGATATTTAAGAGTTTACTTATAAAAAAAAATTCAAAAATTGTAAGCAAGAAAAATCTGAAAATACTCAAGGAAACATATCAAGATACTTGCGAACCCTAAAATCCAAAATCTCAAGTGAGGTTGAGTGCTGGGTGTTTTAGAAAACCAATTCTTCACTCAAAAAATCCTAGAGCTGAAACTCTAAGAGATCAAATCTTTGTTTTTCTTTTTCTAGTGAAATCCGAAACTCCCCCTCTCAAGTCTTATTTTTCTACGTCCAAAACATCAAGAACACCTAGGATTTCATATTAAAGAAGTGAAAACCTTAGTTTATGAATGAAAGTGGATGTTGGTGTAAGAAAATCCTTACATTCGAAAATACTAATTCCTTTTTCCAGTGAAATCTGAAACTCCCCCTCTCAAATCTTGTTTTTCTACGTCTAAAACATCAAAAACACCTAGGGTTCTATATTAAAAAAGCGAAAACCCTAGTTTTTGAGTGAAAATGGGTGTTGGTGTAAAATCCTTAGATCCGAAAATACTAAAGGTGGTTCTTCACTCTAATTTGTGTATGGCGTGTTAAAATAAATAAGGGATGTGCTTACCTTCGTGTAGTGATCTCCCACTCAAAAAAGGGCATTAAAATCTTGAATATATGAAAATATAATAGTGTTTGGCTAGTGAGAAAGTGAAGAAAAATGATAACCTAATAAAGAACTTGTTTTGGCCGAAATCCTAAAGTGGAAGGAGACAAAAAGCATGTAAAACCTTCTCATTTTTGGCTCAAGCTTTATATAGGATCCCCACATGCATTTTTTAATCCAATGCATGCTTGCCACTTGTCATTTCTTTCACCTTCTCCCTCATGATAGGATGTCATGGAGAAAACAAAAGGGGTAAGGATTCAACTAGGCCTTCCCTCTAAAAATTGAAACCCTACTTCTCACTTCTTTCCCATTACACCCTTCAACTTATGCCTAGGTTCAAAACATCAAAAGGGCTTCCAAGTTTTTCACTTAAAATCCTAATCCTCCTCTCTTACTTAGGTGACAAGTAGAGTGTGTGGAATATGTGAGGAAACTGAGTATGATAAGTGAGAAGACATTTTGTCATTCCCAAGGAAACTTTTTCATTTCCACACTCAACCTCCTTCTCAATTGCCGACCAGAGCCCCTTTCACCTTCCCAAAATTCTTCCATAAACCTTATTTCCCTCTTCCCAAGTAAGACACATTTTAGAAAAAACAAAAGTAGGTTGTATCTTAGTTTGACTCGTGTCCAAATGGGAGTCAAAATCCAAAGTGGCGCCTAATACTACTATGGCCGAAATTCTTTGGGCCTAAAAAAGTCCAAACCAAATAAGAGTTAATATTTTCTCATAAAGACTTTCTTACGCCAATCCAAACTCCTAAATAATAAAATATTATTATTATTCATTTCAAACATGAAAAAGATTTTTTAAGAAAAACTCGATATGTTACATATTTACAAGAAAATAGTATTTATGATAAATTATTTGTTACAAAAATGACTATTTATGTCAAGACTGGACTCAGTTTAACAAAATATAATAATTTTTATAAGAAATAACTGATAGTAAATAACTATTTTTTTTATAATTTGCACGCTACTGAAATGTTGATAAACAGTTCCATTTATTTACCGGACGAATGGTACTCATTATCCATATTGTGATTAACTATGCAGCACTTATGTATAAGTTTGTACGCGACCGAATTATATTTTGTTTTCCTGATCTATGCATGTTACGCCGTAATGAATATCTCGAAGTTAACCCGTAGGTTAGAAAAACACGAGGCTATTTTTACCAAAACATGCACACATACAATACTTTCATTTTCCATGGGCCATAAGCATTTTATGGCAATCAAAGATTCCTTAGCAAACAAATAACTTCATTTAGGTAAATCTGTTCCCAATGAATTAGAAGAGTGGCTTCCAAGCTCTCAAAAGAAGAGTGGAATATGTGATAATGATATGTACTTATAGTCAAGTATTAGTAAATGCATGTCACTTGCGACCACAAGCCTATAATGAATCCAAGGAAACAAAGCTCTTCCACGGCCTCCAAATCACCATCTTCATCCAAGAAATTTATAAATAATAAAAAAACAATAAATAATAAATAATAAACTATTTATAAATTATAATAAATTTACGTGAGATTTTACTTTCCAAACTCAGCCTAAACGTCTGGATTTCACTCACAGCATGATCAGGACAACAAATAAAAGAATAATGATATACTCTTATTATCTTTCTACAATTTTTTAGAACTCCTTTTTTTTTTTTAATTTTTTATTTACTTAATAGTTAAGAAAATATTATTAGTGACGTTTTGTATTTTTTAATTTTTTTCTTAATAATTAAGAATGTTAAAAATACTTATAAGAAAATTAAAAAAAAAGGAAAAAGAAAAATTTTAAATATACTAATAATAAACAAATTATAATGAGATAATAAAGATATCTTTACCCAAAAGAAAAAGTAGTTTCCTTGTTCCACACTCTCTCTTTAACCAAAGCTAGCAGCTAGCTAGGCTAGCACGCACTTCACATAAAGTGGGTCTAGGGCTACAAATGATTCGATTAAAGACGAGTTTGAATCGAATCGAATTGAATCGAGTTGGACTCAAATAACTTGACTTCAAGTTGACCTGAGAGTTTGCCAAGTTGAGCCGATCAAAGACGAGCTCGAGTCAAATCGAGTTATTTATCGATATTTATTTTTACTCTTTAACAATTCACGCGAATCGAACTGAACTGAGTCAAGTAATTATTCAAGTTGCTTAGTCTTTATAAATATTAAATTCAACAATTCTTTTGTGAACTTAATACATTATTATTGTAAAGAAACAAAATATATTACTTATACATAAAATAACAAAATATATTACTTATAGAAAATATTAAAAATAATATATAGCACATAAAATATACACAACAAAAGAATATATTTAAGAATATATGTAAGAGTATATATATATGTATAGAAATATTACGAGTATTGTTACGAGTCCAAAACGAGTCGAGTTGAGTTTATATGAATTTTGTTCACGAACATAAACCGAGTCAAGTCGAGATTATACGAGTTTAACTTGTTTAATATTCGAACTAATATTAGTGGTCACGAACAACTTATTTATTAAATAAACCGAGTTCGAATCAAGTTTATTTGAATCAAACTCAAATTGTTCATAAGTAGTTTGCTTATTTGCAACACTATATGTGTCTCTCTCAAAACACCTCCATCATTTAATATTTTAGACTCAGCAATTGATTATGAACATAAAGATGATACTTTAGTCAGATTATAGATGGGTACACTTATAAATTGATATTAATTGATGTGGTATATTAAATTATAAAATTATTTATATTATAAAATAAATATAATAATATTTATAAAATTATATTAATTTATAGATTTCCTTTTTACAATTTCTTTTATGTATTTGTAGCAATTCTCATATTATATATATATATATATATTTTTTGAGAAATGATAGATGCAGTCGTGGAATTACAAACGGCGTGCAGTCGCTTTAGAAAAAAGTGGGGTCTACTATTAAAAAAGTTAAAGCGACTGCATGCCGTTTGCAATTCTACGACTGTATATAGTATTACCCATATATTTTATAGAAGGGAGAGAGAAATCAATCATTTCCAACCCATTAACCTTTCTTCAGTCTACTTCCCTCGGCCTCTACATAAACACCTTTAAAAACCTGTGACATAACTTTCAAACAAAATGCCATATTATTAATACCCCATCAGAGAAAATTTCGAGTTTCAGCCATGTCCATCACAGCCAGCCTTTCAGACCCAGATCGTAAATTCTACAACAAATCATTCCATGGAAGGAACGATTCTGGCGAGCTTGACGTGTTCGAGGCTGCGAGGTACTTCTCCGGATACACTGAATTAGCTGGTGGCTATAGTGCTACAAATTTTTCTCATAATAAGATCATCAGTACGAGAGATGAGATGAGGCTTCAGGGTAGTAGAGTAGGCAGAATGAGCTTAGACGTTCCAATTCTGAGCAGAAACTCTCTTCCTCATCAACCACCACATGGAGTGGAAAAGCAAATGATCAAAGAAAAGAAGAACAAGCAGCCCAGATCTCCGGGTGGACGATTGGCTAGTTTCTTGAATTCTCTCTTCAGCCAATCAGCTTCTAAGAAGAAGAAATCAAAATTGGCCGCACAGTCCATGAAAGATGATCAAGAGGAGATCAGCCCTGATGGAAGAAGGAAGAGGAGAAGCAGCATTAGCCATTTTAGCAGCTCAAGTACTGCGGATTCCAAGTCTATATTAAATTTTGCTTCAAGAAATTCAGGCTTTAGAACACCTCCTCCACCTCCTGCTCCTCATGCACAAACACCTACAAAGAGCTATTCAGAACATCACAAACAAATGGTGTCTTTGTCAAAGTACAACAATGGGCACGCAAGATCTACGGCTTTGAATATCGACAAAATCAGAGACAAAGACTTAACCTGGTTGGCTGAAAAAATGGCACTCAGCAATGCCCTTCCAGGAAAATGCAAGAATCTCAGTAAAGAGTATTCGGATCATAAAGATGGGATTTGGGTGCATAAATCTTCACCGGAGGAGAAGGGATTCAGGAGTTTCGGTGAGGAAGATGATGGTGCTGATAGTGATTCAAGTTCTGATCTGTTTGAGTTGCAAAATTATGACTTGGGTGACTATTCAAGTGGTCTGCCTGTCTATGAAACCACCAACATGGATAGCATCAAGAGAGGAGCAACAATTTCCAACGGCATTCAATGATACTGTATATTAATTACTCTTCATGTTGATATTAGAATCTGTACTATCAAAGAAAATCTCCAAGATTTTTCTGTTTTTTTTCTGTTTATTGATTTCCGCTTCTCTCTCTGATAGCTCTTACAGTTCTTTTATCAGTTTATGTGCAGTTTGGGAATGTTTTGCCTTCCATTTTCTCATTTTTCTTGCTTTTTAGGGGCAATATATCTTAATTATGGAATATTGCAAGAACTTGATTAATGAAAAATCCAACACTGGAGTGGCTTTGATTAGACTGTACATTGGAGGACGGAGATTTCCACTAAACTAAACAAGAGAAAGAAACAGTCGAATACATCTACTCTCCATTTGGATCATTGCATATCTTTATCTTTTGACTTTGGAGGTGCAATATATAATAATAAATACAAGCAAATCATCTCCGAGATGCAAGGCTTTTTTATTTTTCTTTGGTAGGGAATTGGGAAATTAATTTGCATCCAGAATTGCACATCTTATATACGTGATAACCTTCCATACATGAGACGATTACGAGTGGCAATTATCATATCAGAGTCGAATCTAAACTCTTTTTGTTTTTCTTTGCTTTTTGTTGTTTTAGATGTTCTTATCCGAATTTTAGAGATTAGAATAAAAGACAAAAATAGACACATAAAATACGTCTCAAAGTTAAGCAAATTACAGTGCTGTGCATGCATGCTGCAATGTCTAATGGAGAGTCAAGTTCAGAACTTAACTGGAAGTAGCCAAGCAGGAATGTACAACAAACAAAATATAAGTTCCGTACAATTGGGAACACAAGATTTCCGCAAATCTTTTTTTTTTTTTTTTAGAGAAAAATTCACTTTCATTAGAAAGGAAATGAAGAATGAAGAATACATCACTGGAATAAGACTAGGTTAGACTCTCCTTCAGCTAGCAAACAAGCTCTTTTTGCTAGATAATGGACATTATGATCCTCATTTCTTCTTACCAACTAAGAGAGGATAAAAGCAATTTAGTGTCTCTAATAAGCATGCCAAAAGTATCTGAAAGGGGGTCCAACTTGCCCAGAACTCGAGCCCACAAGGTTATCAGGCCCAAGGCCCGTTATCCGCACCCACCACGACGCAGCGTCCGAATTCAACCAGGGAGACCGAAATCGGAGACGAGCCAAGTCCCTGGTTATCCCGTTCTGGGCAGGAGATGGTTAAACCGGCTTCGAGAACACGCTAAGGACAGAACGACGGCTCACGTACTGATATATCTCCTGGACCCGTCTCCCATCAAGACCACTCCCGCATTTATGAACGACAGACAGCCGCCGGTCTACAGACCCCCCCCCTTTTTAATGCGGAGACGCTACAAACATACACCATTAATTGCTAAATTGACAGAAGATACAGCAGCATTTAATGCCCCTGTCCAAAAGGGTCTAATTGAGCATTAATTGGAGGGATGCTCAATAAATGCGATGAGACCGACCGAATCGGACCAGGTTTCCTTATCGAGGATGACGGTCGAGTGATGTCCCGATTTCCGGCACTTTCGTCACATAGACCCTCCTCCCAGGGGGACACCTATAAATAACACCAAACCAATGACGAAAGGACGGTACGCTCACAGATTCTCTTACTCCCTCTATCATATGTTTCCTCCCCGATACTAACTTGATTGTCGGAGCGGTCCCGGACCCCGACCCCCCTTGTTCTTGTTTTGCAGGTTACTATCGTATGGAATTCGGTAAGCAAGATTGCAGAATACGTCCTTAACAGTATCCCATCCCTCTGTGTTGCTATTAAGTTCCTTGATGATTTGTTGGTTGTCTCCTTCAGTAATCACGGGATTAACATTCAACTGACTAGCCAAGACTGTAGCTTCCTTGGCTCCTAAAGCATCAGTAAGAAGAGGGTCCATAAATGTGTTCAAATAGATCTCTTTTGTAGCAATGGTAGCCGCCTCTTGATTCCTAGCTATTAAACCTATTCCGACTTTACCTTGGTCCTTCATGAGGGCTTCCATTTTATTTTGCATATACCAGCCGGAGGAGGGCTCCAAGAGGTGCTTCCATCTCTTTGTGTTGCCATAGTCGCCTCTTGATTGTGAGGTATTTTATGAGTTGAGTTCATTTGAGCCCTTTTATAGTCTTCTAAGGAAGTGATTGCAAAAGTAACTACTCTGTTGGGGTGCATGAATGATCCTGAAAAATCATCCTGTTTCTTCTGCTCCATATTGCTCGGGCTATGACAGCAAAATGTTCAACAGTTTCTCTACTGCAATTAAGATTAATATTTTCAAAGATATGATCTTTAAAGTTACCTTCAGAACTCGGCATCTTCTGAATTTTAGCCATACTTTGGCTCCATACATTTCTAGCCAAGTTGCAACTCCAAAGAGCATAGTTGACTGTTTCAATCTCTCTTTTGCATAAATGACACTTAGGAGAATCAATAGTTTTCCTTTTAATTAAATTAAGTTTAGGAGGGATTCCAAGCATGCTTTCCAAAGAAACACCTTAGTAGGGATTCCAACTTTAGTAGGAATTCCATAGCTTTGTCCGTTCTTTTTTACACTGTTCATCTGAAGATGATTGGCCTATTTCATTGTCTAGCAGCTCATTCTGAGTGTGATTGGCACTTTTTACAATAAACTTTCCATTTTTATTACCCAACCATATCAGTCTTTCTTCTGTCTCATGATTGCTAATAGGCATTTTAGCTATAATCTTCTTTTCTTCATCCCGGAAAATAGCATCCAGTAGGTCAATCTTCCATTGCTTTGTATCCCAGTTTATTAAATCATGTACCCTAGCATCTTCATGTATTGCTTGGATGGGAGATTGTACTTTATAAGATGTAGGTTTAGGAATCCATCTACTCTTCCACACCTTAATATCTTTGCCATTTCCCACTATCCAAATGAGCCATTTCTCAATTAAATTCCTGGCTGCACATAGTCATCTCCATATCATTGATGGTCATGCTCCCACTTTAGCATTGAGGAAGTCAACATGTGGATAATACTTCATTATCATAATCTAGGCTACAAGGGAGTTAGGTTGATGTAGAATTCTCCATCCTTACTTAGCTAGCAATGCTAAGTTGAAGCTTTTAAATTCCCTAAAGCCAAGCCCTCTTACAGCTTTCGGTTTGCCCATTTGGCTCCAAACAACTCAATGCACTTTCTTTTCATTTTCCATGTAGCTCCACCAAAATTTATTCATAAGACAATTAATTTCATTCACCAATGATTTTGGTAATTTAAACACTCACATGCAATTGGTAGGTAGGTATAGCTTGAACAACTGCTTTGAGAAGTATTTCTTTATAAGCTTGGTTAAAAATTTAGTCCTCTAGTTGCTTAACCTGCCTCTGATCCCATCTAAAATACCTTTAAAAGCCTTTTGCTTTGATCTCTCAACAAGGGCTGGTAATCCTAGATAGTTCTCATAGGAGCAGGTAGCTTTTGTCCCAGCTATATTCAAGATGTACTCCTTAGTTTCCTTCTTAGTCTTGGCACTGAAAAATTTGGAGGATTTAGATGTATTGACTTGCTAGCCAGATGCTACTTCATATAGACTCAGTATACTATTAATTGCAGTCCATTCATTGGCATTAGCTCTACAAAATAGTAAGCTATCGTCAGCAAAAAATAGATGGTTCACCCTCAATTTCCCTCTGCTAATCCTGAAACCATGTATTAATCTATTAACTTTTGCTGTATTGATCTGAGAGCTAAACACTTCAGCCACTAACAAAAAAAGGTAATGAGAAATAGGATCTCCCTATCTAATCTCCTTTGAGGGAGTCAAAGTCTCTTGGGGGCAGCCATTGATTAGTAATGAGTAAGTCATAGTAGAAATACAATTCATTACTAGGTTAATCCATCTTGGATTAAAGTCTAGTTTCTCCATGACTTTTCTCAAGAAAATTTATTCCACTCTATCATATGCCTTACTCATATTAAGTTTAATGGCCTTATAACTTTGTTTATCTCTCCCTTTAGTTGTCATAGAATGAAGAATCTCGAATGCAATCATCACAATATCCTAAATTTGTCTTCCATGTACAAAAGTACATTGGTTATCCGAGATTATATGTGGAAGAATATTTTTAAGCCTATTAGCAATAGTCTTTGAGACCATTTTATATAAAACATTGCATAGAGAGATTGGGCGATAATCAGCCACAGACTTAGGCTTCTTAACTTTCGGTATCAGCACAATATAAGTCTCATTCAATGACTCTAAACTTGCACCATGATTTAAGACATCGAAAACTAGTTTTGTAATATCCTTTCCAACTGTATTCCAGTGAGCTAGTAGAAAATAAGAGAAAGTCCATCAGGTCTGAGAGAGCCCATCGGATTCATTTGTAATAATACATCTTTAATTTCCTCATCAGAATAATAATACATGAGTTTTCTATTCATATCCTCTGTAAATCTAGGTTGCACATTACAAAAACATTCATCAATATTTCGAGGATGCTGAGTAGAAAATAAATTCAAATAAAATTGGTTAAATACCTTTAAAATCTCCCTGTTGCATGCATTTTTAGTGCCATCTTCTTTCATAATCCTCTAGATTTCATTATTGTTCTTTCTCTGGTTAGCAAAGCTATGGTAATATCTTGAATTTCTATCTCCATTCTTCAGCTACATCTGCTTTGCTTTTTACTGCCATCTTAAGTTTTTTGTTTTTTGCTAAGTTGTTTGTTTCTTTCTTTAGGGCTTTCACTTTTTCGTTATTGAATCCCTCATTAGTTTTTTGTAGCTCTGCGAATCTTGCCAGCTTCCTTTGTGCCTCATTTTTATCCTACTTTAAAGATTTACAATTCCATTTTGCAAGAATTTCCTTACAATTTTCCAGTTTTTCTTTAGCTAAGCTTAATATGGAGCCTTGCATTCACCTTTGACTATTTTAGCTTTCATTAATTAGCTTACTGCATTCCTTTGGAAAATTCCAATTAGCTTCATATCTAAATATATCTTCTCTTTATATCTCAACTCATTTTTCTCATTTGATCTCCTACTTCCCTTTTGTTCCACTTCATAATGATGGGACTGTGATCTAAGGAGAAGGTTGCCTTGTTACTAAAGCTTCTAACATCAAATACTTCTATCCATTCCACATTTCCAAGAACTCGGTCAAGCCTTTCTTTATTAAACTGGAAGCCCTTCCTATTATTGCACCATGTGTACTTTAGCTCTTCATACCCCAAGTTACTAAGACCACACTGGTCCAAGCATTCACTAAAATTTTCCATGTGATAATAGGGTCTAACAATTGTCCCAGATTTCTCATTGTGGCTTAGGATCTCATTAAAATTTTCAAAATAGATCCATGCCTTATTATCTTTCGATTTCAATTGTCTCAACAAGTTCTAACTCAAAACTTTATTAGAAGCATCTGTATGTCCATAAAAACCTGTAATCAAAATATCTTTTTTCAACTTATCATCAAAAAATTTCATTGAAATGTGGTGTTGTGAGTATGAGTCAAGAACAAAATTCAAATTGCTATTCCACAAAAAAGCAATACCCCCACTAAGGCTATATCTGTCTACAACAAAATTGGCATAAAAACTTATGGTATTCCTTACTTTCTCCACTTTGTTTCTACTACTTTTTGTTTCTATGAGATACACAAAATTGGGAAACTTAGTATTAACGATCATTTTTAGCTCTCTAATTGTTAGGGAGTTCCCAAACCCCCTACAATTTCATGTAACACCTATCATGGCTACTGGTGGAGCTGCCATGCAGCCTCCACCAATTCAGTGTCTTCATTATCAAATTCTTCCTCTCTTACAGCTTTCATTTTCTTCTTCTGTTGCTTGTTATCTTCCTCACATGAAGCCGTTCTCTTCTTTGTAACATTTTGATTATTATCCCGTGACATATATTCTATAATTCCAGCTTCTCTTACTCTTCTTTTTGAAGATGCTATTTTTTTACTTATAGCCCCGACTTCTTCTATTGTGCTTCTGATTAACATTTCTTCAGTAACTTGACTATCGTTTGCTTCCTCTTTTTTAGTCATGTCCTTCCTTTTCTCTTCCTTGAGAACCTTCTCATTACTGGTCCAAACTTGTTTACCTATGTTAGTTGGCTCATCTTGGACATCTTTTATAATTATATTTTCCTTCTTTTCTGTTTTCCAGGTTTTCCTATCAATGAGAACATGTGTTCCAAGACCTTTATCTTCCTTAGAATCTGAAAGTATATCTTCATTCTCCTGTCTCATTTACTCTCATCCCCCATACTTTTTGGCTTTAAATAACTTGGGATTTCTTGGTTAGGCCCATAATCAAACTCCAAATTGATTTGAACTATCATCACTGACTTGTTCCAGGTCTATCGGATTTTGGCAATTTCTTCCCATGTGTGCTAGAATTCCACACTTGAAACAGAATCTTTGTAATCTCTCATATTTCACCGACACCCAATATTTCTTATCATTTAATTGCACCCACTTTCCTTTAATAAGTGGTTTTGTTATATCGATAGCCATCTTAACTCTTAAACAGTTGTCCCATGTCATACCATCGAAATCAGATTCAACTCTAATAACATGGCCTATCGTATCAGCTATTTTTTTCCATGTTTTCTCATTCATAGTTGCCAACGAGAGCCTATATAATTGCACCCGAAATAGTTCATACTAGAATCTTATATCCTTAGCTAGAACTGACTCATCATTGTTTGGAATGATTCGCTGTTTATCCTTTTTCCAGACATCACACCGCCTATGATGCAAAAGTTACCTCGTTCTCCTCTATTCTTTAACTCTTTTCTTTTGATTACGACGACCTCGTTTTCTTTTAAGGAAAGCTTTAATCTTTTCCATCTTCTCGATAAATCTTCTTCCATTAGGCGATTCAGCTTCTATTCTAGCCAAAAATCATAAAGGATAGTGAACTAAGATTTTTTTATCAGGCAAGAAAACTAAAACCTATCTCGTGAGAAAGAGAAAGAACTCCTAAAAAATGTGAGAAAGAGAAAGAACTCTTGAAAAATATATTCAAGATTTCCTCAAATCTATTATAAGCTAGCTGCACATCTTTTTAGCTTAACTCAAATAATTAAGAGGGTTGATCATATATTAATGAAATAGGTCTAATCAGAAGATCGACATAGAAAGGTAAACTGCAGGCAGACAGAATCTAATAAAGAGAACAGCTAGGTAGCTAGGAGGAGGAGCATCGATCTAAGACAGTCTATTTTGGAATTTATAAAGGCCCCGCTTTTGAAGTTCATATATAAGATACTTAAAGCCAAAAAATTATTCTGTATGACATCATGATTATGCTTGAGAATTTTTTTCCTTTTTTCTCAAGCCATCATCATGAAGATATATGCAGGCATTAGCCTGTTGATTATGAATTATATCTATACCCCAACTTATATCTTCCAAGACTAAGGGACCCCTAAAACCCCATATGTTTATTAATTTTCTTTCATTCTGTCCCAATAATGAGATAGATCCACGTACGTGATTTTAATATTAAGCTCTCTATCAACAAACTCCAAAACCTCGCATGCATAGGCTAAACCAGGGCTGTAGGAATAAGATAGTCATAGACAACTATCAAGGTGATAACTGATCAGTTGGTAGAGGTTAGGAATTCGAGTTATTAAGGACATAAGTTAAAACTACTTGTAGTAAAAGCTAGTTAACCTTAGGATCGATTTTGGATTAATTGATATCTTGGTAGTGTTATAGTGACGATTTCGTCCAATGGACAATAATTAAGAATCAAATTGGATATAATAGGAAGGGACTCTAAATCCTATGGTCACTTAGGGACAGCTGCCTTTATCACCATGCTGAACAATAGTACTTCTCCATCTGCACGAAAAACAGCTAGCTAAATCAGTTTACTGAAAGACAGTTCAGTTGCATGAAGGGACGTTTGAGGCTGGTCTAAACTTTGAAATTAATCGAATAGGATTTTAAGATAAACACAATATATATGAAACATTTTTTTTTTCGTACATGAATATTTGAAACCATATTAAATGGGTAATAAATGCTGTGAGACTTACTTCACATGTGTCTCGATCTCTCAATTAAGACTCAAAATATATACGAATAAGAAATATTTGAGAGGACATTCATCCAAATGTATGTGGGTGCATAAGCCCCTGTTAATTAAGTCCGGGGTTAGTGGTAGATGATGAGTCATGAATCCTTTGGATAGGCAAGGCTTTTAGAGAGAATGACATGGACTTAATAATGATGCATGAGCATGCACCAAAAAGCTAGCCCTTTTGATGAGGCATGGTATACACAAATGATGATGCATGGGGCACCAAAAAGAAAAGATTTAGCCAAGATGTAACTATCAGAGTGGCTGGGAGAGGGCCCAAAAGTGTTATCATTCAAAGTGAGATGTTCCTGATGAGATGTTTCATGCCCACAGTCCACACAGTACTGTGCAGCTTGATGCTTATATAAGAGGAAGAGAAGGAAATAAGACGTGCAGACCTTTCGTTGTCCATCTTTCATTTGTACCGGCAATGCTATATACACTTTAAAAAACTAAATTTTTTTACAGTTTAAATAATAAATAAATAGAAAATTTTCTATTTTAAAATAAAATTAATTAAAATTTCTTTATTTACAAATAAAAATTTCTAAAAATATGAAAATTTTATTTTATTTACTTATAAAATGGGAGTGTTTCAATGAGACTATAACGCAGCCCACCAAATATGAATTATAAGAAAAATTATTCATATATATATATATATATATATATATAGTTCCACATAATGGATAAATTTGCTCCTCTTCTGAGAATAACGGACACCAATAACATACACATGCAAGTAAGGACTCCACCTAATAAGCTCATAAGCCACAACATAGGAGATTAGACGGAAAAAAATCTTGCGAGTTTGTGTATGAACTGTTAACCGTTTCTCACAAGACCTTTCATAGAAACATATCTCAAGCTTCCCTTCATTTTAGGAGTTTTTCAAATGGTCTACACAACTTCTTTCAGAGTCTTCATTACATTCATGGAGTAGTTAGAACATTTCCCATGATAAATTAAAATAGTAGAATACTTGACATGTAGCCACCGAAAATTTGATGGAAGCTTGGTTATAAATACTACAGTTTGGTCTCCAAACTCACTTATTTAATTCCTTTCAGTCTTACACCATTTAATTAGAGTGAACAGAATTTTAAAAGTGTGAAATCAAAGAGAAAAATAACATGCCAATGTGAATAGTACCAATGGTTGGAGGTACCCTTTTTGAGTACTACAGTTTTATTTTTAAGATCCCTTTTAAATATTTATTTTGCTTTATAGAATAGTTAAAACTGCTAACATTTGGTATCAGAGTTCATGATTATATTTTCTGCTTTGGTGTTTTAGTGATGCTTTGTTTGTCTCTATTTTTGGCCGAAAGTTTTGTAATAACAAAAAAAATATTATTAAGTTTTGATTTCTGGACGTTTTTTATTTGAAAGAAGATATGAAATCATGTGAAATTTGTTAATCACAGAAACGTCCATGGAATCGTGACCTGCAACCTAGTCTAAAGGTTGCTGACAACCAAAAATGACATGTTTAAATGGGTCTGTTTTTAAAGAAGGTAAAAATGACATGACATCACTGATGTAGATGGTCTTGAAAGTGGGTTCCGGGCCCACGCTCTTTGTGCTTATAATGTCTTACGTTAATTTGCCTACGTATGAGATTTTGCTCTTTTTCCTTTTTGATTTAATAAATTCTCTTTCCTTATGATTTTATTTGATTAAATTATATAAGTTTTGGATAATTGTTGTGCAAATTTATTTATTATGCTCATGTTTAATTTGCGCGAATTGATTATTTCTACTCTATATTAATACGTGCAATTTTTGGATGAGTATATATATAGTTTAAGGCATGAAATTAAATGTTATGCATAATATCATAGTTTTAATTATGCTCATATTATGAGAATATTTTATGCATAATGATAACATGTTAGTATTAGTTAAAATTATGTAATTCGTAACTATTCTCATATTACATTAATCTTTATGCGACTTAATGCCTAGTGATCCATATAATTTTAATTAATTAGATAATAACCACAACATCTTTAATTAAATAAAATTATATATTATGATTGATTAGGATCACATAAAGAATATTAGACATTAATTGTAATTAATTATACTAAATATAATAAATTTTATCCCACAAGAACTTTTATTATATTTATAGTATTAATTAAGATAAAATATCAAGTTATTCATAACTTACCCACATGAATTATGAATTTGCTTGAATTAAAAATTTAACCTATAGATATTTTTATGTCATTAGATTCAATTTGTAAGGATGATTTACATTGGTAACGCATAGTATTTTTATTTAGGCCTCATTTTTAACATAAGTATGTAATCTATAATTTTATGCAGTTGTACAACCTGCAAATTTCCTTGATGTTTGTTATGATATTCCTGAACTTAAGGGAGATAACTATAAGGCCTGGAAGAAGAGAGTTCTTCTTCATTTAGGGTGGATGGACTTAGACTATGCTATTTGGAAGGACGAACCACCAGCAATTACTGATACCAGTACTGCAGTGGACATCACGCTTTATGAACGATGGGAGCGATCTAATCACCTCAACAGGATGTTCATTAAGACTAGAATTTCTATTGGTATTTATGGTTCTACGGATCAGCATGAAAAGGTCAAAGATTTGTTGAAAGTCATTGATGATCAATTTGTTATTTCAGACAAGACACTAGCAAGCACCCTAATCATGAAGCTCTCATCCTTAAGGCTCACTAGTGTGAGAGGTGTGCACGAGCACATCATGCAAATGAGGGACATTGTGGCTCAATTGAAGAAACTCGAGGTTGAAATGTTGAATTCCTTCCTGGTGCACTACATCCTAAATACCCTTCCATACCAATATGGACCCTACAAAATCTTATATAACACACATAAGGATAAATGGTCAATTAATAAACTCATGACCATGTGTGTTCAAGAGGAAGGAAGACTAGTAATGGAACATGGAGAAAGTACAATGCTGGCAATGCATGGAAATGGCAAGTATCAAGCCAATCGGAAAGGGAAAGGTAAAATATCTCCCCAATCTAGTATCAAGAAAGATTCTAAGTGTTTCTTTTGTAAAAAGAAGGGGCACATGAAGAAGAGATGCGCCAAATTTCAAAAATGGCTTGTAGACAAAGATAATCCAACCTCATTTGTTTGTTATGAATCTAATAAGGTTAATGTCAATATTAACAAACTGTGAATTGATTTTGGATTAACAATCAACAATTCAAATTCCTTGTAGGATTTGCAAAACCTAAGGAAGCTAGTGGGAAGTGAGCAAAGCATCTTATCAGGAAACAAGATGGGATTGCATGTGGAAACTATAGGAACATGCTATTTAATTTTAAGTAGTGGCTTTGTTTTGAAGTTAGGAAAGACATTTTATGTTCCAAGTTTTTTTTAGAAACTTGATTTCAGTTTCAAGGCTTGTACCTTTTGAATATTCCTTTAATTTTTTAGATTCATCTTTCAGTTTATTTTATAAATTTGATTGTGTTAGGAATGATACTTTGTTTGATGGTCTTTACTACATTAATTTACAAAACAATGTCACTTATGATTCAATGCATGTTCACACTGGCACTAAGATGTGTTATTAATGAGGATTCCTCTAAATTATTGCACCAGAGATTAGGTCATATCTCCATAGAAAAAATTAAAAAATTAGTCAATGAAGGGCTACTTAATACTTTGGATTTTGCTGATTTTGATAGTTGTGTGGAATGCATAAAGGGAAAGCAGACCAACAAATCAAAGAAAGGTGCCAATAGGAATTTAGACATTAAAGATCATACAGACTGATATATGTAGTCCAGACATAGACTCACATGGTCAGAAATACTTCATCTCTTTCATAGATGACTACTCATGATATATGCATCTCTACATGCTTTATAACAAGAATTAAGTATTAGACGCCTTTAAGATCTTTAAGGCTGAAGTAGAAAAACAATGTAGTAAGCAAATTAAGATCGTGAGATTAAATAGAGGTGGAGAATATTATGATAGATACACAGAGGAAGGATGGACAGGCACCTGGGCCATTTGCAAAGCTTTTTCAAGAGCATAGGATTGTTGTACAATACACCATGCCTGGTTCACGGGACCAAAATGGTGTAGCAGAAAGAAGAAACCGAATATTATTGGACATGGTGCAGAGTATGCTTAATAGTTCCAATCTTCCTAAATCCTTGTGGGCTGAAGCACTTAAGATGGCAGTGTATATATTAAATCAAGTTCCAACCAAGGTTGTTCCTAAAATGTCATTTGAATTATGGAAAGGTTGTAAACCGAGTTTGCGACATATGCGCATTTGGGGATGCCCGTCTAAAGTGAGAATTTATAATCCACAAGAGAAGAAGCTGGACCCAAGGACCATTAGTGGGTATTTCATAGGATATACTAAAAAGTCTAAAGGTTATAGATTTTCTTATTCATCTAACAACACTAGGATTATGGAATTAAGAAATGCAAAGTTTCTTGAAAATGACTTGATCAGTGGGAGCGATCAAAATAGGAACATAGTTTCTGAGAAGGATCATTCAGAATCTCAACCTTCCACCTCAAGTGATAGATTGGTTATTGTTTACAGCATCCCTAAAGCACAAACTGGTGTTAAACAACCAACAATTCAGGTTCCACAAGCTTCTAACGGCATTCCAATAGATCAGGTAGTTTAAGAGTTGCCAAGAACTTTTGAACAATGAGTTGAACCACATACTTTTCAGGAATATGATGGTACAACATTAAAATGATCTATTAGACCAAAGAGATCAACAATTCCGGACGATTTTGTTATGTATCTACAAGAATCTGACTACAATATTGGAGCAAAAAATGATCCTAAGTTCTTTTCACAAGCCATGAGTTGCGAAAAATCAGAATTATGGTACAATGCCATGAAAGAATAGATGAATTCTATGAAGAGTAACAGGGTCTGGATTTTGTTGAGTTGCCTAATGGCATTAAAGCCATTGGATGAAAATGGGTCTTTCAGACAAAAAATGTAACATCCCAACCCCAATTTTTTAGACTATATTTCTTTTGTTCTCATTTTACTATTATTATTATTATTTTAAAATATGTTTTAAGATAAGTTTTAAGATATATTTTTAGTGCTAATATTTTATTTAAGTTTTCCCTATCTAGCCATGTATTGATATGTTAGATTTCTATTTTAGTGGTTTCTAAATCAAATTCAAATTCAAGACACTTCAAATTCTTATCTTCACTATTTCGTTTCCCAATTCGAAACCAACTTTGGATCATACTTCAACTTCAAACTCAAAAACTTCAAACCCAATCTCCTATCATATTTCAAGCATAGTTTCCTCATCACTCATGTTTTTCTCTTCATCTTCATCTATACATGGTCATGTCTACCAGTTTGCATGCATAAAGAAAATTTTGGTTGCTACCACCCTCCACAAACCACGAACCCAAGTTGTCGCCCCTCTTCACTATGAAACCCGCTCACCATGAAACATCTAGCCACCCACATATGAGAAAATGTCACCGTCGCCCAGTAGCCCAGCCACGAACCACCACGCGATCAGCCATCTCCTCTTACACTGCATAGACCAAAATCTCCCACGAAGTGCAACCTCACAGCCTCCCTTCAACCACTGCATTGTCACATGTACGACCAGTGCAAACCGCCACCTGCACCACCCCGAGAAGCCCATTGCACATAATCATCCACCCTACAACGCTCCTGCCCAATCACTGCCACTACGAAACCAAAAACACATTTGTTTTAGCTCATCCGAAACAGAGCATCCAACTTTCTTTTATCTCAGCCACACCCACACTGGAGCACCACCCCCACATCACCTAGAAAGTGCCGACCAACACAACCCCACCATCCCATCTGACTTCCGGTAAGCCCACACTAGAACCTTCACTCACCCACCACTGTTTTCAATTCACAACTCCCGGATCTTCTATAACTCTCTTCTCTCTCTCGCGTCGCATCACCTCACCCAGTGAGTCTCTTACTGTCATTGCCAACCACTTCCAACCTGAGCACCATCGTACCAGCCCCAGCCTCCTTGGTATGCATCGCGAGCCCCTATTCCTCTCCCTCTACATTTTTTCTTTACGTAAAACATGTAGGCTGCTTTCCGTTTATGGTTTAATTTCAAACATTCCAAATGGCCCCTTGTTTTTCTTTCTCAAAGTCTTGATATTTTTATTATTGAAACGTTGAGTGGGTACTCGAGTTTTAAGCCCACTTCGAACTAGTGTTTTTATTTTTTAAATATATTGGACTTAGCTCTCTTAAATAAAACGTTTTAAACCTTCCTTTTTAAAAAAAAAAGGGTTTTAAAGTATATTTTTATTAATTATTGTATTATTCCTATTTTTATGATTTTAAATATTATAAACGCCTCGATATGATTATTTTAGAAAGTTAGTGATGATTAGTGTCTTGTATAGGTTATGAGCTATGCCGTGAAACTATAACGCAACACTAAGAAGTAAGTAGTATGATCATATCTTTCACGCATGTACGGTAAACGTGTTTTTTATAAAAATATTATTTATGTATGGCTATCATTTGGAAGCTATTTTTTATGTACCCAAGTCATGAAAATTTATGAAAAGTCATGTATGATTTTATGAAAAAGTTTGCATTAAAGATATTTATGAAATGACATGGTTTTATGCATTAAAGTTATTTATGAAAAGCTATGATTTTATGTGAGAGTGCATAAATTTTTTTATGAAAAATCATAAATTCATGTGAGGAAGCAAGCATTATGACATGTTACGAAAGTATGCAATTTCTATTAAAATCTATGATATGATAAGTATGCATGTATGATAAGATATGTAAGCAGACTATATATGATATGAAGTTAGTACCTATGTATGCGCATATGGCATTGCCAGGTCGTACATGCTGGTAGTACCCAATATGTCTTCTTTATGTATGGATTCCACAACCCGTAGCCACAGGCAGAATCGAAATCTTTTTAGATTTGCTAACCCTAACTCACGAGGATGAATAGTAGGTAACGGCTTATGATACGAAACGATATATTAAGATCACGAAAATTTCATGTTTTCAGCATATATGAAAAAGTCATGTTTAGCATTTATAAAAAACTCATATTCATGTTTTTACATAGTAAGTATGAGTATGCATGCTTTGGGAGAACTCGATGATTATTATTTTTACCGTATGATGTATTGCTTATAAATATTGTTTCATTTGTTATAAAATGTTCGTATCTAGTGCGTTTTGTAAAGAAAAATTTTAGTAGCACACCGGCTCCCTAAAATATTTTCAAAAGGCTATATTCGAAAGCAGGGTGTTACAAAGAAAAACTTATTGGGCAACACTAATAGATACAAGGCAAGACTCGTTGCTAAGGGATTCACTTAGAAAGAAGGAATCGATTACACGAAGACTTTCTCTCCTGTGTCTAAGAAAGATTCCTTGCACGTTATTTTGACATTAGTTGTAGCTCATTTTGACTTAGAATTGCAACAGATGCTTGTGAAAACAGCATTTCTCAATAGAGATCTAAAAAAGGAGGTTTACATGAAACGACTTGAAGAATTCCTCTCTAATGATGGTGAGCAATTGGTTTGCAAGCTCAAGAAATCCATATGTGGTTTAAAACAAGTATCCCGCCAATGATATTTGGAATTTCATAATGTAATTTCTTCATTCAATTTTGTAGAAAACATTATGGATTAATGTATATACCAGAAGGTCAGTGGGAGTAAAATTTGTTTTCTTTTTTTATATATGGATGACATTTTGCTAGCAACCAATGATAAGGGGTTGCTGCATAAGGTGAAACAATTCCTTTCTAAAAATTTTGATATGAAGGATATGGGTGAGGCATCTTATATCATTGGTATTAAGATTCGTAAAGATAGATTTCAAGGTATCTTGGGTCTATCTTAGAAGACCTGTATTAATAAAGTTTTAGAGAGATTTTGGATGAGGGATTGTTCACCAAGTGTAGCCCCCATTGTGAAGGGTGATAGGTTCAATTTGAACCAATGCTTGAAAAATGACCTTGAAATGGAATAAATGAAGAACATTCTATATGCTTCTATTGTTGGAAGCCTAATGTATGTTCAGGTCTGCACAAGACCTCACATTGCATTTGCTATAAGAATGTTAGGATGATATTAGAGTGATCTAGGTTTAGACCACTGGAGAGCTACAAAGAAAGTAATGAGGTACCTTCAAGGAACCAAAAACTACATGCTTTTATATAGACGAACGGGCAATCTGGAAGTAATTGGCTACTCATATTTTGACTTTGCTGGTTGTATTGATTCACACAAATCAACTTCAAGATATATTATTTTGATGGTCAGTGGAGCTATATCATGGAGGAGTGCTAAGTAGACCTTGACTGCCACTTCCACTATGGAAGTTCAGTTCGTCTCTTGTTTTGAGGCTCCTTCACATGGTGTGTGGCTTAAGAGTTTCATTTATGGGCTTAGAATTATAGATTCTACCTCTAGGCCATTGAGAATGTATTGCGACAATTCAACTGCTATTTTTATGGCCAAGAATAACAATAGTGGGAGTCAAAGTAAACACATCGACATTAAGTATTTAGCCATAAGGGAACATGTTAAAGAAAAGAAAGTGGTCATTGAGCACGTAAACACTAAGTTAATGATAGTTGATCCTTTGACTAAAGGCATACCACCGTTGAAATTCAAACATCATGTAGTGAATATGGGACTTGGTTCCATTGTGTGATTTTTCATTGTATGAACAATGCTATTTTAATCAAATTCTTAATTATTGTGATGTTTTTTCATATTTATGTGCACCTTAATTTTGAGAAAATTCAGCTGTGTTGAACCAAGAATGAACATAGGGTTTATTTATTAAGAAATTGTTATCACATAAATTATAATATTTAATAAATAAATACATTATAATACATGGAAGGTAATGCTCGTCATTAGAGGACCTATCACCATGATTCATGTATTTATTACTTAAATACAGATAATCGATGGTTTTAAGTTGAGACATTAGATTAGAAGTGCGGATCAAGTGGGAGAATGTTAACCGTTTTTCACGAAAACCGTTCATAGAAACGTGTATCAAACTTCATTTCAATTTAGGAGCTTTTAAAATAGTCCACACAACTTCCTTCAGAGTCTTCATCACGTTCATGGAGCAGTTAGAACGTTCCCCACGATAAATTGAAATAGTATAATACTTGACACGTAGCCACCGAAAGCTTAATGGAATAGTGCAGTTTTCTCTCTCTTGGGTCACTCCCACGACTTCTCCACAACAATTACAATTTTTTCATCCCACCACTATCAGCCATTTCACTGTCGTTGGGACCATTTCACCGCCGTAACAGATTGTTGTCACCCTTTTTCCATCTCCTTTGTCTAAATTAAATGATATATTTTTCTATTTTTTTACTTTTTTCTTTCGAAAATGCATATTTATATATAGGAGTTTTTGGTATATTTTTTGTGCCTAAAATTTAACTCAGGACTATAAGGTTGAACCTCTAAGGAAAGCATAATTGAGTAAAAAATATTACACTGGGCAAAAAGGTGGCTCTAGACAAGTCCATTGGGGTCGAAGAGGAAGGGGTCATTTGTGGGGTCTGAAATTGGAAGGGAAAGGGTTTGGGTTGTTTCTTATATGTGTTTTGTAGTTCAAGATAATTTTATTAGGAGGTCTATGTCAATATTTCATTAGAGGCTATTTTTTAGCATCATCGGACTAACCTGTTTAAAGATTTTCTCATATATATATATTATATTATATATTATATATCCTTTTTTCATTTGTTAAGAAATGACTTTCCAATTTGACAATTTTTTATCGTAATTCCCATAACAAAAATTCTACTCAACCTACACTTTTTAGGGTCGGTTTGGATTTATAGACACGACGAGTTCATCTCAACTTATTTCAAACTCATCATTATATCTTTTTAAATTTTCATATAAAATACAAATCTCAATACAGTTTTTTCAAATTTCAATACATATTTTTCAAATTCTAATTCAATTTTTTCAAATTCTAAAATAATAATAATATTAGAAATAAATTAAACTCAACTTATCTCATCTTCTCATCCAAACCGGACCTTAGTAACACACCTACAAACTGAGCTGGCGAGATGGATTGGTCGACCACGTAACGGTTCAACGGGCCCCCGCACTTGACAATCCTTTCTCCCACTCCCTCAAATCCCTTACTCTTTCTAGTAAACACGCTCTCACACAGTCACCCATCGGCGGAGTGACCGTGTTCAACGAGCCCTTCCTTCACTCGAAATTAACATTCTTTTCTCCCTCTCCTAAACAGTCCTTAGAAAGATGACACACAATACTCTTGGACTTACGTTTTCTATTGCTTTCCTTGAGGGACTTTTGTTTCCAAATTAGTACTTTGTTTCGGAGCTTTTGTTGCTGGGTTGTGCTTTAGGCTTTTGTTGCTGGTGTTTTAGATTTTTCTTGAGTTTGTAATGTAGTTACTTGGATTGTAGGAAAACGTACCAATTGCAGAGGTTTTTTAGATATTGAGGTGCAATAAAGATGATCTCACAACATAAGCTGCTCAAGAGAGGTTGGCTATTTTTGTCTACAAGAAGCTTGAGGAAAGAAAGGTACACCACTTATATCATTTATTCTCTATTTGTTTCAAAGGAAAAAGTATTCGAGAGATCGTTTCAGTTTTAGGCAATATATATAGATTCTTCTAGTGTATTTCACTGTAAAAGTTGCCAACAATTTGGCTAAAGGGAAAATAGGAGGTCTTTCCTTATCTTTACTCTAAGTTTTGCACTAAGACGAACCTAAAGGAAATTATACAAAGTATTTATGAATATTGGAACGAACAGAGACGAATTTTCTCTTATATTGTTCTCACTTTGGATTTTGATTGCTTTGGCCTTATTGGTTGTTTTCATATTTTGAATTCACAAGAAAGTAAGATATTGCTTTTTTTGGGCTTTATGTGGAATCCTCTCTCATTGGCCGCCAGCACAATATGCCCTAAGTAGAAAATGAATAGGGGCAGAGAGATCAGGAAGTGCGAAAGGACAACAAGCTAGAGGAGAGAGAACGAGTAGGGAGAACAGGAGAAAATGAATTCCAATCTTAGCAAAAAAAAAAAAAAAAATGCATCCAGTTTCATATTAGAAATTAGAAATAAATAAATACCATGTATGCTGATGTGTGGAGGTTGAAGAAGAATGAGAAGTTGCGTAGAAGAACTCTTTGCAAAAATATGATGACTCTCCACCTTCTACCAAGAAGAGCACTATCAGGATCCATTTATGTGCCAAAAGTACTATTTACTAACCATGTCAAAAGGGGCTCAAAGACCCTCAACAGTTCAACATGAGTAAAACAATAATTCAAGACATTGAATGTTTTCAGCAACCAATTTAATTCAAACAATCAAATACCCTTGAAACAAACATGCAAACATAACAACTATTTACTCGTCATAACTAAGGTTATGACTAGTATTATAATTCTCAAAAGTAATTAAGTCCCTCAACCTTCTATATTGTTAAAAAAAATATTAATTTGGTATATAAAGAGATTTTATAAAATATAATTGAAAAATTCATGACATGTGTAGTTTGATATGGTAGATTAGATTAATGTTATTGTTATTGTAAAGTAAAAAACTTGACGAATAAAGAAATTTCATAAAAATAAACTCATAAACTAGCATAACTTCGTATGATGTATTTTGATATGGTACATTAGATTAATGTTTTTCTTATGATCTAATGCACCACATCAAGGCAAGTACTCAAGAAAGGCTAAGCAACATGGTATTTGAGGCAGTAAGGAGGCTGGGGCCCAAGGTAGTAACGAGAACCATAGTAAAAAGAGAGATCTAGAGGAAGAGGTGACTCTTTCAAACTTTCAAGGTTCCATGAAAAAAAGGAAAACTGGCAACCTTGGGAGATGATAACAGAGTGACAAGTGTAATGGCTGATGCCCTGTTTGTTTTCAGAAATGAGATAAGATAAAAGTTAAAGAATAATAAAATATTATTGTAATATATTTTTTTAATATTATTTTTGTATGAAAATTTGAAAAAGTTGTTTTGGAATTTGAAAAAGAAGAATTTTGTATTATATTTTGTATGAGAATTTGAAAAAATGTAATGATGAATTTGAAATTTTTAGTTTTATCTCCCAAAACAAACCGACCTTAGTTTTTTCCATGAAAACAAAACTAAGTTGTGCTTGTTTTGATCAGATTAAAAGGAGACTTGGCTATGATTGTTGCTTTGTAGTAGATCCTCTAGAAAGGAAAGGTGGTTTAGCTATGCTGTGGCAAATGGCTAATGTAGTGAAACTTATAAATTACTCTCAACATCATATTCATGTGTTAGTCACTAAGCAAGAAGACCAACAAAAGTGGTATTGCACAGGGTTTTATCGCCACTCAGAAACCAATAAAAGAAGTGGTACTTGGGCCTTTCTCTTTTTGATCAGACCAAGTTTTAATCAAGCTTGGTGTGTCATGGGAGATTTCAATAAAATCTTGGCGTCTCATGAAAAATATGATGGAAAACAAAGACCTGAGAAATAAATGGATGACTTTAGGCATGCTGTGTTTTGTAATAGCTTGCATGATTTTGGATAGAAAGGGAGTTGTTTTACATGGAGTAATAGGCAGACAGATTCTTATATATACAAAGGAAAGACTTGATCGTGTTTTAACCAATTCTCAATGGAAGAACATGTTCCAACTCCATTTGAGGAGGGGGAGGAAGTAATCAGAGAATTGTGGAATAAGGTGATGGATAGGAAAGATGGTTGGGAAAAGGTTAGGGGCAAGGTTACTACCTACTTTCAAAAGCTTACTAAGTGGAGAAAGGGGAAGAATGTAGATTGTGATAAGGAAATTTTATTGAAAGCAGATGAAATCAAAAAATTGCAAGATGCTTAGGGTCCACAGAATATTACTGCTATCAAAAGGTTACAAAAGGATATTGATATACTATTAGAATAAGAAGATCTCAAATAGAGGCAGAGAGCAAAAGTGAACTGGTACCAAATTGGAGACAAACACACTAGGTTCTTTCACCTATGTGTAAAACAAAGACAAACAAAGAATCAAACTAGATTCGTTCATGATATGCAAGGTAGAAGATGGGAGAACCAAACATAGATAGCAAATGCTTTTACTTAGTATTTCAAAGAGATAAATAGCTCCACAAGACCAACTAGTGAAAATTTGGATAGCTACTTGAGTTGTATCGAAACAAGAGTAACTGATGACATGAATAATAGATTGCAAAAGTAGATCATTAGGAAGGAAACTCAAGAAGCTCTTAACCAAATGGCAACCCTAAAAGCCCCTGGCCCTGATGGGTTTAATGGTCATTGTTTCAAATATATTGGCATATAGTAGGGGATGAGATATTTGATACCATTTTACAATTTCTCAATGGGGGTAAGATGGATATGAGGGTTAATTCCACTATTATTGTTTTAATTCCTAAAGGAATTGCCTGAATTGATCATGTTGGAGCTTCCTTTACCTTTTAGGTGCTAAGAAATTACAAGTATGACTTTCCTTATGTAGTAGCTACACCATGTGTTAGTCTTCTTTTGAACACTTTTTCACTCTATTTTTAACTTTGTTAACGTTGGCTTAGCTTGTGGTGATTAGTTATACCACTGAAGTGGAAATCGATGCCAAGATGTTTATCTTCAAGCCAGATGGTAGGTTGTTGAGGGTAACGGAGAGGGGATGGAAGGCAGAACATTCGGTTACATTGGGGCCTCCTGCAGTTGTTTGGTTGGGGAAGGTTCTAGAGGAGATTCTGAAAGGTGGGAAGGAGACATACTCGGCTACCAGATATGGTTATCAGAGCTTCATAGCACAACGACGCTCAAATAAGTGAGGTCCGCTTTCTAGAGGTATCTAAATATAACCAGGGAGGAAGAAGGAATGTCATTTGTCTTCCTGAGGGGGAAAAGGGATGGGGGTGGTGGAAGCTTAGGGCAATATTAATGGAGAATGGTCGTGGGCCTTTAAAATAGGGTGGCTTCGCAGAAAAGTGCAGGGTTGAGCCTGGAAGAAGGATCCCACAACAACGGTCATATAAGGAGGTCTTGGAAACAGAATCACACCGTGAAATGAAGGCAGTGGGTATTAGCCATGAACCTGCTTGCAAATGTTGTGAACCAGTGGGTATTAGCTGTGAACCAATGGACTATTCATACAATGCGCCGAACCATAATCAGAGGAGATCTACGTCCTGTCAGAAGCATGGGAAATCTGAAAAGTATTGTTGGAGATGCAAGGACGGATGCGGCAATTACAGTGTGACATGGCCAACGTCCTGCATGTTGTCGGGCTCCTTAAGGTTGAAGATGAAAGGAGGGGCAACTTAGTCTTTTTGCAGAATCCAAAATCTTCAGGCCAGGATTATACTAAAAGGGTTGGAAACAGGCTAAATAACTCTAAAGCCCACGTTAGCAAACTTTGGAAGGGCAAGGAGGTTTGGAGGCTGGCAGGTGGGTCTGGGCCTTCTAAGCCCAGGGCCCAATCCATTGGTCTGGTGCAACAAACTGGGTATGAGGTTTCTGGGCTTGATCCGAATTCCATTCAACTGGGTTGTGGGTCTGGGATTGCCCCAACCCAGCCCATCCCACAGTCGAGACTCGACTGCCCTAGCGATATGCAATCCGACCTCTAGGGCCTCGGATTCATACCAGAATGCTTGTCGACAAAGGGGGTAATGGAGAGGGAACTTAGAACTCACCAGCGATGGTGTCAACGACTTACGAAGACCTGTTGCCTGAACATGGTGTGCTAAATGCGATCGTGGAACTCCGAAACCTTCTGCAGGATGATCAGAACACGCCAATGAGGTCGGATGGCGGTGGGTTGTTGCCGAAAAACCTGTCTGTCCGCCTGTATAAATTTTTCGAGGCCATAGACGGGGATAAGGAGTCAGATGACCTCATGCTCTCGGTTGAGGACGAACAATTCCTCTCCGAAGCCTACGAGCAGCAAGGTTTGGATGATCTTTCTATGGGTGAGGAGTTCCAAGACTTCCAGCATAACAGGATGGGAAATCCTACTCCTTTGAACTATTTTGTTCCTAATCAAGTCTCAGATTGGTTAATGAACAAGGTTAGAGGGTTTCAACAATTCGTGGACCTTAAATGCAAAGAATATGAGGAACAATTCAAGGCATTGCTTGCAACTATTGAGGCAGGTCATAAAGAAAGAGGAAAAGGGGGATTGAAACAACACTGAGGGCTTAAAAAAGTGACCTGGTCGATGAATGAGCGCAGCTCAAGCAAGGGTAGGGCAAAAGGGATGGGGCCTTTTATTCTCCAATGAAGTCAAAAATAGTGTCTTGGAATGTTAGGGGGCTAAATGAGGTTAATAAGCGCCTTCGGATTCGGCATCTGCTACGGGAGTGGAAAGTAGACATAGTGTGTCTTTAGGAGACAAAGCTGAAGAGTATTGATAGGAGCATTGTACGAAGTTTACGGGATGGCACTCACGTTGACTGGACGTTCTTGCCTTGTCAGGGGTGTCGGGAGGAATTTTAGTTATGTCGGATCTACGGGTGGTGGAGAAAATATAGGACTATTTTGATAATTTTATGTGGGCTTTTACAGGTGTCTATGGACCTAATGTAGATGAGGAAAGAAGATTATTATGGGATAAATTAGCAGGGGTGCATAGCTGGTGGAATAGTCCGTGGTGCATCAGGGGGGACTTCAATGTTGTAGGATTTATGAGTGAACATCTCGAGAATAGAAGTGTGAGGCCAGCAAGTATGGATTTCTCAGAGTTTATTTCTGATTTTCATTTGGTAGATCTTCCACTAGCTGGGGGTCCTTCTACTTGGTCAAATAACCAGACTTGGTCAAGGTTATACTGCTTCTTGGTTTCTCCTTAGTGGGAAAGTCACTTCCCGGATGACCCCCAAAAGCATTTGGTGCGTTTGGCATCGGATCATTTCCAATCATGTTGGATTGTGGGGGACTCAGTAATGGTCGTCGCTACTTTAAGTGCGAAAATATGTGGCTGAAGTTAGAAGGCTTTGAGGGTAAGGTTAAACAGTGGTGGACCTCCTACCGGTTTTCTAAAACCTCAGTTATGTTTTTGCAAACAAGCTGAAAGCCCTTAAAAGAGATTTAAAGGAGTGGAATATCCAGTCTTTTGGAAACATCCGGGAGAATAAGGATAGAAAATTATTGGAACTCCAAGAGTTAGATCGCCTTCAGGAGAGACAACCACTGACGCATGAAGAGCATGCACAAAAGACCTTGCTGGCAGCTGATCTAGAAAGGATAATTTTGCAAGAGGAAGTGTCTTGGCGCCAAAAATCAATAACTTTGTGGTTAAGAGAAGGCGATCGTAGTTTGAAGTTTTTCCACAAAGTGGCAAACTCACATAGAAGAAACAATAATATTGAGATGCTGAAGATAGATGGGATAAAGTGTTGTAATGAGGGGGTTATTCAGAATTACATTGTCGACTTCCATGAAATGCTTTTTTTTGAATATGTGGGTTGGTGGCCTACTTTGGATAGGCTGTTCTTTGATTCTATCAAGCCAAGTGAAGCACTTGGGTTGGAGAGAGATTTTGAGGAGGAAGAAATGCACGATGTGCTAAGGAAAATGGTTAAAGATAAGGCTCCTGGGCTGCACGGTTTCTCCATGGGTTTTTTTCAAGAATGTTGGGGTGTTATTAAAGAGGATTTGATGAAGGTGTTTCAGGAGCTGTCAAGGGTTGGGAAATTCGAGAAATGTCTAAACATCACCTTTCTTGCAATCATCCCTAAAAAGGTGGGGGCTATGGAGACTAAGGATTTTTGGCCTATTAGTCTAGTAAATGGTGTTTATAATATTATGGCTAAAGTGCTAGCCAACCGCCCTGCAAGGGTAATTGGGAAGCTTATCACAAAGCCTTCGAATGTTTTTGTAAAAGGGAGGCAGATCCTTGATGCGGCTCTCATCGCCAATGAATGTGTGGACAGTAGACTGAAGAATGGCCTCCCTCGAATCCTATGCAATTTAGATATGGAAAAAACGTATGATCATTTCAATTGGGACTTCCTTATGTACTTACTTGGTAGGTATGGTTTTGGAGAAAGGTGGAGGAAATGGATCTATTGGTGTATTTCTACGGTTAGATTCTCGGTATTGATCAATGGTAGCCTAGAGGGCTTTTTTCAAAGCTCTCGGGATCTGAGACAAGGCGATCCGTTATCTCCTCTACTGTTCGTTATTGTTATGGAGGCTTTGAGTAGAATGACTTCGGTTCTAGTGGAACATGACTTTATAAGCCGGTTCCCTATCGGCACACCTGTTAATGGCATAACTAATATTTTTCATTTGTTGTTTGCAGATGATACACTCATAATGTGCGAAGCTGACCAAGAACAAGTGCGATCTCTGAAGGCATTGCTACTCTGCTTTGAGGCTATATTAGCCTTGAAAGTGAATTATAATAAATCAGAGATGGTGCCAATTGGAGACGTCTATAACATCTCAGATTTGGCAGGAGATTTGGGGTGCAAGATTGTTTCTCTACCTATGACTTACTTGGGACTTCCGTTGGGGAGAACATCGAGGGCGTCTGTTATCTGGGACTCAGTGATCAAAAAAATGGAGAGGAAATTAGTTGGGTGGAAAAGATTGTACCTGTCTAAAGGGAGTCGGATCATGTTGATCAAGAGTTCACTCTCAAACTTACCCACTTATTTCTTATCTCTTTTTCTGATACCGGCTAGTATGACGGGCTGCATTGAGAAGTTACAACAGGACTTTTTGTGGGGTGGTTTGGGGGATGAGTTTAAGTATCACTTAGTTAAGTGGGAGGTAGTTTGTCGCCCTATTACATATGGTGGGTTGGGCATTCGTAATTTAAGGATGTTCAATCGGGCGCTACTTGGTAAGTGGTTGCGGCGGTACTGCAAGGAACCATAAGCTCTTTGGAAACAAGGGATAGAAAGCAAATATGGGAGTATTTGTGGGGGTTGGTGTACTAACGAAGATAGGCTGCATATGGAGTAGGGTTGTGGAAGAACATTATAAAAGGGGGGCATCTTTCAACAACATATTAGGCTACAAGTGGGTGTAGGTACTAGGATTAGATTCTGGAATGATGTTTGGTGTGGAAATGGTGCCTTGAAAGATCTTTATCCGTGGCTATTCCAGATTGCAAGCGATAAAGATAATACGGTGGCAGAGGCTATGGGGTTCAATGGCGGGCGGATACTTTGGAATATAAACTTCAATCGGGTTGCACAAGATTGGGAATTGAGCAGTTTTGCTGACTTCTATAGCCTTATTTATTCTCTTAGACCAAACACGCAACATGAAGATAGTATGTGGTGGACTCCAGCAAGAAAAGGGGTTTTCAGTGTGTGCTCCTTTTGTAAGGCACTCACCTACGGACCTAATCTCCACTTTCCTTGGAGGAAGCTTTGGTGTCATAAGGCACCCCTCAAAGCTGCATTTTTTGTGTAGACAACTGCTTTAGGCAAGATCCTTACTACAGACAATCTGAGGAAAAGGTGGGTAATTATAGCCGGTTGGTGTTGCATGTGTCGCAAAGGAGGGGAGACAGCAAATCATCTCTTTCTGCATTGTGAGACAGCGAGGATCCTCTAGAATGAGACATTGAGTAGAATGGACATAGTATGGGTAATGCTGAAAACTGTGGTAGCTACATTGGCATGATGGACATCAATTCGAGGCTAGAAACAAATCAAAGCAGTTTCGAAGATGATCCCAACCTGCATCAGGTGGTGTCTGTGGTAGGAACACAACGAGTGGACTTTTAAGGATAAAGAAAGATCGATGGAGGAGTTTAAACTTTTATTTTTTAGAACCCTTTGTACTTGGGCCATTGCCATTGTTTTTTATGGCATGGACATGCATGATTTTCTTGTTTCTAATGCTCCTACTTGATAGGGCATAATAGTCTTGTAATAGCATTTTGCCTTCTCTTTCATTAATAAAGTCTTGTTTATTTATCAAAAAAAAAATCCTAAAGGAAAAGAGCTTAATGTTGTTAAACAATTTAAATCAATTAGTTTTTGTAATGTTCTATATAAATTGGTTTCCAAAGAACTAGCTAACGGTTTGAAGCATGCATTGCATCTAATTGTCTCAAGTAACTAAAGTGCATTTATTCCAAATAGCTTATCACTGATAATGTGATAATTGCTTATAAACTTTTACACTCTATAAAGACCAAGCAAAAGGGTAGAACATGTACTATGACTATCAAGTTGGACATGTCAAAGGCTTATGACCGTGTTGAATGGAAGTTTTTGGAAGCTTTCAAGAAGAAGCTGAAATTTGGAGATAGATGGATAACGTTACTGAAGGACTGCATTACTACTGCTAGTTATTCAATCTTGATAAATGGAAAAAGTGATGGAGTCTTTCAACCTAAAATAGGGATTAGGAAAAGAGATCAATTATCTTCTTACCTATTTATTTATGTGCTGAAGGATTTAGTGCTTTGCTAAACCAGGCAGATAAAAAGGGAGAAATTAAAGGTGTTACAGTAGCTAAAGGGAGATTGAGGGTTAGTCATGTCAATTTTAGTTTGAATACCTTTTCCTTGTATTTCCTTTCAATTATATAGAAAATCTATACATCAAATAGTCAAGTATTTCTGCCACCTCAATTGATACTTTCGGTGCTTACAACTACCTAATTTTGGTGCCTCAATTGTTTACTTAGGTTAATCAAATATTTACACACAATTTACACCTAATTATCTTCTTAACATCCCCCTTCAAATTGATGCTGGTAGATCAATAAGCATCAATTTGTCAGCCAAGAATTGATGCAGATGTCAAGAAAGCGTTTTAGTGAATATGTCTGTAGTTTGATGCTCAGTGGAAATGTGAGGAAGAGTGATGATATGTTTGTCAAAGGCTTCTCGTATGGAATGACAGTCGACTTCAATATATTTCGTACGTTTATGAAAAATAGGATTAGTAATGATCTGAATAGCACTAGTATTGTCCGCATGAAGAGAAGTGGAATGAAGCTAAGAAAAACCAAGTTCGCCTAATAACCCACGATGCCACATGATCTCTGAACAAGAGGAAGACATAGCATGATATTCAGACTCAGTGGAAGACTTGGAAACTCTGTCATGCTTCTTACTCTTCCAAGAAATGAGTGCATTGCCTAAAAACATGCACCATCCAGTAACAGAGCGACGAGTATCTGCACATCCAGCCCAATTAGCATCACTATATCCCACCAGTTGTAATGAAGATTCCTTAGGAAAGAACAACCCATGTGAAGACGTGCCCTTTAGATATTGAATAATACGGCAGACAACAGCTAGATGAAGATGTCGAGAGGCCTGCATAAATTGACTAACCTGCTGCACAGCAAAAGAAATGTCAGGGCGAGTAATCGTCAAGTAGTTCAAACTCCCAACGAGCTGCCGATACAAGGATGGATCTGAAAGAAGCTCGCCTTCCTCACGATAAAGCTTGAGATTTACCTCTAATGGGGTAAGAACAGAGTTACCCGATTGGAGACCAGCCAATGAAATCAATTCCTATGTGTATTTATGCTGATGTAACAATGTACCAGATGGAGTAGTCTGGACTTCAAGACCAAGAAATACTGTAAAGGACCAAGATCTTTCATATGAAAAGAGGTCTTGAGATGCTGTTGTAACTGCTGAATTAATTCAGTATTAGAGCCTGTAATCACAATGTCATCAACTTATACTAGGAGCAATACAATTCCCGCAGAAGTCTTGAGGTCTCCATGTAAGAAAAACCATATAGATTTCTTCTTTGAGGTCTCCTTGTAAGAAAGCATTCTTCACATCCATCTACCTGAGAGACCACCCTTATGAAGCAGCAAGTGCTAAGATAGTCCGAACAGTAGTCATCTTGGCAACGGGGGCAAATGTTTCGTCATAATCAATGCCATACTCTTGACGATTCCCAAGAGCCACAAGACGAGCCTTGTATCTATCGAGTGAGCCATCAGAACGAAACTTAACTGAGTATACCCATTTACAGTCAATCGGTTTGACACCAGAAGGACAGGTCGCAATATCCCAAGTGTGATTGTCTTGAAGAGCTCGAATCCCTTCTTACTGCCAGCACGCTTAGGAAGCTGTTTGGGCATAAGAGTGAGGAACAGAAATAGTATCGAGAGTTGCAGTAAGCGAGGTATGAGAAAAACCATACCTATCAGGTGCATGTGTAACCCAGGTGGAGCGCCGAGGCACCACAGAATCAGGTGGCGGATCAGTGTCTATTGGAGATGGTGGAGGACGTTGACGATACATTAGACTTGGTTTAAACCGCTCAATAAAGGAAGACCCATCATTAAAAGCTAGAAGAAGAGCAACATGGGGATCAGAATTAACTTGAGACTGAAAGAAATATTGATTTCAAAGAAAATCACATTCCAAGAGATCCGAAATTTATTTGCATGAGCATCATAACAAACAAATCCTTCCTGAGTAGGGCTATATCCCATAAATGCATATGTGAGAGACTAGACAGTAAGCTTGTGGCAATCAATAGGTGGTAAATGAACAAAATAAACACACCCAAAAGTATGAAGGGATTGATACTCAGGGGATATGCCAAATAAACGAAAATAGGGAGAATCATAATTTAAAGTGGCAGCAGGCAAACGATTGATCAAATAGACAGCAGTAGATAAAGCTTCTATCCAGAACTTAGATGGTATAGACGAATCAATCAATAAAGTATGAACAACATCTAAGAAATGACGATTCTTATGCTCAGTGACTCCATTTTGTTGAGGGGTATAAGGACAAGAACGCTGGGAGATGACCCCCTTTTTTTGAAGATATGTCTGAAAGAATGAGACATGTATTCCCCTTTGAGTCGGAGCGTAAGATTTTGATACAAGTACTAAATTTTGTCTCGACAAGCGCAACAAAATTTTGAAAAACGAAAAACATGTCAGCTTTAGAACGAAGAAAATATATCCAAGTAAATCGACTAAAATCATCAATAAACGTCACAAAATAACGATATTGACCATGAGAAACAAAAGGACTTACACCCTAAACATCAGTATGCACAATTTCAAAGCAATTAGAAGCACGACTACCATGCGCAGGAAAAGGTAAAGTTTTACTTTTAGTAAGACGACAAGTAGCACAAAAAAAGGAAACAGGATAAGAAGTAAATGAATCTTTATTGCCTAAAAAAACATGTTTCATAAGATGAGTCAAGACAACAGAATTGGGGTGATCCAATTTCTTATGCCAGACTTCATTATTATTGGCAGTAGCCGTACATGCAAGAGAAATACCATTAGGAATGGAAAACTGTAAAGGAAATAGACGTCCCACTTTAGGCCCATTCGCGATCACCGTCCTCGACACCTGATCCTGCACAAGACAACCACCACGAGAAAAATGAACATCACAATTATGATCCACCAATTGTTCAACAAAAATCAAATTGGTAAATAATTTAGGAGAGACAAAAACATTTCGGAATGAAGAACCCAAATGACCAACAGCAGTAATAGGAAGAGTACTGACATCATCAATCTGAATATTTTGCGTGCCTCCATACTTACGAACATCATGGAGACCAATCATACTACCAGTCATATGATTAGAAGCACCCGAATCAACAATCCAAGAAGAAGTGGAGGTAGCACCCGTACCTTGCAAGCCTAAAGCCGTAAAAGCGGACACAATCATCTGTTGGACCATGGCAGGTGTGAGAACAGATGAATCAGAGCTTACAGTGGGGGGCGCAGAAAAAGACGATGGCTGAATAGTAGCCTGAAAAGCTCGGGATTGGCGATTCTGAGGCCGCACTCGACAGTCTTTGATGATGTGTCCCTCTTTCTTGCAGTAGTTGCAAAGTTTTTTAGGACAATTGCGAGCGATGTGACCAAACTTCTTGCAACTGTAACATTGCAACTTGTTCTTCCCTCTCTCTTATGTTGCATAGGCTACATTCAAAGACTCAGAAACAACCTTTTCAGAAGTCATACCCATCTGAGTGGATAACCGTTGTTCTTCACGCAATAAATCTCCCAAACAAATATCCAAAGAAGGAACTGGATTATGGTTTAATAAATCGGCTTGAACAGGTTCAAACTCAGACCGAAACTTCATCAAAAATTGATCGCGTTGACTCTCAATGTGAACCATTTGAAGAGCCGCAAGTGCTGCCGAGGGTACTTTGGTATAAATAATGGAAGAATGTTCGCTCTAAAGATTAATAAAAGCGGAATAAAATTGTTCAATAGTCAAGTTACCTTGACTGAAAGTACTGATTTCCAACTCCAATTGGAACTTCCGAGCGCTACTATCTTGATGATAAATACGGTGCAAATAGTCTCACATAGCTTGCACCGTAGTAAAGCAGCAAAGATTTGTGACAAGATGTGGTTTAACTGTTCCCAACAACCAAGAAACCACCTTGGCATCATTGACTTCCCATTGGGCAAGTTCATTTTTAGTACTGGGAATTTTATCAAAACTATCAATATAATCTACTAATTCCTTTCCTTTTAAGAACATTTTAAATTGAAATTCTCATGTAGGAAATTTCTTTCCATTAAATCGAATAATTGAATTTTCAAAAGACATGACTAAATCGAATATTTTTTTTGTTTTTTTTAAACATGTTGACAGCTCAGAGAAAATTAAATGTACTGCTGTGTCTTAGAATCAAAAAATAATTCCTGATGATCTAGTTAGGAAGTCAACTCCACCGACAAGCACAAAATAATTCCACTCAAATAATGGCAATTAACTACTAACCTCTTCCTTTAATTTCGAGTTTCTAGAGATCAACAAACACGAGTTGAGGTTTCTAACACAAAACCCACCGGTAGAACACAGAAGCCGCCGGAAATGTCTAACGTAGAACACATGTCGGAAGTTGCACAGAGTCCATCGACTAACCCAAACAGCTGAGTTCCACCACAGAGATCGTCGATGACCATAGATGAGAGCTCCGACAACTACAGAGAGCTCCGACGAACCGGAACTCACCCAAATAGAGATTCACCCCAAAGTGCACCATAGAAATAGTCGATCAATCAGATAACTAGAGTCACCCACGTCCGCAGAAGATACCAATCGGCACACAACCACCCCAGAGTGCACCAACAACCACCGATACATTAGAATAAAAAAATTTCAAGAAAACTGAGTATGTAACTCTGAAAACCCAGTCTGAAGAAGCTCAAACCCACACGATTTGATATACAGAAGGCAGCGACACCCACTAACAGCAAGAAATAACTTCTTAAATACCAAAGAGAATTCTCCCAAAAAAAATCGCACGAGTGATTCAGACTTAAGCTGACGAAAATCAGAGAAACTCTGATACCATGTCAATTTTGGTCTGAATACCTTTTCCTTGTATTTCCTTTCAATTATATAGAAAATCTATACATCACATAGTCAAGTATTTCTGCCACCTCAACTGATACTTTTGGTGCCTACAACTGCTTGATTTTGGTGCCTCAATTGTTTACTTAGTTTAGTCAAATATTTACACACAACTTACACCTAATTATCTTCTTAACAAGCCACTTTCTTTTTGTTGATGACAGTGTACTTTTCTATAAAGCAACTATTGATGAATGGTAAATAATTCAATGATTGCTACAACTAAATGAGAAGGCCTCTAGACAGTCTTTGAATAGAGATAAGAAATCTATTTTCTTTACCTCCAACACCAGTGCAAATATGCAGAAAGAGTTAGTAATTGCAGTAGGAGTCTCAACAAATAACAATTATGGGAAGTGCTTAGGCCTTCCAACCATGGTTGGGAGATCAAAGTACTAATCATTAGAGCTATCAAAGAAAAGATCTGGACCAAGATAGCTAGCTGGATGAACACTCTTATCACAAGCAGGATAGGAAGTTTGTTAAAACTAGTGACTCAAACAATCCCAATTTACATCATGAGTGCGTTCAAGTTGCCAAAGAGGTTGTTGAAGGAGATGAATTCAATAATAGGAAAATTCTAGTGGGGAAGCAGCAACAACCAAAATAAAATTCAATGGAATAATTGAAGGAGCATGGGGGAGTCAAGGGATGGGGGTTGCGCTTTAGAGACTTGGAATCTTTTAATAAAGCTATGTTGGCTAAGCAAGTGTGGAGGGCACACCATAATCCAAGCTCTTTAATTGCACAAATATTGAGGCAAAAGTATTTAGGAAGGGTATTGTCCTAAATGCAAAAAAGGGACTAATTCATCTCTATTATGGCAGAGTTTGTGGTCCTCGATAGATTTGATCAAAGAAGGAAGCATTTGGAGAGTTAGGAATGGTTATAGCATCAGCATTTGGCATGATAAGTGGGCCCCTAGTTCAATTCCTATAAAACTTCATTCACAGACATCCCTTTTGAGTAGAGATACAATTGTCTCTAAGTTAATTAAGAAAGAGGAGTGTAGATTGAAGATAAAAGATTTGCATAAACTCTTTCAAGAGGATGTGGTGGAACTAATTTGTAAGATCCTATTAAGTACAAGAGATTCACAGGACAAACTGATTTGGGGGTTTACTGCAAATGGAGGCTTCAGTGTGAGAAGTGCATATTATTTGTAACAAACCCTCAATATACAAACGAAGGGAGACTGTTCTACTCTTGTAGTAGGATTGATTGATTGGAAACATATGTGGTCCTTAAATTTTCCAATGAAGATTAAACCTTTTGTGTGAAAATCTGATCATGATGTCTTACCTACTTCATAGAATTTTTGCTAAAAGAAAGGTGTGGTCGATTCTAATATGTATAATATCTATAAAAGGGATGTAGAATCTATGTCCCATGTAGTGTGGAGCTGTCTTGCTGCAAGTGATGTATGGGTTGTGTCTCAATATCTAGGACAAAATGGCCAAGTTCTTTTCCATATTTCTATGCTTTATGATCATATTTGTGTGCCAAGCTAGCTAAGGATGTTTTACAGTTGGTTTGTTTCATACTGTGAAGGATCTGGTTAAGAAGAAATTATGTAGCACATGCAAAAAATTAAGAGAGTCCTTAAAAGGTGATGTTGGCAGGTACTACAAATAGGGATTTATTCCTAAATTCACTAATAAGAGCAGACCCAAGTATTACTGGTGGGGCAATTGATAGAAGAGATATAAGGTGGAAGACCATAAAAGCAAATTGGGATGCATCCATTGTACAAAACAGAATAAAATTGATTTTGGCATAATAATAAGGGATGAACAATATGACATTATGTTATGTCATGTGCTTGTGCAAGTATAAAACTTTGTGTGGAACCTGTGATTGCAAAAGGTATGGCACTCAGAAGGGTGATGGAAATCTATGCAGATCTAGAATTTGCAAGGGTTGTTTTTTAAGGTGATTCCCAGATTATAGTCAAGGCTGCAAACTGTGATGAAGAGCTAAGTGCTGATTATGGAACATTGATTCATGATGCTTAAAGTATATTGCTGTTGGAAAGACATAGTTGCGGGTTGATTTTGTTCACAGAGATGCAAATTGTGCTGCACATTAGTTTGCAGCAACATTTGGAAAGTGAGCATCACTAAAGATGACCCAATGCAGCAACACTTGGAAAGTGAACATTTGCAGCAACATTTAGGGTTGCACATCACTAAAGACACTTTAGTGAACGAAAGTGAGGAAATTTGGATTGAAGAACTGCGTATGTAATGTTGTCAAGATTTTTTTGTCTTTGCATTTTTACATCACTATAAGTCCTATTTTTCAAAAAGAAAAATGCTGAACTATCATAATTTATATCCATTTAATAGTTTAGGATTGTAAAAACTTAAAATAGTATGTAGTATAATATTGATTTTCAATTATTAATTTTTTTTAAAGTTTTTATGGTTTAAATTTTAAAGTTAAAAAAAAATGGGGTAATAGCGTAAAATTTTATTTTTCTAAAACTAATAAAAAATTTCCGTATGAATTCCATAGGAGATGTAGAGAACAAAAGTAGTTGGATTGAGCCATACAAAATCTATATATAAGTATTGAGGCTCCTCCTCCTGTATGGGCTGGGTTGGGCAAGGGTAGGCTGGGGCCTATGTTTTTATTTTTTGTAGTAGAAAAAATCCACTTTAATCAGCTCAGTTTCTTCAATAAATGAAGAAATCATATCCAATTAGAATGGTCTGATAATTTTGTGGATTTGCTCATTAAAAAGGTAGATTTTAGGTTGGTCATTTCTCATTACGCCAAATGAACAGTTTCACATTTCTCGCGTGCCAATTCAAGTTATAAAATAATCAAATAGTCAACTTGAACAGATACTTTATAATGTTCTATCCATACTGAACTCTTTACTTCAACAAGAGTCTCACATGTTATACCAATCCTAATGTACCTTAATGATGTCAAAACTTCACATTTGAATTTATGTTGCCAAAATGGGCGTGAAATTGACTTTTTTAGATAATTAACCATAATTGAGTGTTAGAAATGCATGTCAGTTTTTTGGTACGATTGGATGTTAACGGTATCTCAAATCATCTGTGGATAATAGTAAAATACTTTATAAATAGTATGTTGGAATTACAAGATGTGATAATCTTTTCTAATAATCAAAGAATGTGTTCAATAAAATTAAGAGTTCATACCTCCAATAGCTTGTGATAGATTTTCTATGGAGTCTTAGGGTTTCTGTAAGAGAGAAGAAAATTACCTAGTTATGAAGAGCTCATAATGTTTCAAGAGAAAACAACTGCTGCAGAATTATTACAAAATATCTTCAGCAGCCTTGAAATGGTGTTCACAACACCTAGTCCTAAGATAAAATTTTGCAACCATATAGCCTGGCATGAAGCCTCATAACAAGCTACATACTTTTCCTCCACTGTAGAAGAAGCTATAAGTGTCTATTTGATACTTTTTTAAGAAACAGATCTTCTTGCCATCATAAAAACATAACCAGAAGTAGATTTCCTATCATTTGAATAACCTGCAAAATTGGCATCAAAATATCCGACTACATCAATAATCTCAGATCGCTAATATGTAAGCACTAGATTTGTAATGCCTTGCAAATACTTAAGTACTTTATTTGCAGCTTTTCAATGAGCTAAACCAGGATCACTTAAGTACCTCCCAAGTACACCACCCGCAGAAGCAATATCAGATCGTGTACATACTTGAACATACATCAAATTACCCATAATTGACGAATAGAGAACCGTTTTCATTTGAGTTCTCTCACTATCATCTTGAGGGCATCTAGACTTAGAAAATTTATCGTTTTCTATAGTTGGTGCTTTTCTAGGAGAACAAGAATGCATATTAAACCTACTTAGAACTCGATCAATGTAGATTTTCTGAGACAATTCAAGAACGTCTCTAGGTCTCTCATGAAAAATCTAGATGCCTAAAATATAAAAGGCCTCACCAAGATTTTTCATATCAAAATGAGATGACAACATGCGTTTTGTTTCAAATATAAGCTCAATATCATTTGTGGTGAGTAATATATCATCAATATAGAGAACAAGAAATATATGCTTACTCCCACTAACCCTCAAATATATGCATTGATCAACAAAATTCTCCTTGAAACTGCAAGAGGTAACAATCGCATCAAACTTCAAGTAACATTGTTTCGATGCCTGCTTAAGTCCATAAATGGACTTATTAAGTTTACACACTATGTGTTCATTTCCTTCAATTTGAAAATCATTTGGGCATTATGTACACATCCTCAAATAGATATTCATTAAGGAAAGATATCTTAACATCCATTTGATGCAGCTCGAAATCAAAATGAGCCACCAATGCTATGATAATATGAAAGGAATCCTTGATAGAAATATGAGAGAAAGTGTCCTTATAATTAATTCTTATCTTTGGTTAAACCCCTAGGCAACAAGTTTGGTTTTATATCTTTCTACCTAACCTTCAAAACTATACTTGGTCTTGAAGGCCCAATTGCAACCAATTGGCTTATAGCCACATGGTAGTTCAACCAAGTTACATACATCGTTTTGACACATCAATGCCATCTCATCAGGTATATCATTCATCCAACATAAAGATTGAGGACTATCAATGTCCTCCTTAAAAGAGGCTGGATCAAGAGATATACCAGTATTAAACTCATGCTTTTGCATATAGACAATATAATCATAAGAAATCGCTAGCATATGACTTATCTGTGATCTCCTCAAAATATATCATCAGTCCCCACATCAACATCAACAACAGTGTCAACAACAGGGTCATGGATAACAGTATTGGTTCCATCTGTTAATAGTGGTGTAGCCACTGATGGAGAAGTAACCTATATAGGTATAACAACATGCTCCTCCCTAAATACAACTTCATGTGGCGAGGAAACTCTCACTGTTACTAACATCCTTAAATAAAATGGCTCGATCAAATTTAATTATTCTAGTACATTAGAAGGACAATAAAATCTAGAGCCTCTTGATCACACACAATAGCCAATAAAATAACAAGTATTGATTTTAGGATAAAGTTTCTTCTGCTGAGGATTATAAGAACTTATTTTTGCTTTCTAGCCACAAGCACAAAAATGATGCAAACTAGGCTTCTTACTTGACCATAACTCATAAGGAGCTTTTTTATTGGATCTAATACATTTAGAACCAACTACAACATTCACAACAGAGACACTAGAAGAAATAGGATCTAAAGAAGGAAGTAAGTCAATTTTATACAAAACATTATATAAAGTAGTAGTACCAACCAAGTAGAGTCATAAAAAATTATAATATTTTCATTTTCAAAATGAAAAACATATCCATATTGGTCCAAAAAAAGCAGAGGTAAGATTTCTTTTGATGCAAGGAATAAAAGCAATGTCAAATAAGTTCAAAACATGTTTAGAAGCCAAAATAAATCTGATTATATCAATATGTTCAACTTGGACCTTCACTCCATTGACATATTTACCACTACTTCTGTATCAACTAGTCTTCTATAGTTCCTTAGTTCCTTCAAAAAATTTGTAGTATGAGTGGTTGCACCAGTATTTAACCACCAAGTATCAGAAGGCACATCGACTAGATTAGACTCAAAATACACTAGTAGTGAATGTGTACTTCTCTAGACTTAAACTTCCTACAATCAACTTTCTTATGCCCAAACAACAGACAAAAATTGCACATTCCCCTTTCTTTCTTATCAAACTTAATTAATTTCTTTCCAATGGAATCGAGATATTCTTTAGCATGATCTATGTCAACTATGCTTTGCCTGATGGACTTGTCAATAGTATACTTCATAATCATCAGACAAGTCCTATTAGAATGCACCCACTACTCATATTGAGTCCTTTTAGCTGCAAAACTGTCACAAGTGGATTCATCAGGCACATCCCCCCTCAAAACCAAATCCAAATTCATGATGGTCAAATTAATAGTGAGAGACTCGTACTAATCCTCATAATTGGTTCTCGTTAAACTCTTAATGACAGACAAAGAGAGAGACAGTTGCATTACTATAAGGTGAGGAGAATATAAAAATTTATTATGCATGTGGATCAAGAAACATGCACCCATAAATGTCTCCACTAGGTAATCTTATATCCATACTAGAGTCTAATTCAAATGGACTTTTACCCACTATGCTGGAGCCAAAAATATATAAAAGGCTCTTACGCATGATAAATCAAAATAATTAAATAAAAAGACTTAAAATAACCCACTACCAAGGGGATAGAACTAGGTCACCAAGTGTCAAGCACTTAATTATTATCTTTATCGTTCTAAGCATCGTAATAAACAATGGCTTGCCTACGAGACAAATTCACTATCCGTATGGATCTTAGTACAATATCATTAAGTAGAAGCATGATCAGTATAACAATCTCGTTAATTTATCATGACTAGTCCCATAAGACGTGAGTACATAGACACTCCAAACTATCGGTACCACAATAAAATGAGGTAACCGACATGAATAAAATATATGTTTATCTCAAAGAGAACAATCATTTTCTCCATTAACAAATATAGAGCAATATTACAAAATTCACAAATACATAAAAATGAGGAATTTTGCAATAGCAGATATTTTATTTATTTATTATTATTAAATAAATAAAATTAGGCAAACTATTTATTCTCAAATCTCATGAGAGACGGAAATGAACAAGAGCATGACTCGAAGAGGAAGAGGCTTCGTGTTGACAATTGACAAATCGTGACATACCAAAAGAAAAAAGGCAAAAAAGGTAGCAAATCAATACATCAGGAAGCCATTAATTCGCTAGTGATCGGGACCCAAGTGCATTAAACATAATAAAGACAAGGGCTCGCCTTTTTTGGGCATTGGGTAGAAATAAAATCAAAGAGATAAGTGTGTGGCCCGGATCTGATAAATATGTACGAAGTCTTATAGATGAAAGTCATCGCAACAGTTAACAAAAATAAAAGAATACAGCCATGAAAATAAGAAGTCGAATCTAATACCCATTGTTGGGATTACAAGATCTGATAATCTTTTTTCATAATTAAACCATGTGTTCAATAAAATTGAGAGTTTATATTTTCAATAGCTTGTGATAGATTTTTTATAGTCTTAAGATTCCCGCAAGAGATTAAAAAAAAAAAAAAAAAACCCTAATTATAAAGAGAACTACTCTTTATCCTCTTTTATTTTCCATTTCTTTTTATTCAAGATAGAGATGAGAGAAAGTACAAGAAGACTTCTAAAGATCAATAGACTAACTTTATTTATAGTAGACAGCGAAAGTAAGGCCTTCTTATATGTTTTTTAAAATGGCCCATCCTATATGAGCCCAATGGTTAATGTAATACTAGTCCATTAATTATAAATAAATACAACATAGTAATAAAGAATAAAACTAAATACAAATCCCAAATGTATAAGACAAATACAAGTCTTTTGTAAAAATGTGAGCTCCATTAAGAACAAATGAATTTTTCATACTTTTTTTTATAGCAAAATTCAATTATTTGTCATAAGACTTGTGTCCTATTTAGATACAGGAACGGTTTCATCCTATTTTATCTTGTTTCATCATTATAAAATTTTCAAATGAGTGTTGCTATAGTGCCACCCAGTAATGACCACTGGGTGTGTTCCCTAGGGCAAATTCTCTTTTTCAAAATTTTTATTCATATTTTTTAATGTTTTTAAGTATTTTTAAGAAAATTTAAAAAATATCAATACATTATTACTTACTTTCTTAATCAATAAATAAAATAAAAATATTTTAAAAAAATTAAATAAATGAGCAGTCAAAATGAAAAGGCATGATAGAGGAACATAATAGTATTATTCTTTTTAGTTTCTCATATAAAATATAGTGAATAGTTTAGTTTTGTTAATAATTAAAATAATAATAATATTAAAAAATAAAATTCTATTTAAAATCATGTCATCATACTGTTTAAACTAGAGTTACGCATTAACATGTACCATGTCAAACTAGCTAGCAACAAGATAAGCAGACAATGAGTGACAATCGTAGACACGGAAAAAGTGGAGGGGAATCATTTCATTCACTTTTCAAGTGCTTATCGTTGTTGGCATCACCCCTACCAGTACTACTTACATCAATCAGTGTGATGGCTGACACGACACCAATATTCTTCATCTATTTTACCTCTTTCCTATCCAAATCACACTTCATTTTTACCCTGAGCACTGCTAGACTGTAGCCCAGTGGCACACACTCATATCATTTAAAAAAAAAATTAATGTGAATGTGTGCCGCTGGATTACATCACACAGGAGTTGCAACCCATATTTTTCCTTTTGACCCCAACCTCTCCATCTACTTCACTCTCTTCTCAACTTCTGCCATTTTTGTTCTTTTTTTTCTTTTTCTTTATAGTTTCTTGCATCCTAATTTCTTGCATCATGGCTTGTATGATTAACATGATGTGCTGATATTTTTTTTCTAAATTAAACTTTACTATTCGATTAGATAATTAAAGAAGATCTATATTCCTCCTAGATTTTCTTTTTCCATCTTAGCAAGTCTAAGATTGACATTGTGTGTCGATTTTTTTAGAAAAACAAAATAGATTATACCATTCAATTGGATAATTGAAGAGGATCTCTACTTATTTGTAAATAGTATATTTTAATCTAATAGAAATAAATCAATTTAATTATTTATACTGTATTCTTAATATTAATTAGAAAGTAAAGACTAAAGCCACCACCCCCCTCTTTTATTACCATTTCTTTATTATCAACTCTTTCTCATCAACGCTTGAAACAAAAACTATTTTTTCATCAAGATTCAACTCTCCATCTTCTTCCTTGGACTTGGACCAACTACACTTTAAAAAAGAAAGGAAGAGAGAGAACGAAGATGTTCAAAATAGCTCTGCCACAAAACTATAGGCATATTGAATGACCAAGATCTCCCACATGGTGGATCGGGAAGACTCTCTCTTTCACACATATATACACACTCTCTTTGTGGTGGATACTGTGATGGACCTTAATCAACAGAGAGAACAACTGACTGTAACACTAGTGAATTCGAGATTCACCACCCTCCGAAAGCTTCTGGAAATATAGAGAGAAAGATGGAAAACAGAAAGAGAGTATCCAAATTGGACTTGAATTCTGAGTTGGCCTCATTCCAATTTCAAATGCCCTTTTATAGATGTAGATGATAAAGTCTATTGGCAGTTATTTCTAGTATCCTTACAAAGCTTACAAAACGACAGCAACTCATTTACATTTACAAAGAGTAAACGACACCCAAACACTAATACTACACACCACAAACTATTAAAACAGTGCGCATTACAGCACACAACAGAACTACAGTTTTATTAAAATGGTGCGTATCGACTACTAACTAATAAAACGGCCATTTCATCTTCTAGCTTTGAAAAACTCACAACAACGGCTAATCAACCATTCCCGCCTTTCATCTTCAATCCTTCCCTCAACCAATTAGTCCCATGACGTACCCTTCCCCTTTAAAGTGCTTTGCCCACAAGGTGAGGGAATTGATCATGCAAAGATCCTCTTGAGTAGCCCCTGTCCATTTCACCAACACATCCACTACTGCCTGATTGTTATGCTTTCTATTGCGACGTTGCAAAATAAGCTTAGGTTCTGGTGTCAACTCACCTTGAAGGTCCACTGGAGGTAAAGCTAAAAGTGGAGAGTGATGTTGTCCCAATTTCCTTTTAAGACAGGAAATATGAAAAATCAGATGAATTGAACTTTGAGGAGGCAAATCCAATTTATAAGCCACCTGCCCCACTCTTTGATTTGGAATGGCCCAAAGAATCTGGGGGAGAGCTTCAAATTTTGTCTGGCCACAAGTGCCTATAGGATTGTAATCTCAAATAAACCCAATCCCCAACAACATACTCACGCTCAGTCCTCTTCCTATCAGCAAATAGCTTCATACGTTCTTAAGCAGCAACTAAACTAAGTTTAAGAGTGGCTAATATCTAATCTCGAGTCCTCAGCACCTCATCAATAGCTAGATTAGCAGTGACACCTAGAATATAAGCCTGTAACTTTGAAAGAGACCTGCCATAAACTGTCTCAAAAGGAGTAAGCTGAGTAGAGCTATGAAGAGTGGTATTATACCACCACTCAGCTAAAGTTAACCATTCAAACTATAGCCATGGTTTATCTCTAGTAAAGCTTCTTAAAGAATGCACAATTCATTTATTAACTGCCTTGGTTTGACCATCACTTTGTGGATGGTAGGCAGATGAGTATGAAAGTGTTACCCCCTGCAACTTAAATAGGTCTTTCCAAAAAGAACTAGTAAAAATTGCTCCTCGATTAGAAACAATGTTTTGTGACATTCCATGGAGTTTAAAAACATTGTCAAAGAATAACGAGACAACTTTGGTGGCTGTAAATGGGTGCTTGAGGGCCATGAAATGTGAGTACTTTGATAATCGATCCACAACCACCATAATGATAGAATATCCCTTAGAAATCGACAAGCCTTCAATGAAATCCATTGATAAATCTGTCCATGTTTGATTAAGCATTGATAATGGCTATAACAGACCAGTAGGATATATTTGCTCCCCCTTATTTCTCTGGCAAGACTTACGTTCCTTTATGTACTGCTTAACTTCCTTATTTAAACCTGGCCAATAAAAATCTTGTCGAACTTTATGCAAGGATTTATGAAATCCTGAATGGCCAGCAGATGGACTGGCATGTACAAAATGCAATATCTTTAACTTCAATTCAGCATTGCTTGGGACATAAATTCTACCTTTCTTGAATAAAATCTCATGTTTGAAAGTAAAAACAGAACTAGCAGTAGCACTATTTTGCAATTCTGTCAAAATAGCCTAATCTGTTAGATATGCTTGATAAGCATTCCTTAATTCCTCCAACCAAATTGATGTAGGAAAAGAGATAGCTTGAATTAGAGTAGCTTCCTCTAAAATTTCTTTTTCTTGACAAAGCATCTGTAGCTTTATTTTCCACTCATTTTTTATACTCAATCCTGAATTCATAGCCTAGCAATTTGGCAATCCATCTTTAATGAGAATCAGTCCCTACCTTTTGCTCAAGAAGGTACTTGAGACTATGATGATCTATTCTGATTACAAAAGGAGCCCCTAATAGAGAAGGCCTCCATTTTTTTACAGCCATCACAAACAACTTTTTTTTATAAGTTGAAAGTAGCAGATTTTTTTCTTTTGAGAGCTTGACTTAAAAAAGCCAAAAGTCTATTCTACTACATTAGAACAACTCTCACTCTCACTCCACAAGCATCACATTCCAATACAGACTCCTTGGTAAAATCTGGCAAACATAAAAATGGAGGACTGGTAACTGCCCTTTTCAATTCTTCAAATGCTTGAGTTGCCATTTCAGATCACTTAAAAGCATCTTTTTTCAACAAAGAGGTCATAGGAGCTGCTATCTAACCATAGCCTTTAATAAACTTTTTATAATATCCTGTCAATCCCAAAAAACCCCTCAATACTTTCAAATCTTTTGGAATTGACCAAAATAACATAGCATCAATCTTTCTTGGATCTGCTCTCACCCCATTTGCTAAGATTAAATGGCCCAAGTATTCAATTTCTTTGCAAGCAAAATGATACTTCAACTTCTTGGCAAACAACTGGTGCTTCTCTAATGTCTTCAACACCAATTGTCAAGTGAATTATATGAGAGGCAAAGTCTTTACTATAGATCAGAATGTCATAAAAAAAAAACTATGACAAACTGTCTAAGGAAAGATTTGAAAACTTCATTCATAAGTGCTTAAAATATAGAAGGAGCATTTGTGAGCCCAAAAGGCATTACAAGGAACTCATAATGTCCCTCACGAGTTCTAAAATCTATTTTATGTATGTCTTCATCCCTCGTCCTAATCTAGTGATAAACAGATCGAAGATCCAGCTTAGAAAAAATTGTAGTGCCAAACAATTCATCCAATAACTTATCAACTACTGGTATTGGATATTTTTCTTCAACAGTAGACTCATTAAGCACTCTATAATCGATACACATTCTCCAAAATACAACAAATTTCTTTACCAACAAGACTGGAAAAGAAAATGGAGATTGGCTAGGTCTTACCACACTAGATTTAAGCAATTCAGAAACAATCTTTTCAATTTCTGTCTTTTGAAAATAAGGATACCTGTATGGCCTTACATTCATAGGTAAGGTTCCCTCTTTAAGTATTATTTGGTGATCTCAAGCTCTATGAGGAGGTAAGGTAGTAGGTTCTTCAAAAACCTTGTCAAACATTAACTTGCTACTGGCCTTACATTCAGTATCTGTGAGCGCTATAAGAGTTGCAGGATTCCTGGATAACCCTTGCTACTGACCTCTGATGCCTTTGCAGACATTGACTTTAACCAAAAACCTTTTGAACCAACCTTGGAAATCATAGTAAGTTCTTTGTCATCAATCAAGGAAGAAGCTGGTGAAGATAAGCCTTTAAGATAGATCTGCTTGCCCTCATAATCAAACTTCATCTGAAGTTCCTTAAAATTCCAAACTATGGACCCGAGAGATGATAGCTAGTTCACACCAAGTACTGTATCATAACCTCCCAAATTAAATATCAAAAAATAAGTTACAAACTGTGTGCCTTTTATCATCACATTAACATTAGGTACCTTACTAGAGGTACCAAAAACACCTCCATTAGCTACTCTAACTCGCATAGAATGTATAGGTTGAACAGACAAGCCACACTTAGAAATAAGTGTCGCAAGAAACTATGTGTACTGCCACAATCAAGCAAAATGATAACCTTCCTTTTTATGGCCAATAACTCGTATAGTTTTGGTACTAGGAGTGCCTGCCACAACTTTCATAGCATGTAATGAAATGGATGCAATTTTAGTTGACAACTCAGATTCATCAATGGACTCCGCCATTAATAACTCTTCTTCAACAGTATTACCAGAAGAATTATCAATTTCCATTCCTTCCAACAACTTAGGTTTAGTGCATTTGTGTCCTGGCTGCCATTTGTCATCACAAAAGTAACATAAACCTCTCTTCCTCCAATCCTGCATTTGACTATCATTAACCTTCTAATAAGGTAATTTGGCAGAATTTATCTTAGGAGTTCCAAGGACAAAAGTTTCTGGATTCGATTGATGCAACTCATAAGAACTGTTCTTCCATACTTTGTTAGCACTCCAAAGAGATTTCTCTTGAATTTTTGCTAATGCAAAAGCCTCATTCAAAGTAGAGGGATTTAACAATTGAATTGGAAACCTAATATCATCTTTTAGGCCACTCAAGAAACAACTTAATTTCTTTCTATCAGCAACTCCTTTAATTCGATTAGAAAGAACCTTAAATTCAACTTTATAAAATGTAACAGAATGAACCTATCTTAGACGAATTAGAGCCTCCATAGGATCATCATAGGCTGGTCATTCAAAGCGAATTTGTACAACTTTGGTGAAAGTCTCCCAAGACTGAAAAGTTCCAACTTCACTAGCATCTTAGAACCATACTAACGCCACATCATCCAAATGAAAGGAAGCTAAAAATGTCCTCTGGCTAGGAGGAACTTGATGTACAAAAAGAAATAATGATTAGCTCAATAAATCCAAGCTGCTAAACATTTTTCTGAAAATCTCTGAAAATCAAGTCTAACTCCTTTCATAATAGATTTGTCTCCAATGATCTTCTCCCAGACTTGCTCTTGTGTTTCAGCATCTGGTCAAGCATCATTAACATTCTTCACAGTATGACCATTTGCCTCAGAATGATCATTCGAAGAAAGCTTCGATATCTACTGTAGTAATTCCATAAATTTCTTATCGTGACTCTCCCTTTCCAACCTTGCTGATTCCTACTGTTGAAGCAGAATAGCAATCGCATCTTCAATTTGTTTTTGTTGTATATCATGTTGTTCCTTCAATTGATTAACAAAGTTCAGAATCTGAGTATAGGATTTCTTCCCCTTCGCCATTTGTGGCTCTGGGTACCAATTATGATGGACCTTAATCAACAGAGAGAACAATTGATTATAACACTAGTGAATTCAAGCTTCACCACCCTCTGGAAGCTTCTGGAAATATAGAGAGAAAGATGGAAAACAGAAAGAGAGTATCCAAATTGGACTTGAATTCTGAGTTGGCCTCATTCCAATTTCAAATGCCCTTTTATAGATGTAGATGATGAAGTCTATTGGCAGTTATTTCTGGTATCCTTACAAAGCTTACAAAACGACGGCATCTCATTTACATTTACAGAGAGTAAACGACACCCAAACACTAATATTACACATCACAAACTATTAAAACGGTGCGCATTACAGCACACAACAAAATTATAGTTTTATTAAAACAGTGCGTATCGACTACTAACTAATAAAACGGCCATTTCATCTTCCAACTTTGAAAAAACTCACAGCAACAGCTAATTAACCATTCCCGCCTTTCATCCTCAATCATTTCCTCAACCATTTAGCCCCATGATAGATACCCACTTTTTTTCTGTTCCATTTGGTCTCGTCAAGGTTAGTAGGCCTTCTTCCTTTAACCAATGTGCAGCTTTCCCCTTTACCAAATTTCATACATCTTCATCTTTTTGTTTCCTATTGATAGTGACGAATGCACCTCCTTGGTGCAAAATAGGTCTTCAATTCCACACATTAATATCTCATTTATTTTCTCAACACTTCTTATCTTAGTTTATTTTATCTAATCATTATAATTTTCTCAAATGCTCATCTAAAATAAGATAAGAAAAACACTACTTAATGAATTTGTAATTTTTGTTTTTTAAAAAATATTTAAGTAGTCTAAAAATTTTAAAAATAAAAAAGGTTGATTGGTGAGAATCCTCTGTGGATGTAGTAAGGTCTATAAAATAAACAATTTAGCTTTTTTAAATTCTAAATAATAATAATAATATTATAAAATATTATAAAAATATTTTTATTCAATTTTTAATTTTAATTTTAATTTTAATTCATTTGATCTCATTTGTGGAAAAATTGAGACCTTAGAATGGAGAAAGGAGACCAAAAAAAAAAAAGGCATAAGGTAGGTACCACACCTTTAGCTTGGCAATTGCTAATATATGATTGTGACACTGTCTATCCCCCACCATTATTCCCCTCAACATAAGCTACATAAACACCTAGCCATTTCTTTCTCCCCCTAAGTCTATTATGGCTCCATTTGAATTTGAAAATAATCTCAATTCATCTCAACTCATATTAATTTTAGTCTCAAAAAGCTATGTAAAAGAACAAAAAATTGTTGGTGGGGCTTCATTGAACTATATGAGTGATAATGTTCACTTTTTCAGCAGGTAAAAACAATAAGAATTGGAATAGGAAATTATCATTTTCACTTGAAACAAGCCGTGTCTATAAAGTAGAAAATGGAGGTTATTTCTATTCAACCTAGAGATAATAAAGACTCGAGAGCAATGAAAATGGTCAATCCCAAAAGATAACCCCCCCCCCCCCGGGGCCTCTTCTTCTCTCTTAATCTTCATTATTCTTTGGCTCCTAATCAATGGGGTAGAATCTTATTAGCCTAATGACAAATTTGGTGATGCTGAGACCAGTGGTAAAATGGTTCAAATTTCATGTAACCCTTATTATTTTCTCTTGTCCTAGTTTCTTATGAAAAGAACCCTTTTGGTCGGTAGACCGTACGTAGTTGCATTAATAGACAACTTTTTTCAGAGAGGTGAGCGGGTGGGCTGGCTGGCTTTTGAGTTGGCACCATAGTCATTTGGGAAAGTTCAAAAGGGGGACAGTGTCAGGACTAGTATGAAGATCGTGTCACGATCCCCCCACCCAGCCCTATCCCACAATGCCACTTTGGCTTTTTTGATTGGGTAGACGTGCAGGATTACCCATGGTATACACATGGCACTCAGAGTCCTCGTCCAGTTGTCCCACTCCTTGGTGTTAAAATGATATTAGTAAAGAAAAATAAAAGGGTAATGCTACATATAATCGTGGAATTGCAAACGGCGTGCAGTTGTTTTAAAAAAAAGTTAACTTTTTCACGTGGGTCTCATATATATTTACTTTTTTTCAAAGCGACTGCACGCCGCTTGCAATTCCATGACTGCATCTATCATTTCTCAAAATAAAAAATCTATTTATCATCTCATTATATAAAATTAGATGGTAGATTTATAAATAAAATATATTAAATTATTTTCAATTATATATCTAGTGTCACATTATGTAATAATAAAGAAATAATAAAAATTAAAATGATGAGTAATATTTTTCAAAAAAAAAGAAAATAATATATATATAATACAATTATACAACACATTTTATAATAATATATTAAATAAGGAATATTTCTATAAAGTATGGTATATATATAAAATATTTTATAATATTATTTTTCATTTAAAACTTATTATAAAATATATTATATAATTATGTTACGTGTCTATCACTTTCCCAAAAATTATATATATAGTTCTTGCGCACAGCTATAGAAACAAAGCATTTCAATAATATGACTCCAACATTATTATGGTCCCAGCGGGCGAGGACCCATCTTTCATTGCCTTGTCTTCGTCTTCATCAAAGAAAAACAAGCGCTTCAAAATCAAAAAGTGGAGCGTCATCGCTCTTTGGGATATTGTTGTGGACAACTGTGCAATCTATAGGAACTACATCATGGTCTCTACATTGAGTGTTGGAATAGGTTATAATATATATAAAGTTGAAGGGATGAAATGTGTGGAAATGGTTGAGAATTGAACTTGAGGCCGAGACTTCGCTCGATACTCGCTCGATATACCGCTCGAGTGAGAATCAGGCAGTGATCTCGCTAGATATTCGCTCGACGTTTCGCTCGAGCATAAAATTGAATGGATGCGTCGTCTGAAAGATAGACACGTCTCAACCAAAGAGGTACGTGTATTTACCGTTGCATTCTCGCTTGACTAGTCGCTCGAGCGAGAATCAGACCGAGATAAAGAGGTCAGACAGTAACTTCGCTCGACCCTCGCTCGACATCTCGCTCGAGCGAAAAATGGTAAATTTCCTCCAGACGTGATTTTTCACACATACCTCTTTACTCTTTATAAATATAGTCGTGACAGACATGTCTAAGGACGATTATTATTAATCTCCCTCTGTTTCTGTCATTTTCAATAGAAACTCTAGAAATTCTACAAAATTGTTATTTGTAGAATTCAAGGCTTTGTTGTATCCTGGAGACGATTTGCTGGAAACCTATTAGCAAACTCTTTGTGAGTGGGGGCAAATATCGTCTTAAAGACAGTATTATCATACGCCTCAAAGCCTTGATAAATCTTTGAATTCTCTTTCCTTTCCCAAAATTTCCCAACAATTTTAAGACGATATTTCAATGGAAGGAGGTTCAAAATCCGCTACTTTCAAAGTAATGAATCAAGATTCTATGAAGTTAGACAGATTCAATGGCTCTAACTTTACTTGTTGGCAAAATAAGATGAAATTTCTTCTGACTGCATTGAAGATCTTCTATATTCTGTATCCAAGTTTGGAGCTAATTCTTCCATCAACTCCAGAAGATTCTGAAACTGTCAAGGCATTGAGGAAGAAACGCAAGGAGGATGAGTTGGTCTACAAAGGTCACATTCTTAACACTCTCTCTGATCGATTATATGATTTATACTGCTATGAAATCACCTCTGGAAATTTGGAATGCTCTTGAAACGAAGTATAAGATAGAAAAATTGGGTACTGATAAATTTATTATTTTGAAGTACTTTGAATTTAAAATGGTGGATAATCTGTCTGTGTTGGACCAAATGCATGAGTTGCAAGTCTTGGTCAACAAACTTCGTGATTTGTCCATTGTTATTCCTGAATCATTTCAAGTGGGAGCAATTATTGCAAAACTCCCACCAAGTTGGAATAATTACAGGAAGAAGCTTTTGCATATGACAGAAGAACTTACTTTAGAACAAATTGAAAAGCATCTACGAATTAAAAAGGAGAGTAGAATTCGTGATGATAGCCATTTTGATTCTAAAGTAAATGTGAACAATGTGCAAAAGGGTGATGAAAAGAAAAAGAATTTTCTTAAGCCTAAGAAGGGAAACACCTTCAAAAAGAATTCTTCTACCGATAAAATGAAGAAAAATAGACAATGTTTCAACTGTGGAAAGAAAGGCCATTATATTCGTGAGTGCAGATTCTTGAAAAATAAGAAGAAAGATGATGACAGCAGTTCAAATGTTGCAAATGCAATTGAGGAAATTGTTGCGATGGTAGAACAAATGGAGATTGGCATGATAACAGAAGTGCATCTTGCTTCGACTGCAAATAATTCTGATTGGTGGTTTGATTCCGGTGCTACAGTGCATGTGTGCAATGATAAAGCACAATTCAAGAATTATGTTGAGACTATTGAAAGTGAACAAGTTCTTGTGGGGAATCACAATGCAGTCAAAGTTCATGGAAAAGGAAATGTAGAGATGCAACTTACTTCTGGAAAGAAACTTGTACTCACTAATGTTTATCATGTTCCAGAAATTAAGAAGAACATTTTGTCTGCCAATTTACTATGTAAAAAAGGCATTAAGGCTGTCCTTGAGTCTGACAAATTAATTTTGTCTAAGAATGGTGTATTCATAGGCAAAGGATATTCTTGTGATGGGATGTTCAAACTCAGTATTATTATTAATAAGGAAGTTACAAATTCTGCTTATATGCTTGATTCTTTTTCTGTGTGGCATGGTCGTTTAGCACATTTGAATTTTAAATACATGAAATACATGTTAAAGCATGGCTTGATAGATTACAAAAATGTAGTTGACTCGAAATGTGAAATTTGTATTCAACCAAAAATGACTAAGAAACCTTTTCCTACTGCTAACAGAAATTCACAAATATTAGAACTTATTCATTCTGATATTTGTGAGTTAAATGGTATTTTAACTAGAGGAGGAAGAAGATATTTTATTACATTCATAGATGACTTCTCTAGATATACTGTTGTATATTTAATAAGGAGTAAGGATGAGGCCTATAACATGTTCACTCGGTATAAATCAGAAGTAGAAAATCAAAAGGAAAAGAAGATTAAAATTCTTAGAACAGATAGAGGTGGAGAATATTTCTCACATGAATTTTCTAGATTCTGTGAAGAGCATGAGATCATACATGAAATGACCTCACCTTACACACCACAACAAAATGGCTTGGCAAAACGGGAAAATAGGACTATTGTAGATATGGTTAATGCTATGATTTTAAGTGCAAAATTGCCTCTTAATTTGTAGGGAGAGGCATTATTGACAGCATGCCATATACATAATAGAATACCATCTAAGAAACTACAAGTTTCACCTTATAAACTCTGGAATGGAAAAAAACCAAATTTAAGTTATCTTAAAGTGTGGGGGTGTCTAGCTTTTTACAGAGTTACAAATCCAAAGAGGACTAAATTAGGACCAAGAGTATTAAAAAGTGTGTTTGTTGGATATGCTGAAAATTCCAAGGCATATAGGTTGTTGGACTTGAGTTCAAATATTATAGTAGAATCAAGAGATGTTGAATTTATTGAAAATAAATTTAAAAGTGATTCTGAATTAATATTAGAACCCAATCAAACTGAAAGTTCTAACTCTAACTTGAATAAATCTCTTGATAAAATTAAGAGAAAGTCTTCGGATTTGCCAAAAGAGCAAAGGAAAAGTCAGAGAATTAGAAAAGAAAAGAATTTTGGTCCTGATTTTGTATCAACTCTTGCCTTAGTTTTCCTTGTGGAAGGAGACTTAAACACAGTTCTTAACAAAATACCCATTGTCCTAAACATGGAGGATAATCCAAAAAGTTTTAAAGAAGCTTTGACTTCTAGAAATGCAGCCTTTTGGAAGGAAGCAATAAATGATGAGAGGGACTCAATATTATCTAATAATACTTGGGTACTAGTAGACTTACCTCCAAACTCAAAGGCTATTAGCTGCAAATGGGTATTAAGAAGAAAGTACAATATTGATGGTACTGTTCATACCTTTAAAGCAAGATTGGTTGCCAAAGATTTTAGTAAAAAACAAGGTATAGACTATTTTGACACCTATGCTCTAATGGCGAGAATTACATCAATTCGTGTACTTAATGCTCTTGCATCTATATATGATCTACTTGTGCATCAAATGGATGTAAAAACTGTCTTTTTAAATAGTGAACTTGACGAGGAAGTTTACATGGAACAATCTGAGGGATTTGTTCTACCAGGAAATGAAAAGAAAGTATGTAAATTAGTTAAGTCATTATATGGACTAAAACAAGCACCTAAACAATGGCATGAAAAGTTTGATTCCATTATACTGGCTGATGGTTTCAAACATAATAGTGCTGACAAGTGCATTTATTCAAAGTTCACTGAAAAATATGGTGTTATTGTTTGTCTTTATGTTGATGACATGCTAATTTTTGGTACTAATTTGGAAGGCATTTGTGAAACAAAGAAGTACTTGACTTCAAAGCTCAAAATGAAAGATCTTAATGAAGCAAATACCATTTTAGGTATTAAAGTGAAGAAGCATAGCGATGGTTATGCGTTGTGTCAATCTCACTACATTGAGAAAGTGATTCTTAAGTTCAATCATTTAGGAATAAAAGAAGCTAATACACTTTTTGACTCTAGTATCAAGTTGGATAAGAATTATGGAAGAGCAGTAGCACAACTGGAATATGCTAGTGCAATTGGTAGTATGATGTATGCTATGCATTGTACTAGACCAGATATTGCTTTTGCTGTGTGCAAACTTTCAAGATACACTAGTTGTCCTGGTGTAACCCACTGGAAAGCAATTGGTAGAGTCCTTAGATATTTAAAAATGACAATTGGTTTAGGACTCTTTTATTCGAAGTTTCTAGCAGTTCTTGAAGGATATTCTGATGCTAGTTGGATCACTAGCATTAGTGATAATAAATCCACAACAGGTGGGATATTTACCCTTGGTGGGAGTGCTGTTTCTTGGGCATCTAAGAAACAGACATGTATTTCTCATTCCACAATGGAATCAGAGTTTATAGCCTTAGCAGCAGTAGGGAAAGAAGCAAAATGGCTTAGGAATATGTTATTAGAAATAAAGTTGTGGCCACAACCTATACCAGCTATTTCTCTGCATTGTGATAGTGAAGCTACTATGTCTAGAGCATACAATTAAGTGTATAATGGAAAGTCTAGACATATAAGTCTGAGACATGATTATGTTAGACAATTAGTAGTTGATGGGATTATAATGATTGTTTATGTGAGGTCAAGTTGTAACTTGGCAAATCCTTTTACTAAAAGTTTATCGCGAGAACTAATAAGGATCACATCCATTGGTATGGGACTAAATCCATTTTAAGAGAATCACCAGTAATGGTAACCCAACTCTTAAGAATTTTCTTAAAAGAGTTTAATGGGTAAAAACAAGTTATTGATTTGTGATTAGTAAAGCACTGCAATAACAAAGTCTCATTCAGGATGGAAAGTGCTTGACTGTTATGTTGAAGAGGATGAGTTACACTCTTAACGAAGTTCAAATTTAGAAGTGTCTTGGTAACGGAGACTTAAGAGGAACTTCGCCTATAAGAATATAGAAGTAGTGCCGCTTTAACAAGAGATCTGGATTTGTCTCTTGTAAACGTTCATTAAACCAGGTTGTAGCACAAGGCCATAATAGTGCTAAAAATTGTGAAATTTTATTGGAAAAGATATATTATCTTTTGTGTTTTGGTTCTAGTTCTGAACGAAAGAGTTTTGGTTTAAGCCTAGGCCACCAATTACTTTTCATAATCTTGAACCAATTACACTAAGGGAATGTTTAAATCAAAAGATACATTCGTTTATGAACTTTTCATAATCTTGAACCAATTACACTAAGCTAATATTAATAGTAAAACTGAACTTTAATTATATAAATTACAACCTAGTGGGGGATTGTTGGAATAGGTTGTAATATATATAAAGTTGAAGGGATGAAATGTGTGGAAATGGTTGAGAATTGAACTTGAGGCCGAGACTTCGCTCGATACTCGCTCGACATACCGCTCGAGCGAGAATCAGGCAGTGATCTCGCTAGATATTCGCTCGACGTTTCGCTCGAGCGTAAAATTGAATGGATGCGTCGTCTGAAGGACAGACGCGTCTCAACCAAAGAGGTACTTGTATTTACCGTTGCATTCTCGCTCAACTAGTCGCTCGAGCGAGAATCAAACCGAGATAAAGAGGTCAGACAGTAACTTCGCTCGACCCTCGCTCGAGCGAAAAACGGTGAATTTCCTTTAGACGTGATTTTTCACACATACCTCTTTACTCTTTATAAATATAGTCGTGACAGACATGTCTAAGGACGATTATTATTAATCTCCCTCTGTTTCTGTCATTTTGAATAGAAACTCTAGGAATTCTACAAAATTGCTATTTGTAGAATTCAATGCTTTGTTGTATCCTGGAGACGATTTGCTGGAAACCTATTAGCAAGCTCTTTGTGAGTGGGGGCAAATATCGTCTTAAAGACAGTATTATCATACGTCTCAAAGCCTTGATAAATCTTTGAATTCTCTTTCCTTTCTCAAAATTTCCCAACATTGAGTGCCAAGCTAATCAGGCTACTGTGACCAATGAAGAATGCACTGTTGATCGCTTGGGGTGTTTGCAACCATGCCTTCCACTTTCATTGTATCAGTCGATGGCTTAAAACCCAATAGCAAGTGAGAGTTCCAGAAGTATGGCCACTAGAATCACTAGGTAGCAAGAAATGGAGCAATTGTCTTCTTTTGTCTTTTGTTTAAAAGATAAAGAAAAATAAAAACAGCTAGAACTAGAAGTATCTAAGACTCTTTAGTCTTGTTAGTCAAATTAATGTTATTGGATGATGGCATTGTATTTTTTAGTTTATGAAGTTTCAGGAATAACATTCGGACCCAATTTAAGGATCATGAGTGTTGACTCAGCACTGCAAGAGAGTTTTGAAACCATGAAAAAGAAAATACTTCTGGTTCTTTGTGTTGGTGGTTTAGTCTCGTTGTCCTTAATGCAGAAAGTGAAGACTCGTACCAGAACTCTTGGGTAGGAAAAATGGAAAAGCTTGGCATCAGGTTGGACTTGGACTATGTAAGTTGTCTTCTTCTAGTCATCTTTAATAGTGGAAAAAGAAGAAGATATGGAAGAGGTGGAGATGGGTGAGACAATAAAGAGTAGGAGGAGGTTGAGAGAGAAGTCATTGGAGGGATTTGAAAATTCTATCACTGGAAGGAGAGAGAATCATTGGAGGTGGAGGGGAAATACGCTAGGGACCTTTTTGACATTTCATCATAATTTAAAGAGTAAATGATCGAAAGCTCCATTCATCCACACGCAACACCCCCAATACAGACTGCACTTAGCAGTGCTCATTTGTAAAAGGATAAATGAAACATGCTACTCATCCCCCATCACATATTTAATATTTTAATATTTTAATATTATTTCTTATTTTTTTATTTTTTATTTTTATATTTTATTCTTTTTAAACTAATGAGTTTGTTCTACTTATCATATATACACTACATATTTACTATAAAAAAAATTAAAAAAAAATTAAAATAGATACAATGTGTGGTATGTGATCAGAATAATAATTTATTTAGAAAGAATTCTAATCTTCATCTTCATATCATACAAATTTTATATTTTTTTATTTAATCAAATTTATGGTGTATTAATTATAAATATAAGGACTAAATTAGTTTAAGAGAAATAAAATTAATACAAATAAGTGTAGTTTATTATATATATTAGATTCATATAGAAAATTAATTTTTTTAATAATATGCTCTATTTTTTAAATATATATATATATATATATATATATATATTGCACTTGCACAATTAAAAACTTCAACTAGAATTTCTATATATCCACCTTTTTTAGTCATTGCATTGTTGGTGAGTCCGATGCAATCATTGTTGAGAGTTTGAGACTTGAGTGTTAAGGCTCTTCGTAAGGATAATAATAGGTTACTACTCTCTTATCATTTATTCACTATTTATAATGTATTTTAAAATTTAATTTTTTGAAGTATTTTTTTTAACATTCTTAATTATTAAAAAAAATATATATACAATTTTACTAATATCATTTTCTTAACCATTAAGAAAAAAACAAACACAAAAAGAAGAGCAAATGGATAGTCAGAGGATAATAACCTTATCATCTAATTCTACAGATCACAGACATCTAATTTCCCATATAGTCAATGGCAACCTCATAATGGCCAAATCTCAAAGCATTAGCAATGATCTAGTTATTATAAAGTGTAAATTTTAACATAAAATTAAGATTATGGTTAAAATCAAAATTTTTGGAAAGGTTAATCCTCATTGGAGTATCAATTTCAAAGTCAAATCATAAGATAATATTATATATTTTAATAATTTTAAAAAAAATCTTTTGATATATTTTGCAAATACACTATATATTAATTAATAATTTAATTATTATTAATTATTATTTTTCAACTATTTTCTTCCTCAACTTAATTATCCAACAAACACATTTTTGTCAACTATTCCTACACTCAACAATCACATGTATAATTTTTGTTTAATTTTGATAATTTGAAGTACTTCTAATATTTAAATGTGGTAAATGTAGTACTTCTGTTATTTAAATATGGTAATTTGTAGTACTTCTATGATTTATTATGACATTAATGTATATGAGATTCACATTTGTTGAAAATCGAATTAAATGTACTATATTAGTCTAAACTTCACATTAACCGTAACGAAAGGCTATACATTCGTGATGGAAGATTAGAAATTCAAAGCTAGAAATACTTTATACTGCATGTCATAAGCTAGGTATCCAAAGCATATTATTACAAGGCCAATCGTTGGCCACTAGAAATCCAAATCATATTTTTAGAGAATAGTTTTAGAGTAAAATATTAGTTTGAAGATGGACAGTATAAACTAACCAAATTCAGAGAAAGATATATTTATTATAGCTCAAAAGTAAAGCTTTAGAGTTTTGACTACCTCGATATATATAGATCACTTTTAAGCTACCTAGCTAAATTTTAACTAGCCACTAACATTTAGTTAGGTCAATGCAGTGCTCTTCAAACCATCTGATCTCCTCCATCAACTTCACGAACGACTATCTGTGCCTAGCATTAGTCAAAAGCTCTTTACAACAAGCAAAACTCAACATCTCTAAATGAAATGGATTGTCAGGCATTGACTTGTTTCCATTTCTTCTTTAACAACTATCATCACTTCCTCTTGTACTGATCTCCTTTTTCGTTACTAAACGAGAGGAAAAAAATTGATGCAATTTTTGATTGAGTAATATTATATACAATTATGAATTATATAAATATTGTATTTTTTTTTTTTTGAAAAAAAGTAAAGTCCATTACTAAAAAAAAAAAATTCATTATTAAAAAACTAATATTTTCATATGAGCTCAAAAAAGAGTAGGTGATCTTACATATTCCATAATGACAAATATTATTTGTCGAAGACAATTCCTCTAGGTACAGTCTTCATATTGCAATCGCCAAGCAATCGAGTGGCCTGTTGGTGCTACACTGACGTCACTCAATTAAAAAAACAAAAACAAAAAGAAGAAGAAAAAGAAAAAGAAGTGGCCTGTTGGTGCCACACTGCCACGTCACTCAATTAAAAAAACAAAAATGAAGAAGCAGCTGCTGCTCAATCCCAATAAATTGCACTTCTCAACCTAAAGAGTTTTTGTTCTATTAATTGGTACCAAAAAAATATAAATATAGTTGACACAAAGCGTTCAACAATCTCTGCATCTATCTCTCGTTTTAGCCCCCCGTCACTGATTCGCCATTTTAATCTTCATTTTCGTTATGCTTTTCAAGTTGTCCCAGCCTCTCTACCAAACCCCCAACAATCATTGAAGTTAAAAACAAAAAATTGGAGTTCTTGATTCACTACAGGAAATTAATCTATTCCGGCGAGCAAAAATCGCCGGAAATAGAAGAAAATCGCCGGAAATAATTATTTCCGACGATATCATTTGGCCACCATTTAGCCGCTATTAGTTAGCCAAGAAATGGCTTTTCCGGCTACTATTTATATTGCCAAAAAAAAAAATTTTGCGGCGACAACTAATTCATTTAGCTGATTAGTTTTTGTGACAAATTTCTTCACATTTGCGGCGACCAATTGTCGCCGCTAAAGCTCTAATTCATTTCGCCGATTAGTTTAGCGGAAATGTTGCCACAAAAACTAATAAACTGAAATGTGAAAAAACGTTGCCACAAATGTAAAAAAATGTTCACCACAAATAAAATAGACTTAAAATGCATATTAAGAATAAAATAGTAGTATTTTAATTAATGTGATTTTATGTAATCTATCACATTTATTTATTTTAAAAAATAATTTTATAATATAACATCACAAGTTATCAGTTTTTTAATTGGTGGCGATAGAATGTTTGCAAAATATCCTTCATTATAACAAAAATCAAACATTACAATTATTTATCAGATCAAATGATCTATGAAATACAGTCTGAAAAAGAATTCTGACATAACAACATATATCATCAACATATCAAACATGTCTAACTAGTCGATAGCAGCTTCATTGTCCAGCCTTTCAACATGCTGCACAGTACAAATCTGGAGTCTCTTCATCAAATCTTTGTAAAAAATAAGATCAGTCAGCTGTAAAAAATAAAAAATGTTAGTTGGTAAACAAAACAGAAATTAGGAGTATTTTATTTGCAGGGATTTTTGTGTCTAGCTATGTCATATATAACATATGCAGCTGCTTGATCAGCTTCATGTAGATACAGATCATCAATGGAGAAACACTAACAATTAAAGAGAGATATATATATATCCAGACCCAAGCCCCAAGTTAATGGTCGATGAGACTAACTAGCTATATATATACTTCAAAAATATAAACCAATCTTTTCCTCTCTTCCAAACATAAACCAATTATTCAAAGAAATCCAAAATAAGCAGCAAAAATAATTCAAAAATAAAAGTTCTTAACTTGGATCAATCTAGATCTATACTTCAAAAATATCAATTAGGTTCTCCATTTTGAGTTATATTAATTATTTGGCGTATATCCAGATCAAAATCTGTAGAATTCCTAAAAAATTTCTATGCCAAAGCAATTGCCTAATTCATATGCCACCAACACCAATCAGAATCCAAAAACCTGATTGCAGAAAAACAAGCGAAGTGGAAAGAGAGCATCCTCATTATCTGATGCATGCATGCCTCTATTCATACCTACATACTCTCCCTATTTAATTAGCTTATTTTTAGCCTGAAAACAGAGCATCCTCAAACTGTTAACATATGCTTAACAAACACTAAGATTTCGTCACCTTCTCCATTGACATATGCTTAAATTTATGCAATGACTCTTAACTGTTTTAAATATTCCTTCAATAGATAGAGGAAAGAGAAGTCGTTGTTACCTCAAAGCCAAGACCCCAAAAAAGCTGAGACCAGGACACCCAAAAAACAAAACCCTATTTTATGAGTCCATGCTGATCACCTTAAATCATGCCAAAGAGAAAGCTAGGTGGCCATGTGACTCCAAAAGCTGGAAAAAAGGAATCTCAAGATTTTCGACCCAGCCTGAATCTTCTAGATATAATATAATATTATATTATATTATTATACGATACAAAGTCATGTGTACTATATGTTAATATGGTGTTGAGAGTTTTTCTGATTATCATGCAATTTTTGAAAGTACCCTTTTCTCAACTTGATGTTAATGGGCCGGTTTGTTGATGATGATGATTATTATGCTTTTGATTTTTAATAGATAGATGTTTAATTTGATGTCTTGTTCGGACTTGGACCATTATGATGGATGGTCATGTTTATTGGATACTCAAATTCAGAAGATTTCTTTTACCATAATTGTCAAAGACGATCTCTAGTATATGTGTTAGGTTCCAATCTACCTATATTGTTGTTAATTATGATTTCTCGTAAAATTTCTTTCTCTATCCCTCCTCCAACAATCCCATTTAATTTACTCCATTTCTTCCTTTTCTCTTCCAGTGTTAATTATGCATGAATGGCGTATGCTTGCTAATATTATGGCTCAGTTCCAGAAGCATGGTAAGTTGCTAGCTTGCTATCGAAGAGGAGGCATTCCAATTTTCATTCCTGGTCAGGCCCAAGAGCATAGCAGAAACATGCTCAACAGGCTCTCTTTCTCAAGGTTAACTTTGCTTTTAAATTATTATTATTATTATTATTATTATTATTCTGCTAATTAAATTAAGAATGCAGCAGTGGCTGTCTTTCTTTTTGAATGTGAACGAGGGCATTGATCAGTGCATGTAATCAGTCCTGGCACTTTAATTATAATCATGTACTTATCTAAAACAGGAAATTATCAATTTTTCAAACCTATCTAATACCTACAAATTGGCAACTATTTCATATGCTCAGAACGAATCCAAAAAAAAAAAGGAAATGAATTCACCAAAAAGATAGAGAGTAACAAGAAAGTGACCATTTATTTAGAAATATCAGCTGAAAAGTTGGACAAAATCCAACCAACGTTCTTCAAGTCATCTTTATCAAGTTTTGCATCTGCAAAATTTAAGTTTGCTTACGTGTGACTTGAACCAGTCTGGAAATTTTGCGGCATGCATACTATCAACATTATCAGGATACTCTTCACTCATATGCAGGTAGTGCTCACTATACAAAAAGGCCAACACTAGTTAAATCAGTATATTGAGAACAAAAAATTACTAAGTTGGTAAGTAGTTCGGTTACTTACTTAAGATATTCTCCAATCTCTATGCAATTATTCAGAATATACCATCTAGCTTTTATGAAAATGTCATCTAATCGGTGACGTGATGCAACACCCATGGGTCGTACCTTTTGTGAAAAAATAGATAGTCCCTCTCGTACACCCTTTTCTCCTTCATCAACGTTACGTTCAGGAGGATTGAATCTAGTCTCAATATCATGGAGGTACATGGAACAAAAATTCAAGCATTCAACATGGATATAGGCCTCGGCTATTGAACCTTCTGGGTAGGCCTTATTCTTAACTTATCTCTTGAATTTTCCAAGATACCTCTCAAAAGGATACATCCACCTATATTGAACTGGCCCTGCAAGTAGTGCCTCACGTGGCAAATGATAGGCTAAGTGTACCATTATGTCAAAAAAGGTAGGTGGAAAAATCATCTCAAGCTTGCAAAGAATGACAACAATATCAGTTTGTAGCCGCTCTAAGACATCAACCTTAAATGTTCTAGCACATAGTTCTTTGAAGAAAATGCTTAGCTCAGTCAGTGCCAATCGTACATCTTGGCGTAAGTATCCAGAAATTGCAACAGGAAGTAATCTTTGCATGAAAATATGGCAATCATGACTTTTCAATCTCGAGATTTTGCAATCACTTACACTAACACATCTGATGATGTTTGAAGCAAAGTCATCTGGGAATTTCACATTGTGCAACCAATTACATAAACCAGTCCGCTCAGCTCCATACAACGTATAAAATGCATGTGGCATACCAATGCATTGTCCATCCTGGATAAGGTGTAACTCCTTCCTTATATTGAGATTGGAAAGGTCACGACGTGCATTAGGATGATCTTGAGTTTTGCCGAAGATATTCATCAAAGTTCCTAAGATGTTGTCACATATGTTCTTCTCAATGTGTATTACATCTAGATTATGTCTAATCTTTAAAGTCGACCAATACGGCAATTGAAAGAAGATACTTTTCTTAGTCCAATTGAACTCCTCAGTAGTACGCTTTCTTTTCTTTATGCCTTTGCCAAAACTTGCATCAGGAATATTTTAGAGTTGAATGAGTATATCCTCTCCTGTATTCATTGTAGGTGGGTCCCGATACTCTACATTGCCATTAAAAATAGTCTTTTTTTTTTCTCCAAGTGTGGCCTAGTGGCAAGAATCGGCGATGACCCATATAACAATGTTTTCAGCTATGTGTCAACCATATGGAATCTGTTTCTTCCTTGCATGATGGACACGCCATCTTCCCCTTAGTGCTCCACCCAGAGAGGTTTCCATAAGCAGGAAAGTCATTGATTGTCCATAACAATGCTGCATGCAATTGGAAAGTTTCTTTGACCTTTGCATCATATGTATCAACACCATTATCCCATAGATCAATCAATTCCTCTATTAGAGGCTGAAGATAAACATCGATTTCATTGCCTGGTGATCTTGGTCCAGGAATCAAGAGTGAAGTGATAAAAAATGGATCTTTCATGCATAACCAAGGAGGCAAATTGTAAGGGACAAGAATTACTGGCCATACACTATAAGGCTTAGCCAAATTATTAAATGGGTTGAAACCATCGCTAGCTAAGCCAAGCCTGACATTTCTTGGATCTTCCGCGAACCAAGCATGCTCTTGATCAAATGTTGTCCACACCTCAGAATCAGTAGGATGACTTAGAATACCATGTTGAATGACGCGCTGATCCTTATGCCACCGCATGTCTGTTACTGTTTTTTGTGACATAAACAATCTCTGCAACCTTGGCTTCAATGGAAAATGTCGTAGAACCTTTTGAGGAATTCGCCTCTTCTTAGTGTCGCTAAATTTCCACCTTGAGAGTTTACATTTTGGGCACTCATCTTTATCTAAATTTTCCCTCCAATAAAGTATGCATTCATTCGGACAAACATGTATCTTGGTGTAAGTAAAATCCAGACCTTTTTCCAAGTTACGTGACTCTTGATATGAGTTTGGCAAAAGGGCATTGGGAAAAGCTAACTTTAGCAAATGCAAAAGCATGTCAAAAGACTTTACACTCCAACCACCAAGTGTTTTAATGTGCAGCAACTTGACTGTGAATGATAGTTTAGAGTACTTTGTACAATCTTCATAAAGAGGACGCCGGGAATCAGCCAACAGTTGATCGAAAATGTGAGATGAATTAGTATTGACCAAAGGTGAATCCTCGGGATGGAATGACTTAGTTATGGGAACATCAGGAAATTCTCTAGCCCGAATATCTCGCAACATAACATCAACGTCATCAATGAAGTCATCCTCTTGGTCAGGATCATGTAAATCATCATCATCATCATCACTTATGTTTAAATCATCTTCCTCGCCATGAAAAATCCATACCGTGTAATTCTTGTCAATACCTTTGATGAATAAGTGTCTCTCTACTTGGCTTAGTGGTAGGAAGTAATTATTTAAACATCGGACACATGGGCAACGGATTACCCCACTTGTAGCATGAGATTGGGCCAAAGTAAGGAACTCCTTAACTCCTTTAGCATATTCCCTAGATCCAAATCTATCAGTGATTTGCATCCAACTCTTGTCCATCTAAAAAATCACCTAAGGAGTTACTGAACCAAGATTAGTAAGGCAACGCTAAAAGTGGGTCAAATAACTACGTACTACTAATTTTGATAACACGAATACAAATTAAGTAGTACTATAAAAAAAATGGAAGATTAATAAAAGGAATTATCATGCATGAACTCTAGGCCGAGTGTAGTTGAGTTTCTAATCAGAGCGAAAATATAAGACCAGCCATCCCAGCTACATTAGAAAAAGCATTCAAGTTTCTTGGTAACTTCCTTTAAAGAAAGAAGTCATCTTTCTTTAAAGAAAAATGTAAAATGATGACTTCTTTCTTGGTTGATCATTTCATTTAAAGAAAGATGGCATGATCAGAAACTTCTTGGTAAACCATCTATTGGATCAGCACTTAAAAATCATTACTCAATTGTACAAAAATGAAATATTAATTAAAGGTTGGGTCCATATAGACAGTAGTTAACTCCCCTTCATCAATTATTATGTAACCTACTTGAACTTGACACTCATTTTCAAGCCTCAATCAAGTCGAACATTTATTTAAACAATAGTTAACTCCCCTTCATCTATGAACATTATTTTTTTTTTAAAAAAGTTGTGTAGTTTCTCCCTTAATATATGTAGGTTACATAGCAAGGGATGGCATGCGTTGACTCAGCTCAACACAATTTAAATCTTAGACATAAAAGTCAGGAGGTTTATATATATAGATTCTTGCATGTTGTACATACTCTGAAAACTATTTAAGTTAACTTTTTTATTAATTATTATGTTTTCTATATTTCTTGTGGTTGTAGTTGCAGACTTGATTCTACTGGCTTTCTATCTTGGTAAGAAACTAACAATATCTCGATCCCCATTAATCTTCTTCATTTTTTTCCTGGTTTTAGTAATTGTTACATGATTTAATTTTTAAGTACATCAGAAAATCGAGATCGAACTTCCTCTTAGATTGAGACTGAATAGATGTTGATGAGCAAATACTATAAAACATCCACTATTTAAAAGCATCTATTGCACACATGAAGCAGCTCAAATAATTTTATCAATTTTCATGTATTACCTAATAACTTCATCTATTTCTTGTCTTCCTTCTCTTCAAGAGTCAATAATCAGTCTTTATTCACTTTCATGTATTACCTAATAACTGGGGCCTGCTAAAGTTTGAGAAGCTACCCGGAGTAAGTCGGGAAGGCTCTCAGTGGACTGATTGTGAAGTTGGAGATGCTATCAACTTGATTTATCAAATATTCATAAACTCGACACTTATTTATCTGATCTTGTAAGAGCTTCTGCCATTTTTTATGCTTTGCAAAGAATTTGTACCCTCTCAGATTTATTGGAATGATATTTAACACTGTAGTTTATGATTATCTCATAAAACTTGTATTTGCATTTCTTTATATCCTTATTTTGGTTGGGGATCATCCCAGATTTTGTTTTTGATAAGGAAAGTGATCATCCTATAAATTTTTAGTACCTGCTTATATGATCTTTCATAAACTTTTAGCACTGGCAAATTATGTAAGCCTTACCAAAACTGACTGATTTCTATGTTGAATGCTTGTAGTAGAAGAAAGATATGAAAAGTGTAGTTTGCAGTGGTTCACTTTGATTTGTGTTGTCTCCTGGATCTCATTAGCAGTTTACTTTTATTTGCTTCTGATTTGTGTTCTGATTCTGAATATCATTATTATCACATTTTTTCAACATCATTTAAGGCATCAATGTATATACAGTAACACTACTTAATATCCCTTGCATACCTTTCTTAAGTTTGGGCTTTGAATGCTGAGATGCTATATTATCAATGCAAATCCATCATCCAAACTTCCTCTTAAGAGCACAAAGCTAAGCTAATACTCCTTTTGATAATCACATGCACTCTGATCAATTTTATCAACTTATGCGCATGCACAATAATCACATCACAGTATCTCTATCTCTGTCTCTGTTTTCTCTCTGTTTTGGCTGATGCTAATTAGCTTGGGATTTTTTTCAGGTACCCTTAATTACTCCTGTGCAAAACCCCCCTCACCCGTTCAAGGGAAAGAACACAAAGCTAATGAATCCATCTTTGATCGTAATGCACTATAGTTTTGACCTTAAATAATATTGTTGTTATATAGACATTTTTCTACTATTATTGATAATGATAATTGATGGATAATGGATTAATTTTGTTGTTTTGATCGTATAGCTTGCTACTGGACTGACTGTGGAGGTGGTTTCTGCAACAAGACATCAATTTTGACATACTCTTGTGTGTGTATGGAGGGTTATCATAATCTTCTCAATGCTACTGCCTTCGCATGTTTTGAAGAATGTAAGAGCACATAAAGAAAAGGAAATAATACATAAAAGAAAGGAACTCACTACAGGAAATAAACTCATTTCCGGCGACTAACAATCGCCACAAATAATCCTATTTCCTATCCTGGACAAATAGAAAATCAACCTCCGCATGATCTAAAGTAAAATTGGCAGTCGCAAAATAGTCTATATAGCTAGCTAGACAGCTGTTTTCACAATATCACAAAAGAGATATATCTCTTTACTGCAAAACATAAAATTCAAACCTACTAACCTTTTAGGTATTTGTTCAAGGCTAAACACTATTCTTCCAAAGCAAATTTCATAGCTTTGTTTCACTAAATTGCCCCTTCTGTTTGAACCTGTAATTAGTAATTACACTTAACCAATTTTCAGACTAAGACAGGGTAAGAAACAAACATACTAAGATAAGTATGGATTGCACAAAGAAGTATAAAATAGGCAGACTAGCTTTCTCCTGCATTTCAGACTTAAGACAAGGTAAGAAACAAACATACCCCAAGGTGACAACACTCTGCTTTCCCAAAAACCCATATATTTCAAATCTCTATTTGATATATAATGAGTACAATTAATACTATAATTAACTACTCATTAAAAATATGAAAAATACTAATTATTTAAGTATTTATCAACCCAGTGAATCTGTCTTCATTTAGATGTTTAAAGGTATTAGATCAAACAAATTTGTTGATCTAATACCTTGAAATTAATTCCAAATTAACATACAACACTCCTGCACTTTACAATAGGACAATAGGACAATAGCAGACTTTTCAAATTCTTTAAACCACGATAATCAATAGTCATTATTCAGAACAAAAGTTCCCTTTGGCCATGATAATCAAATATGTATGTGATTGATGCCTGTGATATTCAAAAGAAACTCTAAAGTGAATCTGTATTCATTTAGATGTTTAAAGGTATTAGATCAAACAAACGTGTTGATCTAATACCTTGAAATTAATTCATGAGGTACTTAAAACACTCCTGCACTTTGCATATAACACGAGATAAGTAGCAACAATTTCTGCAGCGCACACTGAAAAGATCCAATAGCAAAACAAAATAAATACATCATTATCGTTGTCCTTTTGGAAATTATCATTGTCCTTTTGGAACTGAAAGAGATCCCATATAGCTTATATGAGTAAAAAAGCAAACCAAATGCTGAAGATGCCATGTGTAATTTCAAACAAGTGATCCAGAACTCAGGTTAATTTTATCATAAATATTATTAATACTAAACGAAACTCATACAAAATGATTCATGTGTTTTGACTATAGCTTTTTTTATATCAGAGATCGGAGAGAAGAGAAATTGAAAACCTAAAACTCCATTAATGTTCGTATTCTGAAACTTCACACGAATATGTAAGAAATGAAAAGGCAAGGGACAACCAAGCTCCCATACCTACTGATAATGTGTGTGTGTGTGTGTGAGAGAGAGAGAGAGAGAGAGAGAGAGAGAGAGAAAGCGAGAGTTACAGAGAAGCACAGGGGTCGGCGAGAAGCAGAGGCGTCGGTGAGTAGCAGTGGCGTGGCGAGAAGCAACGGCGTCGACGAGAAGACGGTGAAGTCTGTCAAAATCCCGCTAGAGAGAGAGAGAGAAAGAGGGGAGAGAAAATGGGGAAAGGGGGTAAATAAACGCGGGCAGGATAATTGGGGATCTTATAGAATTTATTAAGGCGATCTACATGTCACTGTAATAAGTCTGACCAACGAAAAATAATGTGTAAACTTTATTACGGCAACAATACTCGCCACAACAACTTACATGTAACGACGACAATAATAACGGCGACCCAAAATCGCCGGAAAAGCAATTAATTTCTGGCCAAATTTTGAATGGACACCAGATTTCGTTTGGCTTAAGTAAAATTGCTTATTTCTAGCTACATTAATGTCACCAAAAATAAAAGTAGCCCAAATTGCTCATTATTTTTGTAGTGATTACACGACCTATCGTGGATTTCGAGTTCAACAACAACAACAATTCATGTTTTGGCTTTACATGATGAGCGCTCCTTCTACCCTAAACATTTTGGTGAATTCTATGTCAATGCTCCGACCAACCTGTCATGTGGCGTCTCCAAGTTTTATTGGGTTGAGCTTTTGATGAGGAATGAAAGCAGAGCAGATGGCACGAGGAAGAAGGCGATGAGAGTGTTGGGAATCTGAGCCTCCCAAATTCACCCTATAGAATTTACTTTTGCAGAAATATCAATAAAAATAGAGAAATAATAACAACACAAGATTTTATGTGAAAATACTCCCAAAATAGGAGAAAAACTACCAGACACAGAAAAGAGAATCTACTGTGTAAAAAATTATTAAAATCACACAATTTTTTTCCTTACCCTAAAAACATCCATAAAACTTTTCCACTAGTAAAATTTTAACTTTCACTTCTTCCCTTTTTACAAATAGAGGCAAACAGAAAAATTTTACTAAAATTAAAAGTTATAAGCTATACTTTGATTAGTGCACTTAGCTTTGATTGGTGCACTTAGCCAATGAGTCTAAGTCTCATTTTATAGGCCTTAGGCCTTACTCCTTCTTCACTCCCCACTAATGTGGGACAAAAGCCAAGGAGCAAAGCCTAATAATCTCCACCTTGGGACTTTGGTTAATCTCACAGCCACGCTCTACCTCAATGAAAATTTTCATAGTTTTCACTATCATGCTCCACCATAAAAGCGTACCTACTCAGAATAAACCAATTCCATGTATTTTATTTCGGCCTATGTGAAAAATAACCTTGCTGAAAATATGGTGTAATTTTCACGTTTGGCTTTCCTGAAAGTTCATCAGTCATCGACATAAATTTCCACCACACACACTCTACATTAATGTCAAACTAATGCATTTGTGCAAACTTGTATCTACTAACATTAATACATTCTCTATCATGACAACTTTGGGATTAGCAGCATGCCATGATGATGTACATATCTATTTTCAATAGACAACGTCTTCCGAGAGAGAGACACAATATTAGCTTTATATTAGTATCTCTATTTACTGATTTAGAACTACTTGCTGAACATGTTCCAGCTCTTTGAAATTTTTCTAGACATGCCCAGATTGTCCACACCTCCAGCATACTACTGATTTTATGGGTTGGTTTGCCTTTCAATGCCTTATGTTATCCTAATTGAATCAAAACATCCTTAACTTGCACTTGCCACAAGTCAAAATTGATTCTTTTATCAAATTTCTCAATCTCAAATCTGATAGGATTTGAAATCCTATTTCTTCACATTATCTTGATGAATTCTATTGTAGAAATAAAAAGTACTTACTACGTAAATTTCAAAGAAAGAATGTTATTTTCTAGACCGAATTTCGAGATTTTCAAGAAAGATTGGAAGGTCACACTGGACACGCTTAAATATCAATCTCCTAGATAGAACTTCTTTAGAAGTACGTATCCACACTACTACAAAGTTTCACCTCATCAAAAGAACCTAGTGGCTCTGATACCACTTATGAGAATCTGGACCTTTCAAATTAACCCCATAGGATCTATTGTAGGAATATCAAGAAAAATAGATAAATAATAAAGGCACAAAAGTTTACGTGGAAATCCATGTAAATTTACTATGTAAAATCTATTGTGTAAAAAATTATTACAATCATACAATTTTTCTCATCGCCTCAAAGACACTCACAAAACTTTTTCACTAGTAAAACTTTCATTTCTTTCCTTTTTATAAACAAAGGCCAACAAAGAAATTTTATTAAAGTCAAAAGCTACTAGCTATACTTTAACTAGTGCACTTAGCCAATGAGGCTAAGTTTTTTTTTATAGATCATAGGCTTACTCCTTTTCACTCCTTACCAATATGGGACAAAAGCCAAGAGCGAAATCGAGAAGAGAGAATTTGCGTTTGATTTTTGTGAAAAATTAAAGAGGAGCTATGTGCCAGTCGATCAGCTCTTTTGATGGTGGAAAAATCTAGCCTTTCAAGCCTTTATCTCGACTGCAAGTCATCAGAAAAGCGGAGGTGTATACGACTATGAGTAATCCTATTTGCTGTCTCTGAAATCCCTCAAATCACAAGAGAAGAATACATTTCTAGGTGTGTTCTTCGCAATTTCCCAAACGCAAGTTTCAGTTGAACTCATCCCAGCAACTATTAAACACGTCGTTTCATTTGTGTGCTACACCAAATGTGACTATATGGTGACTCCTCTAGATGAATGCAAGTAGAGTTTTTGAATTTGAAAAGAGCAATACTCTGTATTATCATATGTAACTACACTTGATGATGTGACATATATTACCCAATCAACTTATTGAGATTTGCAATATCACCAAGTATGATTGGAATAAAAAAATTTAAAACTAGTATCAAATATCAATAGTCTTCCACAACTTAAAGGTGAACTCATGATTTCAATTAAAGACTCTTAACAAGTGTAATGAACAACAAAAAATCACAAATTAACCTTAACAGACAAAAGTATTATTATTAGATTATCTTATGACTGGTTGGGCTTGTAAGCCCCAAATATCAGCACCTAGTAATATTTTGCCATGTAGGGATCTCAACTTATAGAGATTAACATCGCATATCACCCGATCACTTTGCCCCTCTCCTCTTCCCCTCCTCAACCCCCAACTCTTCCCCTTTCCATGAAATCATAATGCATGGAGATCTTCTACCATTTTGTGTATTACACAAATAGAGTTTCAAAGTGCTTGAAAATATTTTATATAACTAGTCAAGCTTTGTAAGATCTTTCATAACGCAAAAGTAATTCTATTGGTTTCAGTCACTGTACATAACAGAATAAGAAAATTTTCTTTTCTCAACAACAAATATAGTTTCCCATTTTTCTCCCAACAACAAAACCAAATTACAAGAATAAGAAGAAAAAGAAAAAAACAAGGATCTCCACCAAATCAAAATCCGATTACTTCATAAAATTTTCGAGAAGATTTTGTTGTTCTACACTACAAAGACTTGAGAAGAACCGCGACGGACTCACGACGACACCCTCCATGACATCTTCATTGGTAGTGACTCCTGCAAAAACGCCAACCAGAGATCTTTTGTGAAAAGGGGATCTGGCCTGGGTTTGAAGAAATGGGATTTGGGGTCTTTCATTTGAGTTTTTTTTTTGCAAAGTTTAAACGATTTCTCTCTCTCTCTCTCTCTCTCTCTCTCTGTGTCATCTGTTCTTCTTAAATGGCGCGATCGAAAAGTTCCTACAGTTGACCCTATCGGCATCAAGTTGGAAGGTTGCGGTGGAACCAAGACCTTCTCGTGGGTGACAGAGCAAAGAGATGGAGAGGGTTGGTCGATGGTGAGAATTACGATAGAGATCTAGGATTGGAAAGTATGAAAGAAGAGAGTGCGAGCTTGCTTGTGGAATTTGGAGACCTAAATGAGTGATTCAACGTGGATGAGTCCATTTACTATTTATTGTAATATCTTATGTGGGACGCAAAAATAAAAGTGTTATTTATATGGAAATTATAATGGGATGGGTCCTAAGCCTCTCTTAAGTATATTATATTAAAACAAACAAATGAACAATCGAACATGCTCGTTATTAGTCTTATGATACCTAATTGGTTACCCAAGTACTCCCCCAAGTAGGGATGTGCTTCGACTTCGATGGTGTTGGAGTTTGGAGTTTTCGCTCCAACAGTCGGAGTCGAAAAAGGCTTCCGACTCTGACTCCGAAATGGAGTTGGAGTTCGACTCTAATTGAAGTTTGGAGTTCGTTGGAATTTTGCCGTTCAGAGCAGAAACTCGATCAAGCTTTTGTTTTCCAGCATTACCTGGAAGGGATTGGCCCATCAAGAGAAGAGAAGAGAGAAGAGAGGCGTGTTGTGTTACCTGTGTAGATGTCGTAGAAAAAGTTGAAAGCCATTGTGCATACATCTTCAAGCCAAATCCTCATCAAGTTAGAGATGAAACAACCCCGTGGATTGTCTTCCACATCTTTAACCGAGGCTTGGATTTTTCTTGGTAAGCTTCCCAGATTTTCCATATCTTTTTCGACACCATAAAGTTGTTGATACTTCTCTTGGTAAAAGAAAACAACTTCTCTAGACACGACTCGATAATAGGATTGATAAAGATTGAAATTACTACCTCAACCATGGAGCTTCTAATTTGCTCTTAGCTAGAAAATCTGGGACCCAAATTATAGAAGATCAGATAAAAATGGTTTAAGAAGGAAAGAAAAAGAAAGTATGATAGGTTTTCTTATCAAAGAGGAATGACTGGTAAGGAAACAAGATCTGCTTCATTCCTTTTGAAGTTGAAGAATACAAGCGAGATGCTGGAGATTATCAAGTAATATGTCTTCTGCAGAGAAGTTTCTGTTCAGCCATGGAGCTTCTTAAATTTCGCATAGCTACAAATAATGCATTGCAGGCCCAATTACCATGTAGGTCAACTTAGGGCTTTGATTTTGAAGTTGAAGATAACGGCGTTGTTTATTAAGACTGCTTATATTAAAAAGGAAATTGCAACACAAAAACCTCTGTCAAACCCACTAGGCCATTTGGGATTATCATATCTAGTTTACAATATATATTATATAAAATATAAAGTCAGAGTTCGGAGCTAACCTTAAGTCTGTTTTCGATTTCGACTCTGACTCCAACTCCAACTTTCGAATTCCAACTTCGATCGAAATCAGAATTGGAGTGGAAGTCAGACGGAGTTCGAAAATCAGAATTTTTTAACACCCCTACCCCCAAGCAAAGATAGGCTCCTAAAACAGAATTTCAAAGTCTCTCAAAAGCTACAAAAAGACCTCGACATGCTTTTGGATAGGCTAGTGAAAATATTGTTGATGATTACTATTATCTGCTTCGACCTCATCTCAAAGCTGAAGAAACCACACCCTTTCTGTCTCTCTTCTCTCTCTCTCTCTCTCAAAGTAACTATTCAATCTGGTTACTGGTATGCAATGAACCGCTCTTACCCATTCTCTGTTGCCTTTTCTGCTATCTTTTTATTTTCCATTTTTCATTGTGCATTCCGTTTGGTTACTGACAACCAAACGTTTGATTTCCTTTCATTTTTTTGGACTGTTGTTTGTTATTTTCAATTTTGGGCTACCTAAAATTGGAATATTTTGTCTGAATTTGGCACATCTACAATCAATGTTATTCAGTTTCTTTGAATTTGTTTCTGGCACATTTATAGTTTTATGATTGTTAATGCCATCACTTTTCTTTTGTTCCTGCAACTTTTATTCCATGATATATATGTTTGTTTATATGCGGCTTATGTTTGTATGTATTTGTTTTTAAATTTTTCCATATATTTATGTTTCTTACTCGTATTATTACATATTAGAGTAGTATTGGGCTTCAGGTCTGAATTACAAGGGTAGTTTTTCTTTTGTTAAGTTTCAGAAGGGTGATTTATGTTTTCTTTTACAGAATTTTTGTGGGCATTTACATCATTGCATATTGTTTTGCTTTGAATAAGTTCTATGATCAATGATGGAGCCTTGGAGTTACAATTTAAAGGGAAAGGCCCTATGTTTTCCGATGAGATAGATTTACAAGTCGATGTTCGTGCTTCAAGCAAAAAACCATCGGAATGGGGCGATAAATCCACTTTTAATTTTGAACGCAATCCACTTGTTTCTAATGGTGAAGTGGTTGCGAGAATGGAATTGGATTTCCATGACTTTGTGAGGAAACCTTTTCATGGTAACTAAGGAATGGAGATATTAAGTGGTGAGGTTTGTTGTAGTAAAAGAGCAGTTTCTCCTCAGTGTATGTTTGCTTCAATATCATGTTATGAGGAAGTAACTTCTGAAGCAAAGCTTTTGAGTTCTGTCTTGGAAGCTAACAACCTAAATTCATCACTGATTGACTTCAAGCTAGGAGACTAGCTGATTGGAAAGATGTAGTGAATAGCAAGATGTTGAAATACAGACCGGTTTTGCCATTTGCACCACCATCCTTGCTTACAAAGCGAGCATGCAAAACAAGTTCATACTGTCAGACTACCTTCTGCCAAGTCTATGGTTGTAACAAGGATTTAAGCTCCTCAAAGGATTACCACAAAAGGCATAAAGTTTGTGATGTTCACTCCAAGACTACAAAAGTTATTGTTAACGACATTGAACAAAGGTTTTGCCAACAATGTAGCAGGTTGGTCATTTTTTCCCATTAGCTTTTGAATTGTTCAAAAGTTGTAATTGTTAGCTTAGCACATATCTATGTAAGGCCAAACCCCAGCCTGTTTGACTCGTAGCATATCTAGGAGAGAGAATAGTTTGCTTTGTGATCCAATTGAGACTACACATTCACTTAGGTACTATTATGTGAAAATGATCTAGAAACTAAGAAAGGTATGCAACCTATGTACACATAGGAGACATATAAAGCATTAAAGGAGGCAACCTACCAAATTCAAGCAAAACAATATGTCAACAACTCTCTAAAACTTTCTAAAATAGAGAAATGAAAATAATCCGTTCTCTTCTTTTTTTTTGGACACACAGACAGAGATTGTATTAGTTACTTGTTTGTTTAAGAAGAGGGACAGTGAAACCTCTGAAACTTTGGTAATCCTTCATTTCTGGATGTCATCCACAAAAATATTTTACTATTGATATATAAAAAAAAAGGGGGACTCTAGTATATATCAACAACTGCACCAACCCAAATGCAGCAAAAGGCAATGGCTACATATGGGAATTTGTTGCTTGGTGGAAACACTTCAAAGAATCACAATGTGAACGACAAGGAATGAACTCATGCTTAATGGAAAACGAGAATAGCAATGTTAAAATTTATGACTCTAGACTAAATATCCTATTTTTAGATCAAAACTTCAATTGGTCTAAGCGATCAACTGATGACATGAAGCAAAAGTGCATAATGCAATCTTGATATCGTGCAACAACGTTGTATATGATTGTGGAGGTTTTTGGTAGTGTGGCATCAGGTAGTTTTTGCCTTTCCAGCAAAAATATGTTCAAGTTTCCTAGTTATTTATATAATAACTTCCAAGTTGTCAACCTACATTGAATAAGCAGAGAATCTAGTACAACAATCAAAAAAATCACCTTTCTGTTTGATTGATTGAGCTTTAAGCTTATCATGCACCTATGCTTATTAAAAGTGCTTACTTGAACTTGGTTTCTGTCACTTAATAAGGTTTTATTTGCTAGCTGAGTTTGACAATGGCAAGCGAAAACGCCTAGCAGGCCATAATGAACATCGAAGGAAACCTCAGTTAGATACCTTTTCAAGTAAAAATAAGTTGCTTCAATCATATCAAGGTATATGAGACTTTCAATCTCCCTAAGAAATTAATGCACAATAAAGATGCAGACATAAACAGCCCCCCCCCCCCTTAATAGCAATTTTTCAAGTACAAATATTAGGCTCTTGTAGGACTTCCATGGTCCATCCCTAGCTATCATATTTGCAAGAATAGATCACTGCACAAGACAATGTCAGTCAATTTAGATAAGTTTGTCTGAGATCGATCAGTCATTTAATTTCACAAATTTCCTTTTGATTTCCTTTTTTAGCTAGCACTGTCATTAGAGAATGTCTTTTATACTATTCTTTTATCCCACTATATCTTTTTCATTTTTCACACAATATTGAGCTTCTTGCCCAGAATGAGTTTTTTAGATTTTGAAAGAAAAATGAAAACCAGTAAGTTTCCATCTATGAAAGTTTAGGAGAAGTGGCCACATCAACCATGCATTGAGCTCCTTTCAAATGTTGTCTATCCAATGATTTTTTAGCTTTATAACCGCCACGATTCACTTGTTAACAACTAATTGGCACATATTGATGATAGATTATATCTTTTCTGCAATAATTTAAATAATGTGTAGTATATCCAAATAAATATAAACTAGAGACCAATTATGCTTGTTTTCACAGTTTTCCAAAAAAAGGAGCTCAATGCATGGTTGATGTGGCCAAAAAAAGGAGCTCAATGCATGTTTTCACAATTATGCGTGTTTTCTATGTGATTGGTATAACGTGTTTTCACAGTTTGTCCAAAAAAAGGAAATGAGCTTGTTGTCAATACTTGTATTACCAGTAATTTGAATAGTTTAAATACAAGGGTGTTATGGTTAAATAAATTTACCTCTTTCAGTATGGGTAGTCTAATAGTAAAGTTGCCCATATTTCTTTTCATATTTTTTTCGTTATTCCTTGATTTACTCTTCTGTACAATTACCATAATATTTGATAGATTGTATAGGGATAGAATAAGCATATACTTATTTCTTTCCATGTATAGAATTCATTGTACAGCTTATATATATAATATACAGAAATCTCAAGGCCCCCACTTCAATCATTATTCACAAAACCCTTGTTTATTGACACTATTAGTTTGTTGTCCATTGACAGCCCCCCTAAATTTGATGCGGATTGATCAACAAGACTCAATTTATTACTTAGGAAGCAATGTTGATGGCGAGTGAAAGTCTTGGTGAAGATATCAGCAATTTGTAGTTCAACGAAAATATGTGAAAAAGTGATAACACGAGTTTCAAAGACTTCACAGATAGAATGACGGCCAACTTCAATAAATTTTGTGCGCTCATTGTGACTTGAATAGCACTCATATTATCAACATATAAAGAAGTAGGATTAGTCTCAGAGAAGTCTAACTCTGCAAGCAAATCTTGAAGCCAATAATTTCGGAACAAGCAAGAGACCTTGTTCGATACTTACATTCAGTGGATGACTTAGAAACTTTCTCTTGCTTTTTACTCTTCTAAGAGATCAATGCATCATCTAAGAACATATACCAACCAGTGATAGAGCGACGGGTATCAACACAATCATTCCAATCAGCATCTTTGTAGGGAGCAAGGCAGGGATAATTGCCTGCAGGAAAGAATAAGCCACAGGCAGAGGTGCTTTGAATATACCGTATGATCCTACGAACAGTAGCCAAATGAAAATGATGAGGAGTCTGAAGAAACTGGCTAACTTGCTATACAACAAATGAAATGTCCAGTCTATTAATGGTGATATAGACAAGGCTACCCACCAACTTCCGGTATAAACTAGGATAATCAAGTAAGTCACTCTCCTCTTTACGAAACTTGACATTCAATTTCATGAGAGTATCAACAGAAGTAGCCTCCTGTAGGCTAGCAGTAGCCACCAAGTCACTAACATACTTATGTTGATTGAGTGAAATACCAGATGGACTATGACGCACCTGAAGACTAAGAAAATAAGTGAGAGACCCAAGATCTTTTATATGAAAGGATTCTGAGAGATGAGTCATGAGCTGGCCAAGTAAAACAAAACCAGAACTAGTAATCACAATATCATCAACAAACCAAAAGAACAACAATACCCATGTATGATTTCCAAAGAATAAATAGGTGTCATACTTGCTCTCCTCAAATAAAAATTGTAATAAAGTGGTTTAAAATTTATCAAACCAATGCCTCGGAGCTTACTTGAGACCATATAGGAAGTGATGATGTTTACACACATGTAAAGTCGAAGAGGAAAACAATCCTGGGGGTCGCTTCATATAAATACACTATTTAAGATCATCATGAAGAAAAACATTCTTGACATCCATTTGATATAGTGGTCAATCTTGAAAAGTAGCAAGAGCTAGAATAGTACAAACAATAGTCGTCATAGCCATATGAGCAAATGTTTTTTCATAATTGACACCATATTTTAAATTATTCTCAAGTACAACAAGCTGGGCTTTGTAATGATCCATACTGCCATTAGATTGGACCTTAACAGAGTAGACCCATTTGCAACCCAAAGGAGTAATGGTAGGAGGACAAGCTTAATGTCCTATGTGTGATTGGCCTCTAAAGCAACAATTTCTTTTTGCATAACTTGTCGCCAACATTTATGCTTGGCAGCTTATGAGTAGGACGTGAGAATATCAAAATTAGACAATACAGCAGTAAGAGCTGAAATAAAAGTGCCAGAATTGGAAGAAGGAAACCCATACTTATCCGGGGTAAAGACACTTGGGAAGAGCGGCATACCAATAGCACTGAAGGTGTTACAACTGATTGAATCTGGAACATGGTAGAATTAGATATCGAATGAGCCACCAGAAAAGACTGCGGGCGAGAACATCTCGTATACACTATGCTTGGTTTAAAATGAGAGCTGAGAGAAAGAGAATCCAAGAACTTCTGTTTAAAGGAAGGGAGGGCCACAGTATTAGAGGAGGACATAAGAAAAAATGTTGCTTTTTTAAAATAACATTCCTAAAAATGTGTGTACGATGTAATGTAGAATCATAGAAAACAAATCCCTTTTGACACACATTATAGCCCAAGAATGCACATCTAACAGATTGAGCAAATAATTTATGTCGCTCATGAGGAGGTAAATAAACCAAATATATACAACCAAAGGTACAGAGGTTATCGTAACTAGGTTGCTTACCAAACAAGTGGAAATAGTGAGATTCCATTTGTAGGACTTAGGAAGGTAAATGATTTATTAAGTGAGTAGAATTTTTCAGAACCTCAACCCAGAACATGGATGAAATAGAGAATTCTAACAAAAGAGTATGTACTACATCCAGAAGATGACGATTCTTACATTCGGCCACTCCATTTTGTTGTCGTGTAGCAGGACATGAATGATGATGAATAATACCTTTAGAAGCCAAGAATTCTTAAAACTCATTAGACAAATATTCACCACCAAAATATGTGTGTAATATTTTTATAGAAGCAGAAAATTGATTTTCAACATGTGCTAAAAATACAATGACAGTACGAAAAACCTCAGATTTAGAGCGAAGGAATTAGACCCAAGTAAATCTGCTATGATCATCAATGAACGTCACATAATATTTAAATTTTTGATGTGAACTAACTGGGGAAGGTCCATAAACATAACTATGGATAAGATCAAAACAATGAGAGGCTCGACTCGCATGCAAAGGAAAAGGAAGAGTTTTGATTTTACCAAACTTACAAGAAAAATTTGAGTATTGGGATGAACTAAACGACGACGCCACACCATACTCAGATTTGGAACATTATTACAAGAAAAATAAAAATTAGTAGAAACAGGAGAAAAAGCTAGAACAAGCAAAAATAGTGGAAACAAGTGCCCCACTTTAAGTCCCTTTGCAATTGGCTTCCCCATTACCTGATCCTACACAACACAACCATATCAGAAAAATTAACAGTTCAATTGTTATCAACTAAATGACCAATATAAATAAGATTCACGGAAAGCTGAAGAGTAAGAAACACATCAATAAATTTAGAAGAGACATCTCTGACAGTAGCTATGGGCAAGGAGCTACCAATGGCAATTTGTTTAGCAAATTTTTTATTATAAGGCCGAACATGACACAGAGCTTTGGGACTATACCTCACATGATTGAAGTCCCTTGAGTCCACATACTAGAGTTTAGTAACAGTGTTAGCTTAGAACTCCATCGTTGATAATGCTGAAATGAGCATCTGCTACACCATTTTGGTTGTGCAGTATTTCGTTGCAAGAGGTGCAAGAGCAGAAGAATCACCTGGAGAAGAGCCATGTGCCACAGAAGTCGCTACTGGAGTGACAAGAACTGAAGTTTGAAATGCTTGGGCCTGATGATTCTAGGAGAAAATATGATATTTTTTGATACTATGGTCATTTTCTTGCAATAAGAGCAGTATTTCTTGGGATAATTAGCAACAATATGCCTATATGACTTGCAAAAAAAACACTATAAGGATTTAGAATTTTTAGGGGTCCTTGGCCTTAGACAGCATAAGCCACAACTTCTGACCCTAAACTATCATGAGATTGCTCTAGAATCTCCTGAGTAGTAAGACGTTGTTCTTTGCGAAGTATTTCTCCAAAACAAACATCAAGAGAAGGAACCAGAGATTGATTCAGTAGAGAGGAGTGAATAGATTCAAATTCGGGGCAAAGTTTCATAAGAAACTAATCACGGCGACTAGTCTCATGAAGATTTTGAATAGTCCAAAGAGTGACAACAAAAACATCCAATGTAACCAGATCAGAATACTCGTTTCAAAGAGTCAAAAATGCTAAGTAGTAATTTTGGATTGAAAGACTACCATGTTGAAACATGATAATCGCATGCTCTAACTAGAAGCGATGAGCGTCATTATCTTGATGATAAACCTTTTTCAAGTAATTCCACATGGACTAAGCAGAGCGATGAGGCTGCAGGTTGGTGACAATATGTGGTTCCACCAAACCGAGAAGCCAAGACATGATCCAAGCATCAAGGACTGCCCAAGAAAGAGAAGGCACTGGATCCTTAGTGTTGCATATTTGTGCAACATCTGTGCTATCAGGAGAAGGCACTGGATCCTTAGTGTTGCATTTTTATGCGACATCTATGCTATCAATATGACTCCACAGGTCTTTTTCCTTGAGGAAAAGTTTAAATTGAAATGTCCAAGTGGCATAATTTGTTCTCGTAAACTTGACACATATAGGTGCAGAATCCATCACAATAAATAAAATCTAAGATCAAGAAAAAAAATGTCAAAGAAAAGCAAGGGAATCGAAATTACTTGTGCCAAAATAGAGAAGCCAAGTGACAATATGCTGTCAAATGTCGAAATTAGCAAACCAAAGGGCCGAAATTATAAAGCCCAAGTGCCGAACATGCAGAGGGGCCCAAAACACCAAACCCAATTGTCGGTTTGACACAGAAATGACCAAGAACCTAAAAGCCTTTATCCCGAGATCTAAGTGTAGGAAGCATCGAGAAGCAAGCACCCAAAGTAGAACAATATGTTGAGAAAACTGAGTTTACGTTGGCGTCACCAAGAAATGACACAAAACCCACCGAGAGTGAGAAGTGCACTTCAAAAAAATCACAGAGACCCCTGAAACTGAGATTGCACATCATAAAGCTCACAGAAGACATCGAAATCGAAAAACCAACCAAGGAAGAGCACCATCAAGAGACCAATGATGACTAAAACACTAGAAGAGCACCACTAAAACCAAAAAAAAAATTGAAGGAAGCTAGGTTTTTTTTTCACTCGACGGCTCTTAATACCATGTCAATAAATAAGGATTTTGTGAATAATGGCCGAAGTGAGGGCCTTGAGATTTATGTATATTAAATATAACCTGTACAATGAATTCTATACATGGAAAGGAAGAAGTATATTCTAATTCTATCCCTATACAATTTGTCAAATATTATGGTAATAGTAGAGAAGAGTAAATCAAGGAATAATGAAAGAAATATGGACGGCTTTGCTGTCCATTGACAAATAGTTAGACTTGTGATCTTTAAAAGCTTGTGGCATGATTAGTAAGAATCATAATCTAAACTAAGCAAAGGCCCTGGAAACTCTCAAATTAGACTGATGGTGAAGAGTGTAGAAACAACTTTAGGTCAAGTCACTTAATAATGTTGCATTTAGCTTGCACCTAAAGTTTCTAAGTTCAACCAACAAAATTTGCATTCTATATAAGCCTACTAACTAGGAACCTGCATATGATGAGAATGACAGGAAACAATTGAAAAGGGTGAAAGTGTATACATACATACATATATATAGCTGAATATGCCTTGTGAATCCCAACAATTATGCATAAGTTATCAGAAATCATTTTACTGGCTACTGGAAAAAATTTTCCTGCTCAAAGTTGTGTCCACGGCTTGTAATGAAATAAGGTTTTTTAGGCACTAGATATCTAGGGACTTCCTTGCCAAAGAGAACATGTAATAGCCCTAAAAATCTCCATCTTGATTTAATTAGTTAATTAAGGATTAATACACAAGATTAGTGGTAATTGGTGAAAGAACAAAATAAGCTTTGAAGAAATGGGCTTAGGAATGAGACCTTTGGAGAATGGATCAAGTGAATGGGCCAAGAGAGCAATGGTGAGTCCAAAAGCCCATAGAATGAGCCCATGGCCCATCAAGCCCATAGTTGAGACACTTGTCAATGGGAGAAAAATCCTAGAAAAATTATCCAAACCCTTGTAGGAAAATCTTATTTGGTAAAGGTTGACTAGTAGTTGGATGCATGCCATGTAGGATTGAGTGTAGGATCTAATGGAATGATTTTCCTACCATGGTATCTTGGAGGTACAAGACACCATCCCTTGACTTGCCAAGTGAGGTCATGATGTGTAGGGAAGTTACAAGTGGCATGAGGAGAAGCTTGGATGAAAGGAGCTTGGAGTTTTCGGTGGAAGCCAATCTGTGGGGTTCATTGGGGAATCTCATGGGGTATGGCCACCTACAAGTGATAGGACAAAGAGGAAGAGTGTGTAAGTGGATGAAGTACATGTGTAAGAAAGTATGGTGATGTGAAGAGAGGTATGGTGTGTGTGTAGGTGATTGAAATGACAAAAACTAGGAAGAGGAGCAAAATGGATTTTCGGTGGAGCTAGCTTGGCCGGTCATGCCTTGCTCAAATTCCAAAAAGCATGACTTTGGAATCACTTGGATGGACACATGAGAGGATAGGGGAATGATGATTGAGTGAAAAACAAGAAAATGGATGCTAGAAGCACCAAGGAGCCGCCGACCATAGGAAAGAAAAGGAGAAAGGAGAATCACCTAGGTATGGCCAAGATTTGATCTTGGAGTGATCTAGAGTTGTCAATCAACCCATCTATCCTTAGCCATGCCTAAACATGATGAGAAGAGTACCAAGGACCCTAGGGAAGAGAGCTGGCCGTGTGACCCCTTAGGCAAAACCCCTTGAGCTCAATTCACTTAGACACATGCAAACACTCTCATTTCCTCTCCACCTCTCGGCCAAACTCATCCTAGCCATTCCTACTTTTGTTTCTTCTCTTGTCACCACATATTTTGAAGAACCCTATAGTAGGAAAGCCAAAAAGCAAGAGTGTAAAGGTGATCAATTCATTGGAGAAGGTTAGTGACTAAATCTATACAAGATTAGGAAGAACACACACACACATGTAACACTTTGTTATGGTTGGAAGGAAATAGGGTTTTCTTTGAGTTTTATGTTCATGACTAGACTAATGGGAGATTTCATATGTGTAATTTCAGATTTAAGCTAAAGCCTAATAGGAGTGTTGTAAGTATACTCCCACTTTTTCCTTAACAAGTTTTATATATAGTGAAGTGATCATGTTTGTTGGATTAATGGTTGCCATTGCCATGTTTGGGTTGGAATGATTTTTCTTGCTTGTGATATGAATATTCTTGGATAAATTTATATGATGGAACAAGCTTAGAATGAGAGTAGAAATGATGAATCAAGTGTTAGTTGCAAAAGAGAGGAAAAAGCATGATTATTTGATGAAATGATGAAAATGATGCATGAAGGATTTTAGTGCAAAATGTTAAATTTTGGTGTTGCTAAGGTAAAGTTTATTTGAGGAAACTAGTGATGAAATTGATTTATTCAAAGAGCATATTGTGTTGAGAAAATGAATTTGGATAGGAGAATAAACTATATGATTGATATGAATGGAAACGGTATATACTTGCATATGGAAGAAATGATCACTTGTGTATGATGTATAGAAATGCTTATTTGGAATTTTTATGATATTTAAGGTTGAGATGTGGAAGATTAATATTATATTGTTTTGTGGTGATTTTGTTTAGTTGAACTCATAGAAGAAACTTTAGGAAAGGAAGTTTGAATAGACTAAGGGGAGGAATTCCCTAAGTTAAAAAGGTGAATGGAGGAAATAGGAATGACTAAGTTTGGAGGTGAAAATGATTACTTAGGAAACACTAAGGTTTCGGTTACCCCTTGTTAAGGAGGGTACATGATTTAATTTGATACTTTAAAAATTGATTGGAGGAAATTGGAAGTCAAATGATGAAGGAAAGCCCTAGGAACTCTCTAGGAGAATTCGGCCATGATGGGTTGGAGATGGGCCCAATACCCCACTTCAATCCTAGGCCCATTTTGGGTATAGAACATGATGACTAAGTAGGAAAATTATGAAATTATCCCAAAAGAGGGAGAAAGAAAATGAAATGTGAATGCACTCGAGCTTGTCTCGGGTTCTTGCATGAAAATAAGTAAGCATGCATGTCCCATGCATAAGTCATGAAAAGAAGGTTTTTAAAGTCAAGCATGTTTTTAAGAAAAAGGAAAAGAAAAGAAAAGATTGAACTTTTTGAAAGAAAAGAAAAGAAATAAAGTTTTATAAGAACCCCAAAGGCTGGGACGGGGTAGTGCCTCAGTGGAACTCCCTGTCCACTCAGGAGTGTCTAAAGTCGAGTGGTAACCCCTGGGTCGACGAAGAACAGTCGGCGGACCGTGTATGGCACCAAAAGGTGGCCGGAGCGCGGTAGCACCTAACGCTGGTGGGTGCCCAAGACGGATAAGGTGCAAGGACCTGCCATTTTAAAGTTATATGACGCTCACTTTAGGGTGATGCGGTAACCAGCAGGGAACACGCGGTGCTAGGGGAACCGTGTTGTGTCTCATACATGTGAAAGAAAAGTCATGACAAGAAGGGCTTTCGAGCCAAAAGAAAGATCTGTTCAAGATAAGTGGCGCCTAAGAAAGAATGAAAGATACGAAATGTTTTAAAGAAATGTTTTGAAAAGTGATGATGATATGAAAAGAAGTTTGAAAGAAGAAGTCTGCATGAAAGTTTTATGAAAATAAGTCTGAAAGAAGTATGTTGTTTAAAAGTTTTCATAAGCATGTGCATGAGTCAGTCATTCATCGCATGTGCATTAGTTAATAATGTTTTGTTCACTTATCTGTATATCTGATATGTTCTGGTTTAAGTGTTAGTGTACTTGCTGAGATTTCTCCCGAAATCTGACCCCCTTTTTATTATCTTTACTATTGCTCCCTTGGGAACAATAGAAGTCATTGCAGGACATGATGGATCCTCGGATTACGACTCTCGAAAAGATGGGTCGGACCCTCATGGGCCCGACTAAGGCTGAGACTGCCGGGCCAGTGACCCTAGACCTGTTGGGTCAGTGGGCGGCAGAGTCGCTTCCTATGGCGACTTACTTTTTTGATGACCTACGCCCTACGGGGTGCTGTATGGTGCTGGGAGTTGACGGGCTCCTCCACATGGGACGCCTGTTTACGTCATCCTCTGGGATGATGTGTGACGTAGGTCCAGGACTGAGTCTGGACAGCCTTCGTTATGGCCCGAACTATAAGAAGATAAAAGAAGAACCCGCCTATTAGTATGGTTGGCGGAAGGAGGAGTGGATCAGCAGCACCTTTATTTTGTATACACCGATGTATTTTGTGGAAGAATCTTCCCGCTGTTTTGGGAAGTACTTTTGTATAAAACCGTTTACATTGGTGACTTTATTCTGATATATATATATATATATATGTGCATGTGATGTTTAATTTGGGTTCTATTTTGTTAACCATGTGATGTGCGACAAGCGTAACGTTTTGTCGTTTAATTATGGCTTGACCTTTTTCCGCTGCGATAAAAAAATAAAAAATAAAAATAAAAATAAGGCTCTCACAAGTAAAGATGAGGGATGACTTCCTTGTGACGTTCGTCCCCGGCGTCGCATTTTGCGTACGAACCCAAGCGCAAGCTGGGGCGCCGACAGAACACCCTTTGTTTTCCCAGACATTTTTCAAGCAGGCATTGTTTATCCAGGAAAATCTATACAAGCTAACGGGTTTAGACATATCAAATTAGAAGGGGAGTGATTTAATGATCCTCAATCAGCAATGCCTATCACCGGTCGGCAGTTGCTTTCGAACTCTATTCTCCATCTACATAGCTTTGGGAAACAACATTGTTTGGGACTACCTTCATCAGGAATTGAAGATTGTAATGTTACTGTTTCCATTGTACTGGAATTGTCAGGGCCCTTAATCTCCAGTCGTGTTCTCTCTCTTCTTCTGTTAGCTCAATCACAAGACTTGTCAAGTCATTTGCCAAAAATTCCATTGGCTAGCTCCCAAATTATGCAAGATGAATCTACCCATCATGATAATGTTCAAGTTTCTGAGAAACCTCTAAGGGTAAGCTCTATGGAACAGTATGGACCAAATGGACTCTACTCATATGGAATGAACTCCATAGAAGTTGACAACCCAGATCAATAATGTTTTCTGATCCTATTCATGCTGTTGGTTTTCAAGTTCATACTGATGGGATTTTTCAAAAGTCAAAGATGTTGAATGCCAAGTATTGTCATCCTGATCATGGATCCACGGTTGATTGGCTCCAATTGTCATTACATCTTCAAAGAGTGGAGCAACAAAAAAACTCCCTTCAAGTAAAAGCAGGAAAATGAGGGCTCATGCTATTTTCCAACCTTTAGAGCAATGTGCAATCCTCAAGGTATGCCAAACATATTCACTTTAAAGCTTTAATGATCTGTGTCTTTTTTCTTGTCACACTTAGAAGGCGAGGGTGATACCACAAATAAATTTCTTGTGTGGGGTTCTAATTCAAGGGTTATAGGCGAGGGTGTGAGGATCTATGGTAGTGCATTTTGGAGTTGAAGCAAAATGAAGACAAAAATCAAATTATCAATCAAATCCTATAGTGTCATTAACCATTTAAGGGCACAGAGCTACTTATGTTGGTCCTTTGCTTTGAGAGTTATCTAAAAATTTGATATCAATTGAAAGAGACCTGATATTTCAAATTCCTTAACTATCAAGATGCAACCCAGTGGTCAAAGGACGAGTTTGGGATGAGTTGTAGACTCAGACATCTCTCACGGGTGGGGTTGTACATCTAAGATTTAAATCCCAAGGGACCTTAGTAAGGTTCCATGTTCTCGAAAGAAATTTCCTTGAAATGAGGAACATGAATGACACAGAAAATGGAGAAAAACCTTTACAGTTTCAGGCATGTTGTTACCCTAGTTATTGTGAACAATAAATTGAAATAGTTTTGTTGTTGCTGGTTAAGGGGAGGCGGTTGAAGACATTCTGCATGGATCAGAATAAGAAGTACTAACTTCCATTGAGCTATTTGAAAGGTTGATAGAAACTATAGACACCGGAAGTAGGAACATTCCTTTTCCTAAAAAGGCAAATAAGAAAAAGATTTGTGGCTCTTGCTACTGTAAAGTTTTGCAAATTTTAATCTGTAAGTTCCTTTAAGTACCCTTTATTCCCTTTATTTCTATAAAGATTATGTCAATTGAGGAATATGCAGAATTTTATTTACTGGATCTGTGTCTTTGTACATTGAGGGAATGTTACATATATAGCCACTGTGGGCTTGCTGTGTATGGAAAGAATCTGTATATAAGTAAATGACTTGCTAATTACCAAAAAATTATGGAGCTTGGAAGGGATATCTATGCCAGCACCGACCCAATCCAAGTATCCATGACCGATGGGCTTAGAGCCATGGCTAAGAGAAAATAATTCCTTGACGAGAAGATATAGGGAAGGTAACCACCTCCAACTGCCATTCAAAATACAAACGACCCCAAATAGATAAGGACCTTTAACTAAATATCTCCCAAGAGATAGGATTCATCTCCCTCTGGAATCCATGGATCAGAAACAATACAAATTCAAATGAGTAATCGATTATGGTTATTGCTAGCTTATTCTCTTCTATAAATAACCCCTATGACGTAAGGGATGATTCATTCTGAACATACACTCCACTTATATACTTTACTGACTTTAACATTGGAGTGTCCCTCGAGCACCTAACATCGCCATTCTTATTTCATTGTAGGTAATCATGCGATTGGTTCTGGTGATGAGAAACACGTCTTTCACAGTGGCACCGTCTATGGAATATTTTTCTTTAAAGACTCAAATATGATTTTCACATCCCTACGACCAGATCACATGCAAAATGTGACGTTCCAGAATCCAGTATGGCAAGCATCGAAACCAGCTAGTTGAAGCCGAAGAAAGGTTGAAGAAAGGCCTTGAAACCACGAAGTAGTTGCTAAAGGAAAACAAAAATTTGAAGTAGCAGAGGGGTAACCCTACCCCAAAGAACCATGAGCATCTTGAGAGCGATGCTCACAACACTGGAGGTATCAATAATGATGACTTAGAAAAGAAAAAAATGCATGACTAACTACGAATTCTGGTCGACAAGTATGAGGAGATGACGAAGTGGATGAGAGGCTCATCCTCAGTAGATCAACTACTGGTTCGCACCGATCCCCCTTACAGTGGGAAAGTCATGGTTGTGTCGCTTCCGACCAAATTTAAGATCCCATCGAATGACCTGTATGATGGGTCCAAAGACGCAGTCGACCACCTTAAGAACTTCAAAGTGCATATGACCCTTCATGGGTTCCCTAAAGAAGTAGCCTGTAGAGCTTTCCCTCTCACACTAAAAGGCGTGGCAAATTGGTGGTTTGGAACATTGTGCCTCGACTCGATCGACAGCTTTAAAAAATTGGCCAAGCAATTCCTCACACAATTCATAGCCAGTAGGAGGCGACGCAGACTTGTGGCCTTCTCGTTAACCGCAAAGCAAAAAGAAAAAGAGAGCCTGAAGTCTTACCTTGCTCACTTCAACAAGGAAAGGCTGACGGCAGACGACCAAGATGAAAAACTCATCTTGGCTGGCTTGATAGGCGGAATTTGGCCCCTCACCCCATTTGTGCAAGAGATAGCCTGAAACACTCCTTCCACATTGAAGGAGTTCATGGACCGCACCGACGAATTCTTCAATGTAGAGGATACCCTACAAGCCCTGATGAAGCCAAGGATGCAGAAGGCCAAAGGTGAAGAAAAAAATGGTAACGACCCAAAAGAGAAAGATAAGTAAGGTCGAGAGTGAAATTACCAAGATGAAAAAATATGAACAATCTAACTAGGGGTGTAAATGGTCCGGTCCGGTCCTAGAAATTTGTGAACAGGTTTCATTCGATCCAAGAATTCTCACCCTAGAGAATTCTCTCACCCTAGACCGGTCTGGTCCGAGAAATTTGTGAACCGGTTTCATTCGGTCCTGGTCTGATCCAGTTCAGTTCAGTCTGCCAGCCCGGTTCAGTCTTTTTAAAACCCTAAGTCTAGCAGCGACATGACTTGGGTTGCCGCCTCGTCTACAACAGCTATAACATCCAAGATGTGAGTCAGGACAAGGAAGAAGGTTGCTCTTCCTCGAATGTCAAACGTTATTGTAGATACCACCAAACCTATTTACATAAGGTTGAAGACTGCTACACTTTGAAAAAATGGGTCCAGGAAATGGCAGGAGGTGGTGAGCTAGAAAAAATATTCGCCAAGTGTATAAAAACCACAGAAGGAAGAAGAGTGCGGGCATGAATGAAGGAAAAGCAGGAGCCCAAGGCCAATGGCAAGAGAGGCGATAGGAAGATCACCCTCCAGATCGCCTAGGAACAACAAATAGCCTCCACTCAATGAAATCCTCACTATAGCTAGCAGATTCGTAGGAGTTGGTGCGACATCTTTCGAGCGAAGAGCCCATGCCCAAAAGGCTAGATACCAAGAGGTATATGTAGCCGACAGGCCCAGCAAGTATGCAAAATCGGAGACAACCCCAAATATTTCCTTCAGGGATGAAGATTGTGAGGGAGTTCTGTACCCTTACGACAATGCTTTGGTAATCATATTATTAATAGCCAACTACACAACCAGAAAAAAGTTTTGGTCAACAACGGGAGCTAAGCCGATATCCTATTATGGGATGCCTTCATAAGAATGGGCATCAACCCAAACAGGATGCGCCCATCCCCCACTCCATTGAAGGGACTTTCAAGAGAGGCAGTCCTGCCCATGGGCACCATCACCCTCCTGGTCACAGTGGTCCAAGGCAGTCACATGGCCACCATGATGATTGGGAAGTCCCACCACCCTTAACGACTTAAAAATAGTGACATCCACTTACCACTTGAAGATGAAGTTCTCAACAATAGGTGGACTCGGCAAGGTAAAAGGATAGCAAACACTAGTACGAGAGTACTATGTATAGGAACTCAGGATAGCATGCACGGTGGATAAAGAGGAGCAACCTCCCCCGCCGCCTCCAATAAAAGAAGACCAAGTGTATGAAGCCAGAAATGAGGGTAGCCTATTGTAGGCTGAGGCAATTGAACCCTTGAAAGTTGTAACATTACACAAAGATCGTTCAAACGCCACTACCATAGTTAGTATGACTCTCCGACTCTAGAACTGGAAGATCGATAGGCGTTAAAAGATCTGCTGATAGAACAGAGATACGTGTTTGCATGGAGCCATGAAGAGGTGTCAAAGATCAACATCATGATTATTCAGAACAACCTCTACGTTAACCTAGAGGCCAAGAGCATACGTCAAAAGTGGAGATCATTCATCACCGAAAAGTGTGTGGCCATAGTCAAAGAGATTGACAAGCTCATGGCGGCAGGTTTTATTAGGGAAGCTCACTATCTAGAATGGCTCTCCAATGTGGTTCTCATAAAAAAGGAAAATGAAAAATGTGTGTAGACTTCACTGACCTTAATAAAACGTGCCCAAAGAATAGCTTCCCACTCCTTTAGATTGACATTATTGTAGACCCCACAACAGATCATAAATACTCAGTTTTATGGATGCCTATTTGGGGTACAACCAGATGAAGATGAACAAGGCGGATGAAAAGAATACAACATTTATAACTGATAGATGACTTTACTGCTACCAAGTCATGCCATTCGGACTAAAAAATGTTGGAGTGACGTATCAAAGGCTAGTCAATCGAATATTCAAAGAACAAGTCAGGAGAAACATGGAAGTATATGTCGACGACCTTTTAGTAAAATGTAAGGAGGCCACCCAGTACCTAACATACTAAAGAGAATCTTTCGCAGTCCTACGAAAGTAAAAAATGAAGTTGGATCTAGTAAAGTGTGCATTCAGGGTCAATTCAAGAAAATTTCTGGGATTCACAGTATTAAAAAAGGGCATCGAAGCGAGCACCGAGAAAATAAAGGCCATAATAAAGATAGCGCCCCCAAAACCATCAACGACATCCAGAGGTTAATAGGACGAATCGCTGCATTGAATCGCTTTGTAGCAAAGTTGGCAAAAAAATACCTTCCATTTTTCCAAGTCCTAAGGAAGGCTCACCCCCTTGGAACGAGGAGTGCCATCTTATTCGCATATATGGCAGTGTCGCCAAACGTTGTGTCAGCGGCCTTTATTTAAGAGGAAGGGGGAAGCCAGGCATTTGTCCATTACACAAGTCGCGCCCTTAGGGGCACATAAGTTCGGTACCCACGAATGGAAATGCTCAGCTTTGCATGGTGGTCTCCGCCAGAAGGTTGCAGCCTTACTTCCAAACTCATGCAATCAGGGTACTAGAACATCCCTCAAGAAAAATCATTCAGAAGCCAGACTCATCTGGACGATTAGTAGACTTCATAGTGGAATTCACCGTATTCCCAGAAGAAGTGGTGCCAATAAGGAGTTAGCCGTAGACACTTTTTATTGATGGATCTGCATGCCAAGCCAGGGTGGCATTGGAATCCACATCATCAAAGAGCAAGGTTGCTAGTTCCACTATATGGTGACATTGGCCTTCAAAACCACCAATAACGAAGCTGAGTATGAAGCCCTGATAGTAAAGCTATCCACCACCAAAGCCTTGAGCGCAAATCAAGTGGAGGTGAAAGCTGACTCATATAATAGTTAATCAAGTCACAAGAGCCTAAGCCACCAAAGGAGAAAATTTGAAGAAATACTTGGAGCAAGTTTTAGAACTTTACAACCAGTTTGCCTACTTCTCTATACAACAAATACTAAGGACAAACAATACAATAGCAGACCACTTGGAAAAGGTGGCATCGGTACCAGCAATCAGTACAACAGTAAGCCTGATAAACCCTGAAACGCCTATTTGGGCTAAAGAGATAGGCGACTACTTGGAAACAGGAAAACTGCCTGAGGAAAAGGAAGCATCGCGAAAAATTAAGAGGAAGGCGACAAGGTTCACAAACATTGAGGGCGTCTTATACAGAAGAGGATTTGCTAGTCCACTACTATGATGCATATTACCCGAAAAGGCATAGTACGTTCTTGTATAAATACACAAAGGTGCATGTGGCAACCATTCATGCGGTAGAGCCCGGGTGGGCAAGGTGCTCAGGATGGGCTACTATTGGCTAAATACCCTTAAAGATGCACACAATGCCAAATCTACGCTCCGGTCCTACACCGTCGGAAGAATTAACCTCCATCACCTACCTTTTGCACAATGGAGCGTGGACCTCGTTAGCCTGTTTCCACCTGGGAAGGGTGGCATCAAACACTTGGTTGTAGCAGTAGATTACTTCACTAAAAGGGCATAAGCGGAAGCTATAGACACAATAACCACCAAGGCCATCAAGAGATTCCTGTGGGAAAATGTGGTATGCATGTTCAGGATCTCCAATACCATAATATCGGACAATAGCTAACAATTTGATTTCGAGCACCACCAAAAGTGATATCAGGCGCTCAAAATCAAAGTCAAGTATTCTTCACTAGGGAACCCCCAGGTGAATGGACAAGTTGGGACCATAAACAAGTCCTTAATCAAAATCCTGAAGAAAAAGCTAAGCAGCCAAAAAGGTGAGTAGGCAGCGGAGCTCCCAAAAATGCTCTGGGCCTATAGAACTTCTGTGAAGCCACTAACTAGGGCGACACCGTTTGAGTTGACCTTTGGTAGCGAAGCTGTAGCCCTTGCTAAAATTGGTCTCCCCACATACAGGACTAGCCATTACAACGAAGACAAAAACAATCAGACCCTTTTACAAAAAGTTAGATCTAATAGAGAAATTAGGGAGGCGACGGATGCACAAAATGCCCCCCACAAAAGAAAGGCCGAACAATACTTCAATAAACGAGTAAAGTCCTAATCATTCAAAGTAGGCGATGTGGTCTTAACAGACACAAGAGTCACAACCCAAAGTAAAGGGAAACTTGGCGCAAGATGGGAAAGACCTTATGTGATAATCGCTAGTAATCGCCTAGGGTCATACAAACTCAAGAACAACGAGGGAAAAGAGCTGTCACACCCATGGAATGTCGAGCACCCATGGAACGTTAAGCACCTAAAAAGGTTATATCATATAGTTCCTTTTGCTTTCAGTCATTTCAACTAAATAAAATGCTCCTAGGCTCTTCGTTAAAAGCCTTGAACCTTTTGTGTTGAATAAAACGCTCCACGAGGCAACTGTTTTCTATTCTATTTACCTATGGTCGCTTCTTGTGAGTTTTACAAACCAGGTCCTTGGAACACAATCAATTGGGCGTGGACGTCAAATGGCCCCACAACCCCTAAATACTTATGCACTTGCAAGACAAGCTCTTATAATCAAAATTGTGCTACAATCAATTGGGCATATGTGCTTGTGAGACAAGATCTTGCGTTCAAAATGGCACCACAATCAATTAAGCGTAAAGGCCAGATGGCCCCACGACCCCTCAATACTTATGTGCTTGCAAGACAAAATCTTGCAATTAAAATGGTGTCACGATCAATTGGGCGTAGAGGCCAGACTGCCCCTTAACCCCTCAATACTTAAGCGCAACACCTATACGCTTTCAAAACTACGAACACAATCAAAATGATACGACAACTCATTAGGCGTGGGGGCTAGATGGACTCGTGATCCCCTCACGACTTACGCCCTCGAAAGATAGGCCCCCAAAGTCAGAGTGATGCCAAACTCGAATTGGGCAGAGAACGACCCCATAAAGACTTAAGTACTTAAAGAAAAAGCATTACCGAAAGAAAAAACATTTGTAACGTTTAAAAATGACCCATGACCTTTTGCCATCGGAGTAGTGGCGAAACTGACAAAGGTAGAGCCCAAGCAAGCTCTCAGACCATCTCAAAATCGTCGGGATAAACTAGCAAGTTATCGAAATAAATGTCACAACAAAAGGCAATCATCAAACAAAGTACAAAGTTTAAATAATAAAACGCCACAATACAAAGGCACCTCGAAAAGGAAAGAAATTGTCCATGAAAGTTATAAAGCTCAAAACAAGAGCCACCAATAAAGGAAGACAAAACAACAAAAGGAATATAGTTAAGGTGTTGGAAGGGCAGGGGTAAGCATCAGGCATCACGTTGTTTCCCACTGAATCGACAAGCTAGCGGGCAGTAACACTGGGAGAGATTTTATTTAGATTCAGACCTCTTTACTCAGTTCGAGGGTTGGCCAGTAAAAGCGCCTGCAAGTGCTTAAGACCGTTGAAAAAACCATAACTGAAAGCACAATCAAGGATTGCCAAAGCAACTACCAACTGGGGCTGAAACTGAACTATTTCCTCATTAGCATCAGCCAACCGAATCTTGATAAAAGTTTATTTTACTCTTCAAAAGCTCGTTCTTCCCAGTAAACTTGTGGAGCCATTTCAAATGGTGGTCTTGTCTAGCGTTGATGCCTTCCCCTCCTTCTGATAAGCAATGAACCGGCTCTTGACAATTTTCAAGTTAGCCTCAACGTCAGATATCTTAGCATCCTTACTTTTTCGTTCCTGGGTTAACGTGGTTGTCAATCAGCCTAACTTTGCATCCACATTTGCATGCTCATGACTAAGGGTGCCTGCAATCTTAGATGCCTTCACCAAGTTTTTAGCAGTGCTTTCTTGCGCCGCCTAGTAAAGCGACACCGACTTTTTCAGGTGAGAAATCTCGACATTAGCACCAGCAAGCTCCTTTTTCGCCAACTGTAGGGAAAAGCCTTCCTGGACATGCAAGGATCAAACTTGGCTTAATTCGCCATGTAGGCCAGCAAGGTCCTTGGGTAAGGCCTCCAAGTCGGCCTCTAGGGAAAGAGCATACCCATATGTCAGATTTAGGGAGCCCTTTAGCTCCTCCTCCTTTCTTTCAGCCTGCTCAATGAATCTTTCAACTCCTCCTTTTTTCTTCTCGCCTGCTCAAAGAGGCCTTGAAATTTCTCTTTTTCTACCAAGAGAAAGGAGATCTCTTTCTTAGCAAAGAAAGAGTCCTTACGCGATTCTCGGACCTCCACCTCTAGGTCTGCCTTGTCTTTGACTAGCCAGATTACCAAGTCATCAACAACCTGCCTCAAACAAAGGGGTGAAAAGTTAAGGCCCCGCCTCTTCAACCTCCTTTTTGACGTCTCCATCACGCTAAGACAAAGGGATATCACTCTGGAACCGCCTAAGAGAAGATAGTGGGTTCACGCCCCCAGAAAGAGGTGCATCATTGGGAGCCCATGATTCAAAGCACAGACAGTAATGGCCACGTCGTTGGCATAGCCTTCCTAGTCAACACATCCCCCTTTAAGGTTGGAAAGCTGCACAGAGTCCGAGATGAGATGAGAAGTCCTCAGGAGACCTAAGTCATGCTCCCTCAAAATGGAATGCCATGAGTAACCTCCAAACGTGGGAGTGTCGCGTTTCAAAGGAGACCCAACTTTACCAGTACAACCAACTCTCACAGAATGACCGCCAGGATGAGTGTGGTGGCGATGAGAGAAGCGAGCACCACAAGGAGAGTCACGGCTAGCCATTAGTTAGAAACAGAAGAAGAACAAGAATAACGAGGAAAGCAAGAAGGGAAGTAGTGAGAAGAGAACACCCAAGAAATCTAGAATTAAGAGAGAATGGTTGAAAGCATCCCAACAGTCAGAATCATTAAAAACCCTAATCATTTCAATTGCCCTCAAAAAATGAATAGATGTCTGAGTTGAATGTCACGTGTTTGGCTACGCAGAAGTGTAATACAAACCAAGCACGTCACCAATAAAAGTCAGATTTGGGTGCGGGTGACCGTAGGTAACACGCCTACAACCCCAAATACCCAATTCAATTGATGACAAGGCCTAGCAGGGTAAGGACACTGCCCTCGTTATATTTAGGCCCAACAGGGTAAGGGGCACTACCCCCTCCTCACCAGGCCTAGGCTCACGAATTGAGCTGGAAAGTAGGGAAAGTATGAGCTAGGAATAACACCAGGCACAAACAGATCACACTAGAAAGACGACAAACACAAAGGCTAGTCAAGTTATTTCCTTTGAGACAACACAATGAAAATTAGCGGGGTAACTAGAAGAGATATTTATGCCAGCATCGATGGGCCCAATCCAAGTATCTATGACCCATGGGCCGAGAGCCGTGGCGAAGAGAAAATAACTCCACGAGGAGAAGATATAGGGAAGGTAACCACCTCCAACCACTATTTGAAATACAACGATCTTGAATAGATAAGGACCTTTAACTGATTATCTCCCAAGAGATACGATTTACCTCCCTCTGGAATCCAGGGATCAGAAACAATACAAATTCAAATGAGTAATCGAAATGGGTTATTGCCAGCTTATTCTCTTCTATAAATAACTCCTACGTGGTAAGGGAGGATTTATTCTGAACATAAATTCCACTCATATACTTTACTGACTTTATCATCGAAATGTCCTTTGAGGCACCCAGTGTCGCCATTCTTCTTTCATTATAGGTAACCGTGCGATTGATTTTTGTGGTATGAAACACATCCTTTACAGAACTAATTACAAGAATCAAGGAATGGTTGATTTGAAATTACTGATTTAGGAAAGAATTTGTCAATAGATTTTGTCAATTTAAGTATTTTAGATATTATTGATGAAACAGTGAGAAAACCTCTATCTCTTTCTCTCTCTCTCTCATGTTTTGGGAACAGTTTCATGCCTTTGATAGAAAATGTCTATATTGTTAGGGAGAAAAACTTTATTCATTCAAAACATAATTCAATAATTTAAAATAATGCTATCTGGTCATTTTGAGTAACGAATTATATTATCTACCCCTGGCATCCTTACATTCGCTTGTAAAGGCTTTGCAGTTAAACTAGTTGTAATTTAGCATTTTTCTTAAAATTTTCATTTTTTCTTTTTTCAATACACTTTGATATTAAACATAAATAATAAACAATTAGGCTACAATTATAAAGCAAATTGACTAATTTTTTGGAAGTATAACACGCGCATGATAACATGACTAATGCTAGTGGTACATTTGAGATGGACAAATTAACAGCTTCGTTTGTTTTCATAGATGAGATTAAATGAGTTGAAATTAAAGTTAAAAATTGAATAAAATTTATTAAAATATATTTTTTAATATTATTTTTGTTTTAGAATATGAAACAATTGAATTATTTATTTTCTTTTGTGTGAAGATTTGAAAAAAATGTAATGATTAAATGAGATTAATTTAGAGGAGTTGTGAAAACTAACTACACTAAATCTAATAAAACTAGTCCGCTGATTGGCAAAGACCACAGTTTCAACTTCCTTCTTCCACCTATTGCCTATTTTGTTGGGTCATGGAGTGTGTTTGTTTTTGAGCTTGAGAAGACATCAAGTCGAGAGTTCGCTTGACTCTCATTTGACATAGTACTTGATTGAAACTTGGGTAGAGAGTTTGCTCGATATTTAGCTCGAGCAAAACTCAGACAAGTTGTCCGCTCTTGACGTGCGCAATAGACTCGAGCGAAACTCAACCCTAGAGTTCTCTCTAGTGTCACTCGATTGACCGCACAAGGCAATGTTGTATAGGCTATTCATTCAAGCAAAGAACTCTGTTTTGCCGCATTATGGTTTCTTGGCACAATTTGTATATATATGTTATGTTTTGGAACTCAAAAGCATTAGATTGAACTAAGAGGATTAGAAACAGTGTAGATGAATATTGTGAGAGGGAAAAAATCCTAGAGAGAGTTGAGATTTGTATTAATAGAGTAAACACTTGTAACTCACTGTGTGATTGTAATTTCCTTTGAAATAAAATCTCTTGTAGCTCTATGAATGGAGGCAAGTTGTCAAACCACTTTAAATATTGTGTATTGTGTGTGTGTGTTTGATTCCTATGTTTCCGCAATTATTTCATTGTCATCTCACTAATGTTATGTGTGGGTGTGGAGTTTCTCACAACATATTTTGCATGCAAATTGCAACGAACAATGAAACCAATAGATTTTCATGGATCAGTAGTAGCGCTAAATACAATTTTAAAGCGTGTAAGTTCATTGTACTTATTTTGAAAAAAATTGGCATTTATTATGAAAACAATGATTTCTTTTATGTGGGTCTTAGATTTTTTTTCCTATTTCTTCAAGTAAAATATAGGAGATTTATATATTCTAAAACTATATAAATATTTTTCATTGTAGAGTATGAAAACCATTTCCTTTCTAGAGCTATAATTACAAGATATAGCCTCTCAAACCCACCTTTTTTTTTTAATTGACATTTTGTTTTGAAAATTCAAATTAGATGGAAAATTTGGGTATTAGTTAAAGCAGGATGCACTGAGATAGGCAAAGACATGGAGCTCAAACTAGATTTTATATTGAAGTGGCTGCATCTTTTAACTCATAAGATTGATTCAACATTTCTCCAAAATTTTATTACGGCATACTCCTAAAATTGGTAAATTCACACATGGAGTGAACGCACTACTATATTATTAATACTAAATTTAAGCAAGGTTTGATTTCCCTAACCTATTAAACCATCTCATCCCGTCTCAACAACCAATCACCTTTTAAATACATTTTTTAATTTCAAATTTCCAATTTTTTCATCTAATAATTACAAGTTTCTCAAATTTCCAAACAAAATACAAAATATTACTCAACTTTTTTAAATTTCAAAACAACAATATCATTAAAAATTAATATCTTAGCCCCTTTTTAACTTTATAATTTTTTACTCAACTTTTTCTCTTTCATTTTTTAAAATCTTATAAAAATCTCAACTCAAAATATTTCACTATTATTATTAATTGATCTTATTATTATTAATAGATTTCTCAATGAAACCTTATTCTCACAGTTTAGTAAATGATAGAGATTATGAGTTTGAATTTTCATGAAAACAATGTTAAGGTGACGGTACTCATAGCAATTAGTGATTACTTTAGCATCGCTTTTGTTCTAGGTTGGGTTTGGGTTAACATTTATATACAAATTGTCAGTTTGTTCCCTTTATACTTTTATTGAAACTGTGATACCCGATATGAATATATGATAAGTATAAAGGTAAATGGTGTATGGGATCTCTTATTATTTAGAAAGAAAAAACTATTTACTCTTTATAAGGTTTTAATGGAGTTCTAATTATAAAATTAACTAGTCCTTTTAGAATATAGGACATCAGGCTGTCCATTGCAGGTGGCACATCTCAAATCTCACATTTCTAGTTAGGATAGGTTCTAATACTATTTGTAATGCCTCAACGGAATACTCAAATTACATGACCTATATTCCAAAATAACTAGTCAATGATATAATTGGAGCTACATTAGAATATTATAAAGAGTAAGAACTTCTCATTTTTAAATAATGTGAGATCTCTTACAGCACCTACGTTTATTTTTATCATATAGGGAATTACAAAAACACCAAAGAATTGAAATCTTAGATCAAAATATTATGTATGGATGATATGAAATCCTAAACTAGAATTCTTAAACATTAGGATAGGCTCGATAGATTTTGAGGCCTAAGGTGATAATTTAAAATGAGGTTTTTTTCTTGTATCAAATTAATTAAGTCATATCTAAATATATTTTTATTTAAAAATTATTTTTCTTACTTTTTTAAATGCAAAATTACTAATTAAACTTTTATATTTAAGTTATTCTAATATCTTCTTTCTTAATTGATAATATGGCTAGTCCATTTAATCTTTCCTGCGATATTGTTGATCTTCAATAAGATTTTAATAATATTAATTTTGAAAAACTTCTTTTTGCATAACTAACAGTAATAGGTATTGTCAATAAAATTTTATAAGTGATACGTGCATTTGGAAAAAAATAAAATCTTTTTGTGTAATTTAATATATCAACAAAAGTGCTTTCTACTACTAGTAATTTTTTTTTTAAAATTCTTAGTTCAGAAAATAAATCTAAACCATTAATATCATATTTCAAAATACTTTCAAAGACAGACAATTTTTTAGTAAACCATCATCATCAAGTGATTTTAATTTCTTGATTTCAAAAATATTTTTTGATATTAACGTCTCTTTGTTTAGTTTAGATAATTTAATTTTTTAAGAAGTTTTTTTAACTAATTATTTTTTTTACTATTTTAGGAGACCTTCTTTTATTGTGGGCCTTAGACAACTCCTTAACGCGCTGTATTGAAGAGCTGGTACTACTGAACACTGAATAACCAAACTTGGATAAATAATTGTGCTAGCTAGCCTTATATCCATCAATCTATCTGCCGTACAAGTGGATGCATTTTGCATCTTTCCCACGTGTGACGTAACGGGGTAAGGGACAAACCAAAGGGGTAAGGGAAGAGACCATCTTTTCAAAACTCGCTTGGGAATGAATGCAAACAAGCTTTTGGTACAAATATTTCATTAGTTTAGCTTTTAATAGATGTTGCTAGACAAACTTACAATGAAATTCATGAATACACTTGCTCGGTCTAGCTAGTACAGGCAAGAGCTCCAATACGTTGGTTTAGCTTTCTCCAACTAGCCCTTTTGACAAAGATAACAAGTTTTTTGTTTTATATATATAAAAAAAAAATTGATTTGTATAAGTGTATAGGTTTTTTGGAACAAGTGAGTCCCACATGATAAAAACTCATTTATTCGATATATAATTTTTTTGGGTTTGCATACTGTGCTTAATGTTTATTTTAAATATCAAAGTCAGGTAGAAATAATAAATTATCACTAAATTCACTAATTAGTAGCGCGGTCGTTGTAGTATATACAGTGGTGAGTATTCCAGCTTTTCACGCGGATGACCCGGGTAAGACCCCAGCTTGTCACGCGGGCAACGGTTCGATCCATTGACTTGGAGGGAATACGTTACCGAAAAACCATCCTCTCTGATTTCGGTTCCCGCCATCTCTATTCTCTGACTCAGCGAACTTAGTCATTTCAATCTATTAAATCAATATCCTTCAACTTCATCCATTTTCGAAATTACGGAGCTCAGCGCTCGCGCTCTTCACCTACCAATGGCAAAACCTGGAGAAGATGACCTATCGGACGGCCTAGAAATCACTTCCATTGGATCTCTATACATAGGTCCTTGGGCCAAGAAGTACTGGAGCAGCTCTAGGGTTCGGTTTCCACTTTCTTCCCCCTTTTTCTCTCTCTCTCAATATTTGTTTTTCTTGATTTTTATTTTCCATTTTATTTTCGTTAATCCTGGATTAAACGGAAAGTAATGTTTCTTCGGCTCACCTTTTTTAATCCAGTTTTAAAAAACCTGAAATGTGCGTTCGTCTGCTTTTCTGCGTGGCCATGCGAGTTATCTTGAAATGTATGTAGGTTGAGATCTGTATTGATGTGACGATTAGCATTCTAACCGGCAGGACTTCAGTTAACTGGATTTTTATATGTTTTAAATCTCGCATATAGGTCTTGTGCGTAATGTTTGATATGTTTGGGAAGGCTAATTGCTTATAGGAGTGGTTTAACGATTGTTTTGTGAAATGCGTCAGAAAGATCCAGCAATGTTAGTACTGAGTAACAATAAATCCATTCATAAAATTTTCACTATTGGCCAAAGGCACTCAATAAAAAACTTTAAAACGCTCACTCATTGACTGAACAGACAGTACTGGTTTGAAAGCTTTGTAAAGACAATGAAAGATATGCGGAACAGGGGTGTATGAGTCCGAAAAGGAGGAGAATTCATAATTTTCTTAAATAAAGAAAAAGAAATTATGATTTCAAACTCTGTGATAATAGTGCTCTACTAAACTTCTGAAATGTTTGGACGGCCAAATTGCCTACACACGATCAACATCAAGCTGATGAGGAAGAAAATAAGACCTGATTGTTTGGCATAGGCTGTTGAAGATAGCATTTTTTTTTTTTATAACATAGAACCAACCCAGGGCAGAGCGTTTTGGACTCATCAATGGAGCCCAAAACCCAGGGAAACTAGCACAGCAGCCCACTGCCATGGAGCTCATGCACACAAGTTCTCCCTTACCATTTAAATTTGATCCAAGGGGGAATAAAACCTGTGACATGGAGCTCATGCACACAAGTTCTCCCTTACCACTTAGATTACCCATGGGTGGATCTTGTTGAAGATAATGTTTCAAAACTAAAGTTATCAAAATATCGGTTGTTTAAGTTAGTTTCATCACAGGCTCTCACTCTAGAATGCTTGTACAGAAAGGGTTTCAGCATGAATATGGGGAGCAACAAAGGTGAAGAATGACATTTTGTATTGCTTGAAGTTTTTCTTTTTTAGTCATAGGTGGAATCTGTCCATATAGCTTGTTATCTATTGATTTATCGAGTAAAAGTGGAGATATTTTTCAATGAAAAGAGAAGTTAAAGTCAAAGTAATAAGGTTGGCTGTGAATTATTGAAGTGCTCCATTTAATGGTCTCACCATTTACTGAATTGCAATTATCTTATGAAAAATGTTTTGTAGATCGGATTGAGAAGTATCCTTTCCAGTCTTCCCACCTATTATCTTTTTTTATTCCCATTACCAGCTGGTGTGGCTAATTGGATTGAGAAGTTGTTTAGAGCATTTTTGTGGGGTGGCATGGGAGAGGAGAATAAATCCCATCTTTTGAATTGGCATAGGGTGTGCTGTCCGATTGTGAATGGAGGTTTGGGGGTGCAAAGTGTGAGTATTTTTAATAAGGCACTGTTAGGGAAGTGGCTATGAAGGTATCATATGGAAGGGGGCTCATTGTGCGCAGAGGTTATTGATTGAAAGTATGGATGTGACTGGGGAGGATGGTTCTCTAAGTAGGGTAAAAGATCTTATGGTGTGTGCTTATGGAAATGTATTAGAAAGGGGTGGGACAGTTTTGTAAAACATATTAATTTTGAGGTTGGAGAGGGTGGAAGAATTCCTTTTTGGTTCAATGAATGGTGTGGTGACACAGCTCTTATTCTATTTGGGAGTTGCTAAGGAGCCCAATGAAAGGTCCACTTCTTGTGCCCACTTAGTGTATTTTTTTTTTACTTTTTTGTTTATTTTTACATCATTTTTTAAACACTCTTAAATATAAAAAAAAAAATTACAATATTATGAAACAATATTTTCTTATTCATTCAGTAAAAAAGAAAAAAAAAAGGAGTGGGCACCAAAACAGGTCCCTTATCATTTTCCATTCTATTTTTCCGGTTGTTGCTTATAAAAAAAAAAAAAATTCCTAGTTGTTTTTCGGCTTGGTTGGAAATCAGCAGGTTGTTGTTTCATGTTAAATTTGGCCGAAGTACCTCAATTATGGTGTTCATTCTCATTAAATAAAATAAATATTCTAGAGTTACAAAACTTATCTAAATATGTACCAGTAATTAAAAATACAAAGATAATCTTCGAAAACTTATTCCATTAAGAGATTGCCACATCATAATAAAGAAAATCCTAATTTCCTTTGATACTCTCTCAAATTGATGCTAGTGAGTTGATTAACAACAATTTGCTAACTAAGTATTGATGTCGTTGTCGAGTCAAAACTTTGGTGAAGATATCAACTACTTGGTGTTTAGTGGGCACATGAGGGAAAATGATAGTTTTAGACTCATAGGCATCTCGGATATAGTGACAATCAATCTTTGTACGTTTATAAAAAACTAGATTGGCTACAATTTGAATGGCACTTGTATTATCATCATGAAGAGGCGTGGGATGTGTTTGTGCAAACCTGAGTTCTAAGAGTGCAACCACATAATTTTTGAACATGCAGTCGACATTATCTGATATTTCCAAGAGATAAGAGAGTTTTTAAGGAAGACACACCATCTAGTAGTAGAACGTCAAGAATCTGGACAACCAATTCAATTTGCATCACCATAGGCAATCAAGTGAAGAGAACCCTTAGGAAAAAACAGTCCACGATTAGGAGTCAAGTAGATAATGAATAATTCGGTGAACTACAATATGGACATTTCGGGGAGAATCCAAGCACTTACTAACAGCATGGACAGCATAGGAAAATCATATGATGGTGAGATAAATCAAGCTGCCAACCAACTTACTGTATAAAGTAAGATCCGAGAGAAATTTGCCTTTGTCTTTCCTATACTTAACATTCACCTCCTAAGGAGTATCAACTGGAGCAGTAGTATCTTCCAATCTCCCTAATTGAATTAAGTCTTGAATATACTTGTGTTGATTGAGAAATTAATCATGTGACTGAAATCTAATTTCCAACCCGAGAAAGTAGATAAGATCTCTAAGATCCTTCATGTGAAACACATTATGAAGATGATGCTAATATCATCTACATATACCAACAAAAATACTACTCCAACATTACTCTTGTGCAAAAATAAGGAAATATCATACATTGCTCAAAAGAAAATCTTAGTAAAGTATTGCGAAATTTCTCAAACTAGGCTTGAAAAACTTGTTTAAGACTATATAAAGACTTCTTCAATTTACAAATAGCTGTAGGAGATGAAATAGACATACCAGATGAGAGTCTCATGTAGATGAGTGGCGCTTGGAGCAGGATTGGTGTAAAAATGAGTTTTATGTCGATCAATAGCAACACGTCACATAGGCATTTCATGAGGAAGTGATTTGGATGTAAGTGCACCGAATCAATTCTATTTATAGTCTACTTCTCTGTCCCTCTCCCTCTCCCTCTCATATTCCCTTCCTCTTTGGATTTGTAGACTTATTTAGAGACATGATGAACGCACCCAAATGTCTGGGTCTGTTGCAATAAGTTAGCATGGATTTAGAAGAACTCCCAGATTGAGAAACATTATTGATTGCAACATTGATGAAAAAAGTTTGGGGGAGACGAAGAGCCATTCCGTTCACAAAAATCAGCGTTTTTTGGGAGAAATATTGGTTGTATGGAAAATCTCTAGCGACGGAATAAAAAGGATTCTATCATGGAAAATCGAAAAAGGAATAAACTTTGCTGAAAAAAAGAAGCAGAGCCAAAAACTAGGGGAAGAAGGGATACAGAGCATTGGGGAGGCATTGATGAATATTCTGGGAGATTTTATTTAGAGAATGTTGTAATGGAGGTTGGGTCCCTCGCAATATACCAATGGCTCTATTGAGCTTTTTATCAAATACTTTTCGTGCATACTTATTCATTCCTTCTACATCGTTCATTTATAATTTACTACATTCCATCATTATAGCCAATCCACACAAGAGAGTCCATAACATCACCATTGAAAGAGAGATACTTTCTCTGTATAAATCATACTGCTACTAATCTTTTTCGTATATTCTTTTAATTATTTTTTTTGTATTTTCATTTCTTTTCTTTTTCTATAGAACTGGGTTGGGTCCATCGGCTTGCACAAAAAGTTAGATGTGATCTTAAAAGAATTTTGATGAAGTAAGGTCTTCTGTACAAAGCAAACAATCCCATATTAGGTTCTGTCTTGTTTTGTCGCTTAGAGAATGAGAGGGGGAAAGGGAGAGAGAAGTTTCTATTGGCAGGGATGATTCGGTGAGCTCAAGTCTAATTTATTTCTTCATGAAATGCCTACGTAATACTTTGTTATTGGCCGGTGTAAAACCCATTTTACACCCATCATGTTTCAAGCTTTTTTCCATGTAGATATCTTCCTTTAGATCCCCATGCAAGAAAGCATTCTTGACATCCACCTGACATAAGCGTCAAGATTTAGAAGCAGCAAGAGCAAGTAACAAGCAAATAGTAGTCATCCTGACAACCGGAGCGAAGGTTTCATTATAATCTATACCGTACTCTTAGCGATTCCCCAAAACAACCAATCTAGCTTTATATCGTTCTAGTGAGCCATTAGAATGAAGCTTGATGGAATATACTCATTTACTACCAACTGGTTTGGTCGAAGGAGGACATTGTACCACATCCCAGGTCTGATTATCTGCAAGTGCATCAAGCTCTATTTGCATCGCTTACTTCCAGCACTAATGTTCCATAGCCTACTTGTAAGAAGATGGGATAACAATAGAAGATAATATAGCAGTCATAAAAGTAGGGAAAGAAAAACTATATCGATTTGGTGGGTGGGAGATACGAGTAGATTTTCGAGAGATAGGAGCTACGGTGGATGTTGGATCAGGTGCTGGAGGAGGAGAATCTTGAGAAGCCATAGAGGAGTCGGCCAAATGGGTGTGATGACGTTGAGTGTAGACAAGATCAGGTTTAAACCAAGCCACTAGAGGATGAGAGGTACCAGGATTTGGCATATGTAAAGACTCGTGCTCATCAGGAAGGATTGAAAACCTAGATGAGATAGGATTGACATGAGATAGGAAAAATTGTTGCTTCTCAAAAAACGAAACATTCCTGAAAACTCAAATTCTTTGAGCATTAGGATCGTTACAAAGAAATCATTTTTTAATTGAACTATAGTCAGTAAAAGTACACTTAACAGATTGAGTAGTCAATTTATGTCTTTCATGTGGTGGAAGATGAATGCAACACACAATCAAAGATATGCAAATCAGAATGATTATATGTATGACCAAATATTATGTAATAAGGAGAAACATTATATAAAGTTGGTGTGGGCAATCGATTAACTAAATGGACATGGTAGCTAAGGCTTTACACCAAAAAAGAGGTAGAACTAAGGAGTCAAGAAGAAGAGCCCAAACCATATCAAGTACTGATTCTTACGCTCAGCTACCTCATTTTGTTACGGAGTAGATGGGCAAGAACGTTGAGAAAGAATACATTTTTCTTGAAGTAAAGTTTGAAATTCATGAGATATATATTCACCTCCAAAATCAGGTCATAAGACCTTGATAAGGAAGCAAATTGTGTCTAAGTGAGTGCGACAAAGATCTTGAAAACAGAAAATACTTCACTTTTAGTACAAAGAAAATAGGTCCAAGTGAATCTATTACAATCGTCAATAGAAGTACCAAAATATTTATAGTGAGCATGTGATATAACAGGAGATATATCCCAAACATCATTATAAATTATGTTAAACACTTGTGGAAACAGTAACACTTTGCTTTTGACAAGTTTGCAAGTGGTACAATCAAAAGAACTCATTTCTAGTGAATCAAAATTTTTATTATCAATGGCACCAGATTTAAACAAAATTTGAAGTGCATTAGGATTGGGATGGCCTAAACGGCGATGCCATTCCTTAGGACTCCAAACTTTGACAGCATTACAAGAAATAGATGGACTAGACTCAATAAAAGCTGAGCTGGGATTTAGTGGAAATAGCCGACCCTCTTTAGGACCCTCGTGATCATCCTCCTGGACACTCGATCCTGTACAACACAACCAAAAGATGAAAATGAGACATAACAATTATTGTCAACAAGTTGTCCCATAGAAACTAAACTGGAGGAAAAGTTAGGAGAAATCAAAACATTTCGAATGATAGGGGACACATCACCCATGACAAAAATTGGTAGGAAACTACTATTTGCTGTGTGTATTTTGGGAGGACCATCATAAGACTAAAGATTATGTAATACATTGGAATGATTAGTTATATGATTTGAAGCACTAGAATCTATTAGCCAAGAATTAGGGGATGAATTTAGTTTACCTGAGATGCCTAAAGTGGAAAAGGCAGAAATAATTATTTGTTGTATCATATCAAGTGTAAGAGTAGTAAGACTGGAACATGTATTGAAGTATGAGTAGCGGTAGCAGGAGCTGTAGAAGAGGATGCACGCGAGACGTTAACCGAATTGGAATAGGCACGCTCTTGTTTTTGAGAGGTTAGATTGGACAATCCTTGATCATATGATCAAATGTTTTGCAATAGTTACAAAATTTCTTCGGACAGTGGATGGCAATGTGACGAAAGCCCTTGCAACTATAGCATTGTGTAGTGCTACAGTCTCGACCCTTGGATTTTTCAGTAAATTTGACACGTGGCAGTGGAGTCCATGGCAAATAATTAGAATCTGAACAAATTTAAGAATTCAAGTACAACAACCCAAAAAACCAATCAAAGACCCTCTGAGATTGAAGGCCACGAAAAACAAAAATTAGCCCTAATTTGAGAGACCAAAACAAATGTTTGCAAACCAGCCGAGAAAGAAATTGATCCATAAGGCAAGAGAATACGCAAAAAATAAATCTAGAAGAGACCCACAAGCAACTGCGATAGCCATAATCAAGAGGTCACTGAAACTTGGTAGAGATGGCAACCCAAGTGCCGAAACCAGGAATACTCACTGAGGAGGCCCACGAATCTGTCGAGAATAGAACAACGATGCCGAGAACAGAAAGCCGGATAAAAAAATACCCAAAGTGTGCCAAAATGCTGGGGAGAAGATGAAAACTGCACTGAAATAGCTTCCACGAAGCCAGAAGAGTGCTGACCAGTAGAAGTGACCATGAAGAACCCAAACGATGGCATAGAAGTGTCGAGATGGTTCCAAATAGCCGAAATTGGGTGTACCAAAATAGCCAAATCGCAGAGACCCTGTCGAACAGAGCAAAGGGCACCAAACTTGAACTCTGAAACGCAACAATGGACGTTGCAATTATGGGATGTTGACCCACAATTGCAACATATTGGCACAATCCAGCATCTCGGCGTGAATTGTGGGACTCAAGGAAGTGATAAGGCTGAGTGTAACGGTCGGAGTGATAAGGTTGAAGACTCCCACAATTCATGCTACAATAGTGGAGAGACGTTGAAGGATGTAGGAGTATCAACGGCAACAACTTCAACCCAAAATGGTAGTTTGACTAGTTAAGGAAATCTCAACAAATTGGTTGAGCATATCTCGGCTCCAAAACAGAGCATATCCTGGAGTAGCCTTGCAGAGCATTTCTCGGATCATTCTTGGAATGTTTTCAAATAGTCTCGGATTTTATGCTACCAATCATACGAAAATAAATATGTTTTTGTTATTTCAGTTTTTAATGTAATTTCCAGACTTTGTGTTTAAATAGAGTACGTATCCCTTAGAGCATTGTAATTTTAAGAAAGCAAGAGAGAAAAGAAATAAAAGAATTTCTTCTTCAGCTGTGCTCACGATCTTTTTCTGTTTTTTCTTCTTGGTATCAGAGCGGTTGTGAGCACGGCACAATCCAGCATCTCAAATAGATCAATCAAATAGCCTCCAAATAACCATGATTTCACTCTCACTCAACGTTGGCAATTTTGTTACTCTCAAACTCAGCCCCACAAACTATCCATTGTGGCGTGAACAGGCCTTAGCCCTTGCAGAAAGCCAAGAACTACTCGGTCACCTTACTAATGAAGATCCTGCACCACCTAAGTACACCATTCCAGATTCTACTAATACTCCAAACACAGAAACTTCTGCACCACGAATAACTGAAGCATACATTGCATGGCGAAAGGCGGACCGTCTTCTTCGAGGGTGGATAATTGGAACACTCTCTGAAGAAACGCTTGGCCTTGTCGTGGGGTTAGATACAGCAAATACTGTTTGGGAAGCGCTGAAAAATGCTACGCAGAAGACTCACAAGAACGAGAATTCACACTCAGGCAACAAGTAACATATCTTCGGAAAGAAGATGACAAAACAATTGGAGAACACATTCAAATCTTCAAAGGCCTATGCGACAGTCTTGCTGCAATTGGGAAACTAGTTCCAGACAAAGAAAAGGTATTTTGTCTTCTCACTAGTCTTGGTCCTCAATATGAAACTTTTACTACCACCATGCTTAAACCACCAAGACCATCATACTCTGAGCTTGTTTCACAACTTCAAAGCCTAGATCAAAGACGAAATTGGTTCTCAAACCATGTAAATGCCACACACGCACCCACTCCTCAAATGGCCTTTTACGGACAACACCAACAAAGATATCAGCAACCAGGATATCAAGGCACCAAACAAAAATTCAATTCAACAGGGAGAGGATATCAGGCACAACAATCAAAGGACCAAAACCGTGGCTACTCCCCTAGTCCAACCTCCAGCACTCCACAAGACGACCTCCTCCACCTGGAGAGCGACGTATGACGCCTGCTGAAAGAGAAATCTATCGTGAAGAAAAATGTCAATACTGTGGCATGGCAGGACATGTTGCAAAAATATGTTGGTGGGTGCCTAAAAGGCCAACACAACAAAATGACATACCCCAAGCACTAGCAACCCTTACCTTGGATAACACAGTTGCTGAAACAGAATGGACCTCAGACACAGGAGCCTTAAACCACATGACAGGTAAGCAAGGTATGTTAAACAATATTCGAAACTATTCAGGTTCAGATTCGGTTCTTATTGGTGATGGATCTTCTCTACCCATTCTCGGTATTGGAGATTCTAGCATTAAGCAAAAGAATAAAATCTTACCTCTTCAAGATGTCTTACTAGTCCCTCACTTGAAAAAAAATCTGCTCTCAGTAAGTCAACTAACAAATCAGTTTCCTGTTAATTGTGAATTCACTAATATTGATTTTTGTGTAAAGGAACGACAAACAGGACAAGTAGTGATCACAGGGAGGCGCAAGGGTGATCTCTATGTTCTTCCCAACTCACCAGAGCTCTATTTTTCTCATCGTTTCAAATCCGGCTCCACAGACATTTGGCATCAACGCTGGGGACATCCCCAGCCGTCTGCTGTAAAGCTTTTAAATAATAAAGGGTTGATTGATGTTATAGGCAACATAAAACCCGAACATATTTGTGATAGCTGCCAATTCGGGAAGCTTAGTAGATTACCTTTCTCTTGTTCTAAACATTTAAGTTCTAGCATTTTTGAAAAAATTCATTGTGATTTGTGGGGACCTGCTCCTATTTTATCTATTGGAAAATTTAGATATTATGCATGTTTAGTTGATGATTTTTCTAAGTATACTTGGGTCATTCCCTTAAAACTAAAATCTGATTTTGTAAATGCTTTCTTAGCTTTTGAACAATATGTCAACAGACAATTTAACAAAAAGATCAAGGTTTTTCACTCGGATGGAGGAGGAGAGTTCATAAACTCGAAGTTATCATCTCACTTCCTCTCCTCTGGAATTATACATCAGGTATCTTGTCCATAAACTCCAAAGCAAACAGGTATGGTTGAAAGGCGACATAGGATAATACGTGAACTTGGAATGACCATGTTGTTTCATAGTGGCACACCTCTATTTTTATGGGTAGAAGCATTTTCAACTGCTGTCTACCTGATAAATCGCTTGCCTTCATCTGCTCTTAAATCTGAAACTCCATACTTTACTCTTCATGGCACTCACCCGGATTACACCTCGCTTCGTGTCTTTGGTTCCAAGTGTTTTCCTTACACATGGGATAGACGGCAACACAAGTTTGATCCAAAAACTGTCCTTTGCATATTTGTGGGATACAGCGATAAATACAAAGGATACAAGTGCTTTCATCCTTCTAGCAAAAAATTTTTTATATCTCGCCATGTGGTTTTTGATGAACTATTTTTTCCTTACAAAAACACTCGGAATCAAAGCATTGTATCACCTACATCACATGACATAAGCATTTTTGACTCATGGTTGCCTCATACTAATTCCACTCATAATGTCGAAACTGAGTCTCAAACATTAACACCACCATGCACAAGTCCTTTACCTGCTATACCATTACTCGCGTCGGTCTCTAACATTGTCACAGGTTCCTCCTCAAACCTGCATGAAAGTCAACAGCTCAGGACTACACTTGAGTCCGATGTGTCGCAGTCCCCCGCAAACGAAACTACACAACCTGACGTTGAGATGGAGCTTCCACAATGTTCTGACCAACAATCCCCTCATTTGCAGGCTGGAATGCCACCTCATTTGCAAGCTGAAATATCTGAGCAGTCCTTCAACATTTCTCATATTAACATCAAACCCAGTCCACTTATCTTGCAATCCCAAATTCACCAAAATCAAGCACCACAAACACAACCCTCACATTCCATGCTCACTCGATCTCAAAGAGGAATTGTTAAACCCAACCCAAAATACGCCTTGACTTCTTCCAAGTTCTTAGCCAGTATCCCTCGCGAACCACATAACATACGAGCTGCTCTAGCTCATCCGGGATGGAAAGCAGCAATGGATGAAGAACTTGAAGCCTTGCATAAAAACAAAACCTGGAAGCTTGTTCCACGCACCTCGGATATGCATGTTATTGGTTCCAAATGGGTACTAAAACCAAAACTCAAACCCGATGGTTCATTAGATCGTCTTAAAGCTCGGGTTGTGGCAAAAGGGTATCATCAAGTGGATGGCCTGGACTACACAGAAACCTTCTCCCCCGTCATCAAACCTGGAACAATTCGAATGATCATCACAATAGCTCTTGTTAAAAAATGGCCCATACGTCAACTTGACGTAAAAAATGCATTCCTTCATGGTTTAATTTCAGAGGACATATACATGGAACAACCTCCAGGAGTGGCTGATCCCGAACATCCCAAACATGTGTGCAAGCTTCAAAAGGCTCTCTATGGCCTCAAACAAGCACCTCGTGCTTGGTTTGATCGGTTTAGTGCTTTCCTTCTTAAATATGGATTTTTTTGCAGCTTAGCCGACCCATCTTTGTTTATTTTTCACTCTAACCTTGGATCACTAATTCTCCTTCTTTATGTAGATGATATACTTCTCACAGGTTCCTTCACAGCTCTTGTATCTACCTTCATTCAACTCTTGAACTCTGAATTCGCTATGAAGGACTTGGGCCAAATACATCACTTTCTTGGCATTGAGATCTCTCAAACAACTGATGGACTACACCTATCTCAATCTCATTATGCTCTTACCATTCTTGAAAGAGCCAACATGGTCGATTGCAAACCTATGAGCACACCTCTTGAAGCAAAAAACAAGACCTCTTCTGAAAATGTCTTGCTAGACGATCCGAGTTCTTTTAGAGGACTTGTTGGTGCCTTACAATACTTAACTCTCACGAGACCGGATCTTTCATACAGTGTCAATTATGCATCCCAGTTCATGCATGCACCCACTACTGCGCACTTAAAAATGGTTCGGAGGATCTTAAGATATGTCAAAGGCACCATTGACATCGGTTTGCATTTTACTTCCCATACAACACTTGATCTTTGTGCTTTCTCTGATGCAGATTGGGCGGGGTGTCCCACCACCAGACGATCAACCACTAGCTATTGTACATTCCTTGGAAAAAATCTAATCTCCTGGTGTGCAAAAAAATAGCATACGATTTCTCGGTCAAGCACCGAAGCTGAATATCGCGCCATGGCAAACACAGCAGCTGAACTCACATGGCTTTCATTTATTCTTAAAGATCTTCATATTCCATTGGCAGCTACACCGCATCTCTACTGCGATAACATAAGTGCTCTTCACATGACTATAAATCCAGTGTTTCATGCTCGTAGTAAACACATTGAGTTGGATTACCATTTTGTGCGCGAACGAGTTGCACTTGGACTTCTCATCACTCAACATATCTCCACTACAAAGCAAATAGCAGACCTCTTCACTAAACCCATGTCAAAGGCTGCACTTACAAACTTTCGAACCAAACTCTGCCTCCAACCCCGACACAGTTTGAGGGAGGGTATTGGCACAATCCAGCATCTCGGCGTGAATTGTGGGACTCAAGGAAGTGATAAGGCTGAGTGTAACGGTCGGAGTGATAAGGTTGAAGACTCCCACAATTCATGCTACAATAGTGGAGAGACGTTGAAGGATGTAGGAGTATCAACGGCAACAACTTCAACCCAAAATGGTAGTTTGACTAGTTAAGGAAATCTCAACAAATTGGTTGAGCATATCTCGGCTCCAAAACAGAGCATATCCTGGAGTAGCCTCGCAGAGCATTTCTCGGATCATTCTTGGAATGTTTTCAAATAGTCTCGGATTTTATGCTACCAGTCATACGAAAATAAATATGTTTTTGTTATTTCAGTTTTTAATGTAATTTCCAGAATTTGTGTTTAAATAGAGTACGTATCCCTTAGAGCATTGTAATTTTAAGAAAGCAAGAGAGAAAAGAAATAAAAGAATTTCTTCTTCAGCTGTGCTCACGATCTTTTTCTATTTTTTCTTCGAAATGAGTAAATCCAAGTCGCACTAATACAAAACACTGGAAAACGGCCAAGAGACAACTACCTATTCTCAGAAACTGCCGAAAACTACTAACCCAGAACCTCATTGACCAAAATTTTGAAGAATAGACTTTGGGAAACAAAGAATATATCGAAACTCAGAGAAACACGATCGAGAGAAAAAAAATCGAAGGACCTAACCTGTTCTTGATACCATGTCAAATTTGGCTAAAGTATCTTAATTGTAGTGTTACCTTCTCATTAAATAAAATAAATGTTCTAGGGTTACAAAACTTATCTAAATATGTACAAGTAATTTAAAATACAAAGATAATCTTAGAAAACTTATCCTATTAAGAGACTGCTACATCAGAATAAAGAAAACCCTAGTTTCCTTTGTTATTTCAGAGGTCTTGAGTCGTGCTAATGAGACTGTGCATTGGAATGTTACTTTTACTAGAAATGTACAGGACTGGTAACTTAATGAAATTGCAGATTTTTTCAGTTGTATTCTCTAAATATAGGAGGAAATGAGAGGAATCGAATGTTGTGGAAACACATGGGGAGCAAAAAGTTTTCAGTTAAATCTTATTATAAGGTGTTTGTGCCATCTAAAGTTGCTTTTTTTAGTCGGACAGCCGCACTTAGGAAGATTTTGACGGTTGACAATTTGAGAAAACATGGCAAGGTCATTATGGAGTGGTTCTTCATGTGTAAAAAAAATGGTGAATCAATTGATCATTTACTCTTACACTGTGAGGTGCCTAGGGAGTTATGGGTTGGGTTCTTAATAGGGCTGGGGTGCTTCTTTTGTATACTTCCTGTGTACATGGGCTTCGCCTAGTTTCATTCAATAGAGTTTCTTACAAAAAAATGTTTTGTAGATCGACTTAGTTATTTTGTGGGGTGGATTGGGGGATGAGAGAAAAGTTTCATTTGATCAAATCGGACAAGATTTGTACACCCCTTTCTTGTGGAGGGGTTGGGAATTAGAAAGTTGTGTATTTTTAATAAGGCCTTGCTTGGGAAATGGTTGTGGCAATACCACCACAAAAGAGATGCTTTATGGAAGATTGTGGTTGATGCTAAATTTGGGAGCACTTGGGAGGTTGGATTTTTAATGAACTGTATTCTATATTGTGGGAGTATGGAGATTTATTAATAAGGGCTGGGAGGATTTCATTTCTAATATCAGATTTGTGGTGGAGTGCAGTATTAAGGTCAGATTTTGGGATGTTTGGTGCAGTGACGTTTCTTTGAAGGAGGTTTATCCTTATCTCTTCAGAATTGCATTGCATAAGGAAGCCTCTGTTGCTGATTATATGGATTCCTCAAATGGCTGCTGTAGTGGAATGTATAATTTATGTGAGCAGTTCAAGAATGGAAGTAAGAGACATTTCTAATTTTTACGGCACCTTGTATGCTTCGAATTTGGACTGTGGTGTGGAGGACAAATTGCTGTGGATGCATCCAGGGAACAAGAATTTCGCAGTTAGATTCTTATGTAATGTTTTCTTATCCTTCCATTGTCTTCCCTTGGAAGCGCATTTGGAAAAGCAAAGTGCCCCTAAAAGTTGCTTTTTTTGGTTGGCGGCCATCTCATGGAAAAGTTCTAACCATAGGCAAGTTGAGTAAGCTTGTTTTTTTCATAATGGATTGATGCTTTATGTATAAATAGAATGGTGAATCGACGGACCATTTGCTTCTTCACTATAATGTGGCAAAGGCTTTATGGGATGAAGTTTTTGCAAGGCTGGATGTTGCTTGGGTGATATCTAAGAGAGTGGTGGATCTTTTGCCTTGTTGGAGTGGAGTACAGGGAAATCGCCAAATAGCGGATGTTTGGAAGATGCCTCTATGTCGTATGTGGTGTATATGGAATGAGAGGAATGATGGATGTTTTGGAAATAGAGAATTATCATTTTTTTTGTTTTTGGGGGGGGGGGGGGGTAGGATTAGAGACTTTTTTTCACGTTTTAATGACTTGTATGCTTCTTTTTTTGTCTGTAGGTTGTAATTAGGTATTTCTCTTGTATACTACCTATGTACTTGGGCTATGCCTAATTATAGGATCAATAATTTTCTTGTCAAAAAAGTTTCCAAATGCTTCTCTTTGAAGTGTTAAATCAATACTAACAAAGCTTTACTATATACGCCATTCGGTGCATTGAGAATAAGGAACATGTTACATTTGAATTCAACTAAATCTTATTATTTTGTAGGGTAAAGATCGGTATCCTTATCCTGTTGGGTATCAAGTCATAAGAGCTCATAATGGGAACATGTATAAGATGGAAATTCATGAAGGTCTTAAGGGTCCATTGTTTGTGGTATGTAACCTGGCTCTGCTGCTCTTGATTTGCTTTGCTAACTAGTTTGGGGCTGTAATGTAGTTTTTAGCCTATGAATAAAACATGTAAGTTTCATCCTGTATATGCAGATTGCTTCTGATGGACATTCATGTTCTGGCCAAACTCCAGATATTGCATGGGTGAAATGCCAAAAGAAAGGTTTTACTCGCATGAAGATTTGGCATGGAAAGAGATTTTCATGCAAGATAGATGGGGTGGAGGTAGATATTGGAAGCTTGTAATATCAGCAAACTTGTTTAATAAAGAACATTGTGTTTAAGACCTTACCTTACCTTCTGAAGAGGAACTAGGAAAATTGACAGGACTGAAACAGAATATTTGTCTTTACGATGTTTGAATCTCTGACAGGAGAATATGATCCTTTAAGCTGAAATAGTATGGTGCATCTTCAGCGCAAAAAGTAAATATTTCTTTTCTACTTTTTTCCCCTTGAGAGTCACCTTAATAGAATATTTTTTATCAATAAAACAAGAAAACATACAATCAACAATGAACAAAAAAATAGAATGTTAAGAACCTTAAATTGGTCACGAGTCAATATTATTGCAGTTTTAAAAATGACAAGGGTGAAGAGTCTATTACCAATACGTTGCTCCTTCTCACTGCTGATGCTTCATATCCAACGAGTCAACATTGGGGCTTGTTCCTATAATCAATTCTTAATAGCATCAATTGTACTAACACTGCAGTATGTTGTGCCCAGATTTAATTCATTGTTTTGGCATGTGATGTGCAGTTTTTTGGGTTTAAAAATCCATTAGTCCAGAGACTACTTCGGGAACTGGTGGCAAATGTCAATGGAATAGCAGAGCAAAGTTCCCATTTCTGCAATGGCACTTCTAAAACTGAGGATGACAGTCGACTCTCAGATGAATGTACATATCCTGATCTTCTACCATATCCAAAAATTCCAAATAAAGGGAAGAGAAGTAGAAAACATGAAATCGTAACTACGAAGTCAGTCAGCATGGCTAGACTTAAAAGATCCCGACCTCAAGATCTCATTTGTGATTCTAACGCACCGGCTTTAGGACAAGGGAATCAGAAGAATTATAATCTTGGATGTTTCATGCCTCCCTCTTCTCCAGACAAGGGAACTATAGAAGAAATGAGCCACTTCTCAGACAAAGAGGGACCACTATTGAATTCTGTTGACCTCTCTGGGATGAAGGAAGCTGTCCCTACTCAAGAAGAGAGGGAACCTGATGATTCAGAAAATTGTAAATCTGGAGTAGCTAACAACTTGCCTGAAGGGGAAGAACCTGTAAGTGCATCTTGGTTCTTTGATCCTAGAAGCTGATAAGCTCTTGGATGCTTTTGTCTCCCAGAAAATTTGCCTATGTGCATATGTTTTATCTTTTTCTTCCACAACACACACATGCACATACTGATTCTAAATTACACCCCAAGCTCAGGGTTTTTGCTTTTTCTTAACGTTCGTGTTTAATTTGTGCTCATTATTCTATGGTCAACTAGTTTAGCATGGGAAACACTTTATATATATGTATATATAGGTAATTTAAAAAAGACATGAAATGGGAAGCACTCTTAACTTCTTACAGCTTTGTAGATTTTCAGATACCGAGTTAGAGGAGTTCAATGTTCAAAATGTAGCAGAAGAGGAAAATAGAAGTGCACTAGCTCAAAAAGACTGCTCAGCACTTGGTGATGGTCTTTGTGCACCAGATTCTTTAGATCTTACACAAGGTAATCCTCAACTCATTCACTCTGCTTTGCTACATAGGCCAGTAGTTGATGTATCGCATCTGTAGCTCCCTCAGTTTGTAGTTGAGCCTACTTCAATACAGATAATACTTCTAGTCCTGCTCCAAGTCCCCGACATAAAGGTGTATACAATGAGAAAGAAGAGTTAACTGCAGCTGACATGGTCATTTCTGAAGAACTGGTGACCGAATCACATCCACAGGAAGAAACAGCCACATCTAACACGAATGCCAGTTCTGAAAAGAGTGATTATGATTCAGTTGGTCAGGAAGTCGCCAAGTCAATGATGACGCTTCTGCTTCCGCAAGCAGTTCCTCTTCTCAAAAAGGTGTCTAGGAAGAAAAAGGCTTTGAATAGCCCTTCAAAGATTTCTAGTTGTATGAAGTCTCAGTTGCAAAATAATGAAGCCAGATCCTCTGCAGATGTTCCCTCTCCTGGTAGTGTTGAACCTTTAGCTGATTATTTTATTTCTGGTATTTGTCATGTATATTGACCCTTCTTTAAGTTCACTGTAGCTTCATTTTTCATATAGTTGGGTCACTTTCTTTTGAACTTGCAGTTTTAACACTTACTGAGACTGCTCATATGGAAAAGGAAGAAAGGGTGCATATCCAAAGTAGAGTTCTTGATTTAGTTGGACCAAGTTTTGGACATACCAAGTCTGTCGTTCTTGACAGTTTTGAGGATGATCAATGTGGAGAGCTTGTTACTAAGGAGCTGAAATTGTCTCATGATATTTCTGAAGGCAATCACTTCACTTTTGATAAAGACAACTGTCCTCCCAACACATGGGGACAGCTTGTTGTACAGAATGACTCATCATTTTCTCATGTTAAGACCTCTGGGAACAACGATGTCTTTTGTTATGATAAATTACACATGACTTTGAATGAAAAACCTCAGGAGGGAGATAAATGTATATCTGAGTCCATCTCAGCTTGTGCATTGCCCAGCAATGACATCAATGCTCGTGCTAAGTTGGATGAAAACCCAATAGAAGTTGAAATCCATTCCAACGAAAAGCACCTCCAAATTGGAAATGATTGTAGTGAAGGTAACAAACTTTTTCCAAACCATCTGTTAAATTTTGTGTTCAGTCCTTGAGTACTAAGAATTAGAATATGTCATCTGCTTGAATTCAGTGTAGCCAATGAAGCAAGGTACCTATAGCTTCTACTACCCTGGTTAATAATCTCTTAGTTTCTTTTTCTTCATATAAATGACATATTGGAAAGTATTGTAAATTATGTTTATAAAGTTGGGAGCCATAAACCATGAAATGATTAGTACCTTTATTTAATGGTAATGAACTATTTGAAGTGTTTTCTTATAAAAAAAAACCATTTTGAAGCGTCGAGACTTTTTAGTACTGCTATCTTAAAGTTCAAATCAATCCTGTTCTTTACAAATTTCAGCTCACCCAGATACTCATGTTTCTACAACTACTGATACAACTGACACCAACCAAAGAAGCATGGTTGATTCTTCAAAAATATCATCAAAGGAAATAAGTTTTAAGGGAGGCGATGCTGAACCTGGCATTACGTTCTTTAGCCAAATACCAAATAAGGTCTATACCCGAAAAAGGGCCCGAAATGTGAAGCTGCTGGCAAGGAAGGATGATGTTCCACTCTCAGAAAGTATCATATTTAGAAACTTTGGAGAGGGTCTTGACCCTGAAAAAGATCCTGCCACAGGAACTTTGTTTGCCTCAGAGATTCATCATATGAGCTCTTCTAAAGACAAACCCTGCTATAAAGATTTAATGGGAGTTCAAGCTGGGCTTGGTGGACAATCCTGTGGGTCGCACACTGAGAATACCATTGATTCCAAATCAACAAACAGTATGGTTCCTGCTATATCACAAAGTCACGCATTGGCATTTGCCTCCGATGAGAAGGATACTTCAGATGTTTTTCAGCAATCTGTTTCACATGTAGAAAAATCTGAAGCCCATCTTGACAAGAAGGCGGTTGGGAACAAGAATATTGGAGATTCAAACGGTCCCGCATTGATTCTGAATCAGAACGCCAGTTTTGGTGGAAATAACAGTTTGACAGCTAAAGGTGTTCAAGAGAGTGTAGACACGAAACTTTGCAGGAAGTTGAATCTTAATAATGAGCTAAAAGACATTGTTGAGCTTGTGGGATTCTATGTCCATCCAATGCCTATTTCGTCAATATTTTTGAGCACCAAAGGGAATGAAATCTGCATTTGTGTTTCATGTGGCCTTCTGACGGACAGAGACAGAAACCTTTTCATATACAGGTTAGCAATCCAGGAACCAAGAGTTGGATGCCCTTCTTTCATTGGGCACACATCCATAACATTGCCAATTCGCAAAGATTACTTTGGTAGAGAAGTAAGTTATTGTATTTCTGGGCACTTGTATTCATTTCAAAAAATTTCTTGGGTTGTTGTCAGTCACATTTCCAGCTTATCATCGACATCACTATGATTGTGTTATTCTGCTAGGTTGAACTTGAAAGATCTAGTTTGCACTTTGCGCCAGATGGCCAGCATCTTGTTTTGCTCGACAGCATAAAAACACCTTATTGCAGGTTATATCTATATGGATTTTAATTATACTGAATGATAACATGACACAAACATAGTGATTTTGGGTATTTATTCTTAGGGAAGGGAGAATTCAGTGCTTGTGTTCAACATGTAAATCAGACTGCTTTGAGGAGAATACAGTGAAGATTGTGCAAGTAAAATTCGGTTACGTTTCAGTTGTTGTAAAACTGAAAGCAGTTGAGATCTTACACTGTATATTGGTTTGTGAACCCAACCATCTTGTTGCTGTTGGAGAGAGTGGGAGACTGCATCTGTGGGTTATGAATTCAGCATGGAGGTGAGTTTTAGTAACGTCGTGTCTATCTGGTTATACTTCTTTCATGTATGGTGGAGCATTGCTATGATGTGACCCTAATATTCAGGCAGATAGATTTTTTAATTACATTCGGATGTCTTATTGTGGCACTAACTAGTCATTTTCTCAAACTTCATATTGGATGCCCAAAGTCAGAATATTGTTTTATGCATACCCACTGATACACACATTCATGAAAGAAGTAAAGAGAGGATATGAATTGCTCAAATCTGAGGGTTCCTGAAGTCTGATATATTGTGTCAGCAACTTGTTGAATTAGTCAGGATTAACTTTTCATATTCAACTCGGCTTTTATTTATTGATTTACTGTTTTCCGTTGCTATTCCATTTATTTTCCCAATACACAGTGCACAGACAGAGGAATTCATTTTACCGGCTAACAATTACACCTCTCCTGGCCTAATGGAGTTGAAGGGAATTCCAAAGTGTGCTTCCCTAGTTGTGGGTCATAATGGTGTTGGGGAATTCAGTATATGGTATGTATCTCTATTTTTTCTCCCTGCAGCCCCAATTTGTTTTTTCTGCTTCTTAAGAGGGCTTGTGGCCACAGGTTAATCAGCTTGAACAATTATCAATATGGTATTCCTCAAAGTATTCTTGTCTCTAGCTTATAGCACACATTACATAGCTTATTTTTCTTTATAAAAAAAAAAATTGATTGTAATTTGACGATTCATCAATTGATTGCAATGGCTTTACTTTGGATTTTCTCCTTTCGAACAAACCACTCCAGCTTCAATTTCTTCTGCAATACCCCCCATCCTTAAAGAGTTGAAGCCTTTTTTTCCGCTATCCTAAAATACAGGGGAGTTTGCAAAAATGAAATATATTCATGCAAATCAAATTTGAAACCACCTTTCAAAATTGATCCTACTTTTTTTTCGTCATTTATATCCTGTTGGAAGTGTTTATGACATCTTGCATCCATTCAGATAAATAAACTCTAATCAGCACCAAATCATTACTTTTGGAAATTTAAGAATGATTCACTGCAGAAGCAAAACAACATTTAAATCCTGTAAGTTGCCTGAGTTATCTATGGGATTGAAACTTAGTTATCTTATATCGAAATAAGCGTCTCATATTTATGCTGTTAAAGACCAAAGCTTCACAATTTTCTCAAAACTACAGTCTAATCGGTCAATTCAAGCTTTTAATATCTATGGATAAAGTTTAATATGTTCAGGAGAAAAGGTCTAAATTTTACATTTAATGACCTAGTAAATGAAAAATCAAAGCCTAATTTACATTGTTATGTTTTCTTATGTAGCAACATGTTCTTTTGGTCAACATTTCAGTCTATGATGTCATCCTTAATTTGGTCAATTTTAAGTTTCAACTAGTTCTATACACATTACCTTTTCTAGGAGATGCTGAGAATATTTTGTATGAATTTTGATGTTGGCCTGGGTATAATAATGCTGAGACTGAAACCTTGGGATAAATTGCTATGGTGTTCATGTCACCAAGTTTTAGGCAAAGCTGAGGTATGATTATTGTAGTACTTTTCGGCAATTAGTTTTACCTAGAAGTGGCCCAACTCACATATTTATGATATTATTTTTCCTTTTTGTTTGTTGCCTCTGATGTAAGAGTGATTTGTTTTAAAACTGATACACAGCTGTTCTGCCCCATGCACCCATTTTATCAGTTTCAACCGTTGCTTTATGCTTTCTTCAAACCACATTGACCCCATCCCCCAGAAAGGAAAATTAGTATAGAGAATAAAAGGAGGGCACAAAACCCAAACACCAAAAAGGCTAAGGAAAATTAATTTATTCTTTCTGGGACAGATTGGTATCTGATAGGCAGTACTTTTCTTTTGTTTCAGGGACATTTCTAAGCGCATCCATCTTTCAAGTTTCTATGCTCCAAGCACTTCAATTTATCAATTCTTTCCAATTAGTTTGTGTAATTGGAACAGCAAATACCATGTTTTCAACAACTCTAATGTTGAGGAACACGTCAATGGGATTATGGCTGCAACAAAAATGTGGTTCTCAGACAACAGTGTGAATAATTCTTTTCTTTCATTTGAGGGCGAAGATATTGCTGTCTGGCTCCTTGTCTCAACCATGTCAGACTCTGATGCTCAAGATGACTATATACCAAGTTATTGCCAGAATCATTCAGTGGGAGGGTGGAGGCTGGCTCTACTGGTGAAAGATAAGGTTGTACTGGGATGTGCACTGGATCCAAGGTGCTTTGTTTTTCATACTTTAGCAATATGTTGCCAAGTTCAAACCATTGGAAATGATACATTTTGTATTTCAGAAGTCAACTCTGTTATTCTATGCTAAGAAATTTAAACTGTAGAACTTACTGTGCAGGGCATCTGCTGTTGGTGCATCAGCTGGTCATGGTATTATTGGCACATGTGATGGACTTGCATACGTGTGGGAATTGTCAACTGGAACTAAACTCGGCATGTTGCATCATTTCAAAGGTATGTTTGTATCATAAACTTCCATATTTATGCTGTTCTTTTTTTTTTTTTTGTTCTCTTATGAGAATTGCTCTTACATGTCATGCATATTGCAATAGAATAATGTTAGGTACAAACTCCAGATGTATAAGCATTGTTTAAGTCTTTTATAAAAATATGCATCCCCATAAAGAAAAAGTGAGTTCTTCACACTTTTGCATGGTGGGTTCTATTTTTTTTATAAAGGGCTTAAGCAAGACTTGTGTATTTGGGGTTAGTATAAATAATTTTGTATATAGTCATTCTCGTTGCGATATTTGGCACTCACAATTGCTTGCAGTAGGGGTGCTACTCGCACCATATGGTGCGGGGTGGGTGCAGGGCGGATTCCCAATCCGTCCTGCCTCATGTCCACTTCAAAAATATATTACATTCTATTAAATCTAAAAATTATTCTTAGGTTTAAAAGTGAAAAAAAAAAAATTTAGACCCAAATTATAAATTTAGTTTTTGTAATTATGATTATAACTGAAAAACTATGTAGATTTTAAATTTAGTAGTGCATAGTTTGTGTAAGTTATAATGTAGCCGAGTCTTTTATGGATTGTCTTCACAATATAAGTATCACACTTAAGCAATGTGGGACTCTTGTATTGCCTTGTTAAGGAGGCAAGACAATAGTGAGTTCCACATTGCTCAAGTAAGACTCTTGTATTATTTTGGCTTCCTATGTAAAGGTTGGCTTAGGAAGCCAACGCAATACATGCACAATCTTATTCACAAGTCTAACATTTTGTGAGCAAGTCTAAAAAATTATAATACATATTTTACACAATTTGTAAAATATAAAAATATATTTATATATTTATGTTTATATATATTACTTATAAAAAGAATGTTTATATATATAAGTTTGAAAAATCCCTTAATGCAACATTTATTTCTCTCATTTCCAAAAAATATGGGGTTTCGATTATTGAGGATTTTTGCCCTATAAGCCTAGTGAGTGGCATTTACAAGATTATATTGAAGGTTCTGGCCAACTGGTTAAGCCTTGTGTTGAAACAAATTATTTCCAAACCTCAGAATGCATTTATTTGTGGGAGACAAATTTTTGACTCGGTGTTCATTGTAAATGAGTGCTTGGACCATAGATTGCAGGAGGGAGGGTCAAGTATCCTTTGCAAGTTTGATATGGAGAAGGTCTATAACCATGGAAAAGGTCTATAATGGTCAGATCCAAACTCTACGAGCACTGTTACTATGATTTAAAGCAGTGTTGGGATTCAAGGTGAATCTTAAAAAGTTCGAGATAGTTCCAGTGGGTGCAGTCCCAAATATCCTCAGTTTAGCAAGTCTATTAGATTGCAAGGCGTTCTCTTTGCCAATGAAATATCTAGGCCTTCCATTGGGAGAAACTTTTAAGTCTAGAGCTATATGGGATGCGGTGGTTGAGAAGATAGAGAAGATGTTGGTGGGTTGGAAACATGTATACCTCTCAAAAGTGGGTTGTCTAATCCTTATCAAGAGCACTCTTACTAACCTATCCACATTTTTTTTTATTTTTGTTTCCTATACCTGCAGCGGTGATAAACAAGATTGAGAAATAGAGTGTTCTTATGGCAGTATGAGTGAAGAGAAGAAATTCCATCTGATTAGAGGGAAGACAGTTTGTGCTTCTGCTCTGTATGGGGTGTTGGGGTGTGTAACTTGAGAACTTTTAACAAAGTTCTATTGGAGAAATGACAATGAAGATCTAACTCAGAGGGGGGGCATTGTGGAAGGAAATTATCGATGCTAGACATGGAGTTGCTCGGATGGTTGGTGATCTAACGAAGTGAGAGGGGGGGGGTATGGGGTAGTTCTATGGAAGTTTATAAGGAGAGGATGGCCGTGCTTTGAAAAATATATTCGCTTTGTGGCTGGTGCTGGTAAGGACAATTGAATCAGTTTTTGGCGGGATGTATGATGTAGAGATCATGCATTGGAGAGAGCTTTTCCGATTATCTATTGTATTGCTGCCAATAGGGAAGTTTCAATGGCAGATATGTGGCTATTTTCTCATGGTACTCATTAATGGCATATTCTTTTTAATAGGGATTTTCACAATTAAGAACTTTCTATGGGGAACACCATGGCACATCGTGACAGATTGAAGTGGAGGTCTGACAACTACAAGAAATGTATTGTTAAAATGTATAATAAAATGTTGTCAACCACAAGAAATACTCCATTCCCTTGGAAGAGTATTTGGAGGTCTCATGTGCCCTCTAAAGTAACCTTTTCTGTATGGAACGCTGCCCTTAGGAAAATTTTGACTATGGACAACTTGAGTAAGAGAGGTTGTGTTGATAGATTGGTGTTGCTTGTGTAAAAAGAATGGTGAATCCGTGGATCACCTTTTACTACATTGTAAGATAATAAGTGTGTTGTGGAATGTGATATTTCAAAGGGTTGATGTTGCTTGGGTGATGCCTTTGAGGGTGGTGAATTTGTTGGGTTGTTGGATGAAGATGCAAGGTTGTCATCAAGATGATCATGTTGTCTCATGTGGTGCATTTGGTCGGAAATGAATGCTTGTTACTTTGAAGATAAGGAACGTACAATGGCGGCGTTGAAAAAATTTTTCTCCACACTTTACTGCTTTGGTTTTCAGCTATTATATTAAATGGGGACAATGTTTATGATTTTGTCTTTAATTTATTGCTCTTAAAATGTATATTATGTACATGGTCTATGCTTATTTTATTTATATCAATAATATTTATCTCTTATAAAAAAAACTATATATATATTTTTTTGATAAGTAAAAATATTATCTATATCAAAAGGAGTAACCAAGTACACTGGATGTATATAAGAAAACATCTATCCCATACTAGAGAACTCCTAATAAGCCCCAAAACCTCGTAAAAAACTAGCCAAAATACATAAAGCCAAAGTAAGAATGAAACACCCCTCCCCAACCTCAACCCAAAAAGCCCTCTATGAGAACATCATGCCCTCCACTCCACCCGAAACACCCTCTATGAGAACATCATGCCCTCCCTCTAGTCTTCCGACTTGAGCTACTGCCAAAGAGCGTCGCAATTGATTCCCCAAGAAAGACGCTGCAACTCCCTACTTTTCTTAAAACTTGATTTGGAGTCACGTGAGTGACTCGCCTTGATCGTAGTGAGTAATGCTTTAAATTGATCTTCACATCCTCCATGTGAAATTCCCACGACATGCTAGATCTCTAAGCCTTTTGCAAAACTGAATTCAATGATGATCCAAGGGGAGAAAGAGATACCAAGGGGACAACATCTTCTCCCGAAACATCGTGTCCAAAGTCTTCATCCCGTGCGTCCTCAACAACTCCAATGGTACTATCCTCGCAAGTTTCCAATGGCAAACCTTCAACTCTGACAACCCTGTAAGAGCCACTTCGACAGACACTACATCTCTTTCAGAACTTGATATTACGCCATTATCTTTTATCTCTGTTGTGTGAGCCATAAATTTTTCGGGATTGACCAAGGGTGTAACACCAATTATTGGTCTTTTCTATATCACCTGTGGCGAAGTGCATTCCATTACAGATGTCTCAATACCAGTACCCGATGTAGAACCAATTCTAACCTGCTTTTTCTTTTGACCCGCCACACTCTTGGATCTAGTTATAGGGAGACCAAATCCAATTTTCCATTTTTCTTTATCTGAGCTTAGAGGATTCGAGCCTATCCTATGCTTGTGTCTTGCGATCTTGTTTTTTGGATATAATATATATAGATATATTATATATATAAACATATAAGCGGGGTTGGTCCTCCCCGCCCCTGCTAAGGGGCAAGATGCGGGGCAGGGTTGCCCTCCCAGCCATGCGGTGGCAGCTCCGCTGCCCACCCCTAGCTTGTAGTGTGTGTAGCAAGAAGACTGCCTTCTTGTACATTTGGAGTTCAGTTTCTATTTCCTCTATGGATCAAAGCACAGTGTTTATATTTGAGATAGACGCATCTTGGTAGAAGATAAATAAGAATTCATTGCATATTCAAGAAAGTAGTTTTTTTTTCTTTTTGGTAATGAAACTAGATTTACTCATTGTCGAAAGCCTATGCATACCGAGATTAGTTGGGACACTGTATTGGACACCTGGTGTCAATAAATAAATAAAAGTGAAATTAGATTTGTGAGCATCACATACTTAGAGAAACTATGCAAGATGATGAGAAATTGATCATTATCTTTTCAACATGTTTTTTAGTTAAATGTATTGCAATGTTAAAATATTTTAAAAATGAACAATTATCCTAATATTAGGAAACACTGAACAACCAACCTTGAGCTAATATAACGTGTCTTATCAGAGCAACATCTGGCTTATAGTATGTTTTGCTTGAATATTTGTTCTCTAGCAAACCATTGAGAGTAGTCATAATGACCATCATGGTTAATTGTTGAAAAGGAAAAATATTATATCAAAGCCTATTCATATTTCTCAGTTCGTTCTGTCTCAAGATTTATTGCTTGATTTGAACCTTTCAAGTTTGCATTATAGATAGCTGTTTTGAACTTCTTTACAGTTTCTTTAGTTTGCCAAAAGAGAATTGCGAGATTTACACAATTTACAAAAACATGTGGTTTGATATGATACATTAGATCTATTTTATAGTAAAATGTACTTTACAATCAGAGTATCACATCGAGTCATCAATTTCAAATTTGTTCTTATTAGATCTGTGTCGACCAAACACTTTTATTGTTGAAATACCATTTCAGTCCCTGAACTATGCTCAGATTCCAATTCCGTCCTTCAATCATCTTTTATGTTTTCCAATTTTTTACACACCAATGCTTATAAGGCTTCAATGTAACATCACAATTTGAATGTTAATTACTAATATGGTGGACACTTTTTGCACACAAGCCTTATAAAGGTGGCGTAGAATGTATGGCGACATGTTGGCTTCACACAATTAAAACATATGGAGATTGAAAGAAATGTATGTTAGGTTTTAAGTATCACAAAAAAAAAAAAAAAAAAAAGATATTTATGTATAGGATGACAATCACATCAGCAATTGTTATTTAGATTTGCAATATAATTTAATAACCAAATGCAGATTTCACTTTCTTTTTTAATTTTCATTCATATACTCTTTATTTTGTTACTGTATTAGGTGGCAGTATTTCATGTGTTGCTACAGATGATTCAGGGGCAGGTGCTTTGGCAGTAGCTGGTGATGGAGGTCAGTTGCTGGTTTATCTGCAAATTCTGCATGCTGAACATTAAACATTTTTCAAATTAACAGGCTGAAATGCTGACCCCTAGGGGGTTGTCTCAAGTGGTGAGTGTTTTGGTCTTGTTGGTATGCTTGAAGTTCGAACCCTTGAGTGCAAACAATTTCATTTCTAGGAACCACATTTTGGTGGTTAAAGCCAACGATTTTTACCTAGTCTGTGTGATGGTCCTTGGAATTTAACTGGGTTAAAGACATGTTGTGTTTGCATGGTCTTTGGAATTTCTCGTCATAAAAAATCAGAGGCTGTAATGTTTGATGTCTGATGCATTCCCCCCAATCAGTGGCTTTTGACAAGATACTGCAACTGTTGTTACCGTCTGACAACCGAAGTGCTTTGGCTTTCGTTCAGAGACAGCTTAGACAGCATGAAATGTTAGAAAGAGAAATAATATTTAAGTGTTTTAAGTACTGCATTATTTTTTTAAAATAATTAAATATGAGATTCATATAAAAAATATTAATTTTTTAATACTGAGTTTACTTTGTTAAAAAATAAATAAAGTACCGTGTTTATACAGTTCATGATTGTATATAGCTTATTCTTTTGGAAATAATTGAGATCAGAAGCGAAATGAGAGAATCATTGAATTCTGGAAGCAACTTATAATTGAAGCCCTTGCCCATCCCACATTTGCATGCACCAATTGGTCCTGACTATTGAGTGAGTGGTCACGTTCGCACAAGCAAATCCTTCACCTCGTTCGCTTTTGCGCATGGCTGTGCATCGATACACAGCAGGCGCTGTTGTTACGAGTCAAGCTGTGTAAGCTAGAGAGCCCATTACATTGGAAAAAAAACTAATTAAATGCCGGTTTATAAATAATCTAAGCACACCGTTGTCGTGGAAATCATTGCATCAGCTGTCATTAAAAAAAAAATATTAGTTGTACGCGTTAAATTTCTTTGTACTAATCTTACTAGTAATAGTTTGAGTGGTTTTTAGGTTAAACATTTAATAAAAAAAATGCATTTAAAATAATACTCAAATGAATTGAAATGAAAATTGAATAAAATATTATTAAAATATTATAAAATAATATTACTATTGTTATGAGATTTGAAAAGAAAGGAACATTTGTCCGGATGGGCATAAAACTGAGATTTAAAACCCCACACCCCCCCCCCCCCCAAATAGAACATACATGAGAAAGCTCACATTGTTACAATAGATGCAAATGTCGCAGAACAAATGAATTCATTGCGCTCAAGTCCGTCGTCCCTCTCAAAGCGCTCTCTCTCTCCTCAAAATCACAGTTTAAAATTCGTTACCTGTTTGTCCCTAATTGTTCACCCTTCCATCAAACAAAATGGATATTTCATACTTTCATGCAGATGCGGAGCAATTTGTGAACATGGTACAATTTTATAATGGAAAAAGATCGTTTGTAAATATTTTACAACTTTTCTAGCAACGAAATAAAAGGTAAATTCACCAATGACTCGTGGGAGTATGAGTGTAACTGGTCCGACTCGGTCCAGTTTTGGATAAAATTAATAACCGAACCAGTATTATTGATTTTGTATTTCCTAAAATCGATTACATCCCGATTATCCTCCAAAACCAATCATCTGTGTTGCATCTCTCGAGTGTCGACAACTTGGAAGGTAGGCCAAGTTCCTTTCTCCATTCAATTCTTGTTTTTTAATTTTTGTTTTGAATAAGTTCTCCATGTAATTCTATTTGGATTGTAATCTCGTTCCATGCCCTAACCAATGTTCCTTCAACCTTCGGCCCTTGGAGCCTTATGAAGACACCCACTGTTTTTTTACCATATCCATTAGCCAATCTATGGTGTATTCCACTTGGAGCCTCTTGGCAAAGCAATGAGAAGACGGTTGAATCCACAAAAACTTATCAATGAGAAATAACAATACCACAAAATTCTGATGAAGTTTTGAGGACGGGGTTGGTGAAAGACGGAAAAAGAAATCTTGGAAATTCTATTCACTTCTTTAAGTTCATAGCAGGGTGTTGACTGTAAACATCAGGTTGCAAAGCAAATGCTTCAAATGGCAGCCTTCTACCGTTCTAGTTCAATAACAGACCCAGATACTAGAAACTAGGTGTGGCGGAAAAACATATCAACACAGATTTCCAATTAGAAGAGAAAAGAAGCAAATAATTTACATCATTTAATCGCAAGATCTCCTCTGCTTGAGCATTGCATCACAGACCTTCACAGCATCAAGATTATCTCTTACATTATGTACTCTAACAATGTTTGCTCCACCTAAAACACTGGCTGTGACAGAAGCAATAGTGGCAGGATCTCTCTCATCTGCAGCAGTTCGAGAGCAAATGTCACCTAAAAATCTCTTTCTCGAGGGTCCAATCAATATAGGAGCATGAGACATGGCGAAACTCTTTTTTGCAATCTCGGCACGAATGCTTGGTAAACCTGTTAGGATGTCCAAATTATGTTCGCTTCTCTTTGAGAATCCAACACCGGGGTCAATAATTATCCTCCAAGCTGGAATACCTGATAATTCCGCATCCTTAACTCTCAAGTATAACTCAGAAGCTACCTGCTTACAAACATCATCGTATTGGAGGTTTTCAGTATTTTGCATCGTAGATGGGTTCCCCCTCATGTGCATTGCAACATATGGAACCTTCAGGCCTGCAACGACTCTAAGCATGTTAGAATCTAACTTCCCAGCAGATACATCATTCACAAGATGAGCCCCTTTGTTGATTGCTTCTGAAACAACATCTGAATAGAAAGTATCCACTGATATGAGCTTTCCCTCTACCTCAGGCATCCTTACAATAGCTTCTAAAACAGGGATAAGCCTATCTAATTCTTCGTCAGCGGATATCCAAGAGGCCATTGGCCTTGTCGATTGAGCACCAATATCAATTATGTCAGCCCCTTCAGAAATCATCAAGCGGACCTGAGAAATTGCAGAGTCCACAGAAATGAACTTTCCCCCATCACTAAAACTATCTGGGGTCACATTAAGAATACCCATGACAGAGGTTCTCTGTGACCAGTCCCATAAACACCTTTTAATGGGTAAAACTCTTTTCATGCCTTCCTTTCCAATAAGGGATTCACCACCCATTTTCTCCCATGACCCAAAAAGTCCATCAGAACCCACTGAAAAGGAATGCCAGCAGGTAACTGTATCACAATCAGCAACTGATCCCAACAAATCCATTAGAGGGGCCATTACAAATGGTCTCTCCCAGATTCTTTCATGGGGTATAGTTAGAAGATCAGAGTGGACCTTGAACCTTCCATAAAACAATATGTCCAGGTCAATTGGTCTTGGACCATACCTTATACCATCAGTACGACCCATGTCTGTTTCTATTTTCTTGAGCACTCCCAATAATTCATGTGGGCCGAGTTTAGTGGCAGCTCTAACCGCTGAGTTGAGAAAGAGAGGCTGATTGATCACATAGGCTGGTGTTGTTTCATACAAACAAGCATGTCTTGTAATATTTATGCCCGAGCTGTTCATCAACTCCAAGGCTATGTTGAAATTTTGTAGTCTATCGCCCACATTGCTTCCCAAAGCAATAACTACTTCCTGCTCTGGAGAATGAACTTCCACAGAGGCATTTGGGGAGGAAGAATGCAGTGCTGCAGAAGGATGGGAACAAGTACATAGAAACTGGCTCAGATAAATTCACCCAAAAAACAAAGAGGCTCTTATAACTTCTTTCTGCAATCAAAGTATCGCAAACAACCATAGTTTACATCCTATATGACACAGTTATCCCTGAGAGCTGATTTTAGTAATCACGGTGAAAGAGTCTTAGTGGTATTTAACAAAAAATCCATTATTTCACCCAATTTAGATGCCAAATTCTTTAAACTGAATATACATTACCACTTATAAAAGAATATAAAAATAAATAAATAAATAAAACTGAATATACATTACCTCTAAAATACTTTGTGAAACCACTAAGCCAAAGTTTGTTGGGAACAAATTGCTTCAACGTATTCATATCAGGAGTGGCTTCTCAACAAGGTGAGGTCAAAGTAAATATTCTATTCCATTTTCAGTCTGCACAGTTATATAAAGAATCAAAGTATTAAAATCAGGAGTTACCATTTACCAATAATGGTGATAAAAATGATTTTAAGTAAAATAAGATAGCAGCCAAATTTTTATGGGACAGTATACTAAAACCTAGCATCCAAAACAAAAAAATTAAATTGACAGAACCCTAGAAAGAAGACTACTTAACAGAAAGAGAGAATTTGAGGAATAATTTTCCTTGCCTTTCATTTACAACTCATGTCATATTTATACAAGTGTAAAGGAATAAAAAACTGTTACATCACAGTAGGGAAAATGTCTACAGTACTCTACAATTATTCTAGAACTTTACGTATTTTCTGAATGTAATTTATCTAGCTTAATACGCCCCCTCGAGTCCAATGGAGTATCTATCACATTGTGACTTGATCTAAAAAGAAAGAATTTATCTAAAACCAATGGTTTGGTGAAGACATCTGATATTTGATCCTTAGAGCTGAGAAATGAAACGGTGAGGCTTTTAGCAACAACCCGGTCTCTGATAAAGTGGAAATCCACATCCATGTGCTTTGTTCTGGAATGATAGACAAGATTGGCAGCTAAATATGTGGCCCCAATATTATCACACCATAATATTGGAGCCTTGGACAGGGGTATACTGAGTTCTGAAATTAACGTTTGCAACCATATGACCTCGACAGCAGAGGAAGCCAAGGCTTTGTACTCAGCCTCTATACTTGAGCGGGCCACAGTACACTGCTTTTTCAAACTCCAAGAAATAAGATTTTTTCCAAGGAAAATACTGTAGCCCCCTGTAAAAAGTCGATCATCTGGGCACCCTGCCCAATCAGCATCTGAATATGCTTGTAGCTGTAAGGAAGACTGAGAGGAGAAAAATAGACCAAAATTGATGGTATGCTTTAGATACCATAGAATCCTCTTAACCACACACCAATGGGGCTATTTAGGGTTGTGCATAAACTGGCACACTTTGTTCACAGCAAAAGAGATATTAGGCCATGTGAGAGATAGGTACTATAAGCCACCCACTAGGCTACGATATTGATGAACATCATCATGATCAAGTGAATAAAAAATAAAGGGCTTAAGCAAAGTAGCCATTGGTGATGTAATTGGCTTGGAATCAATCATCTAACTACGAACCAAAAGATCCTTAATATACTTTCATTGAGAAAGAAGTAATCCAGTGGGCAAGTAATCAACCTCAAGACCAAGAAAAAAAGACAGTTTTCCTAGGTCTTTAACAGGAAAAGCAAGTATCAGATCAGCAACTAATTTATTAGTGGCAGATGGCAGTGAAGAAGTAATGACAATATCATCCACGTAGACAAGCAAAAAAATGTGGACATCACCTTGCTGAAAAGTGAACAGAGAGGGGTCTGCACAAGATGCAGTGAAGCCATAGCCAGTGAGCCACGAACTGAGCTGGCAAACCAAGCCCTTGGTGCCTGCTTGAGACCGTAGATGGCTTTCTGTAATTTACAAACGTAAGTTGGATATACTAGATCAATGAACCCCTAGGGCTGTTGCATATACACTGTATTAGGAAGAGAGCCATGTAAAAAAGCATTCTGAATATCGACTTGCCTGAGATTCCACCCATGAGAGATAGCAAGAGCAATAATCAAACGGATGGTGGGCATTTTGATGACCGGGCAAAATGTATCCTCATAATCAAGTCCAAGTTGCTGGTGGTAGCCCTTGGCTACCAGACGGGCCTTGCATCTTTCAATGGTTCCATCAGCTTGAAGTTTAGTTCTGTAGACCTAGCAACATCCAAGGACATTTTCGAGGGGTCAGGAGGAACCAAACTCCATGTGGAATTGCGGGTGAAAGCCTCAAACTCCTGTGACATTGCATGTTTCCATTCGGGCCATTTGGAAGCTACAAAATAGCCTAAGGGAGAGTCGGGAACAATGACATGAGTAGTGAAACATTTCCGAGAAGGATAGGACACAGTGCTGTCAGTGGGTATACGAGGTTGAGAGGATTGAGTTTGGGAACGGGTGATTATAGGGGACCTAGGTGGGAATAAAGGAGACGGAGGAACTCCCAATCGAGGGGGAGGAAGTACAGTGAGAGATGGAGGAACAACAACTGAGGAAGAGGGAACGGTGGGAGGAGGAGAAGGGGAATGAGGGTTAGGTGAGGGAGACGAAGAGGGTCGAATGGGGAACAACAAAGGAGGGGAATGGGATGGGCCGGGACCAAGTGTAGAGAGAGTGAGAATAGGAAGATGGGCTAAGTGGTTGGGTGATGGGTGATGAGGTGGAGTGGGCTGAGCTTGGGGCTTGCGAAAAGGGAATGAAGATTCATTAGAAAGGACGTCGTGAGAAACATATAGTTTGTGAGATTTGAGATTCAGACAACGATGCCTTTTGTAGGTTGGGCTGTAGCCCAGAAACATGCATGAAACAGACCAAAGATCCATTTTATGATTGTTATAAGGCCTTAAGTTGGGCCAACATTCACATCCAAAGATTTTTAAAAAATTATAATCTGGGCTTCGGTTATGGACCATTGTGTAAGGAGATTTGTTATTTAAAATTGGACTTGGCATTAGGTTAATAAGGTAGACAATGGTCCCAAAGGCTTCAGCCCAAAAGGACATAGGGAGAGATGAATGGGCTAAAAAGGCAAGCCCAATTTCGACAAGATGACAATGTTTACGCTCAATTAATCCATTTTGTTGATGCGTATGGGGACAAGAAAAGCGATGAGTAATTCCCAATTTTTTGCATAAAGGAGTGAGAGGCTTGAATTCCCCTCCTCCATCGGTTTGTAATGTAATAAGTTTAGATTGAAACACTCTTTCAACATATGGCAAGAAATTGGTAAAAATATTGAGAACATTTGAATTAAGCTTAATAGGGAATATCCACGTAAAACGTGTGAAAGCATCTACAAAAGACAGATAGTCCTTAAAACCATTTTGGGAGATATAAGGGGTCGGTTCCCATAAGTCAGCAACAAGTAACTGAAGGGCCCGTGTGTAATGGGCCTGACTGGGTTGAAAGGGCAACTGATAATGCTTGTCCAACGAGCAAACAAAGCAAAAAAAGACTGATTCGTTGGGAAGAAACTTCAAATGGTTGGAGTGCAAAATCTGAGAGACAATCCTGAGGGAGGGATGGCCTAATCGATGATGCCAGTTCGCCATTGAAGTACATTCACCAACTTGAATAGAGGGGGAAGATGGAGAGGATGACAGTGAAGCAAGAGGGAAGACATAAAGACCATTATGGCTGGGACCGGTAAGGAGGATCTTCCCGCTCAATTTGTCCTTTACAGAAAAGAAGGTATCATGAAATTCAAAGAAACAATTGTTGTCAACACAGAATTTACAAATGGGAACCAGGTTCTTGGTAATCAACAGAACATGGAGGAGATTTTGAAGAAGGAAAGAGGAAGAGTTAGAGGAAAAGGAAGAGTTACCAAAATTTTGGATCGGCAGAGCTGTGCCATCTCCTACACGAATTTGGTCACTACCCGAGTATTGTTCCAACGACAGGTTGAGATTGCTGAGGTTGTTGGAGATGTGATGCGTTGCAGCAGAATCTAGATACCAGGATTCATCAGAGAAAGAACATTGAGAAGTGAAGTTCGCCGAGAAGGAAGGTGGAGCATCGAGCTGATATGAATGATCAAAACGATATCGGCACTGCAGTGCAACATGCTCCTGTCTGTTGCATACTTGACAAGTAGGGCAAGGTTGTGACTAAGGTGAGTAGGAGCATCCACCACCACGGTTGGCTCCAGATCTGCCGCGACCATTTCTATCTTATCTGCCACCACGAGGAGGGCCTCGGCCGCGAAAGGAGCGACCACCATTAGCAGATGAAAAATGCATAGTGTTCAGAAGACGAGTTGTTGTTCTTAGTGAGCAAGTGAGCAACCTTGCTTTCATGCACTAACAACATTTGATACAACTCATGAGAGGATAAGGGGTTAGTCCGAGTGGTAATAGAAGTCATAAGGGAGTCATATGTAGTATTGAGGCCAGTAAGTAAATAGGAGACAAACTCTTTGTTAGGAAGTAGACTGCCTGTAGCTGCAAGAGAATCGGCAAGAGCCCGTACCTTGCCAAAATATTCAGTGATATTTTGGGTTCCTTGTGAAAGATGAGTAAGTTGAAAATGGATGTGAAACTCCTTGGCCTGTGATTGAGAGGAAAACATTGCAGTAATAGAATTCCATAGTGCCCGAGAGGTGTTTGAAGAAAGGACATGGTTAACAATGGAGTTGGAGATAGAAGAAAAGAGTATGCTCAGAACTAACTGATCGGTACGTTTCCAAACTGTGTATTCTGGATTGATTGTGGTGGGTTGATTGGGTAAAAACTCAGGGAAAACTGAGCATGAGCCATCAAGAAGAAGAAAGAGGTTTTGACCTTTGCAATAGGTACTAATTTGAACCTTCCAGGGTGGGAAATTATCTGTCGTCAGTTTAGTGGTCACAATATGGGAAAAGGATGATATGATGGAGGTAGCAAGAGTGGAAGATAAGGCAGAGGAGGAAGATATGTTAAGAGGGGGAGGCGGAGGAGGTGGGGGAGTGGAGACAGCCATGGATCAGAGAGAGACAGCTAGTCGTGCTGCTCTAATACCATAACAGAAAGAGAGAATTTGAGGAATAATTTTCCTTGCCTTTCATTTACAACTCATGATATTTATACAAGTGTAAAGGAATAAAAAACCGTTACATCATAGTAGGGAAAATGTCTACAGTACTCTACTATTATTCTAGAATTTTACGTATTTTCTGAATGTAATTTATCTATGGCGTGGCATATAATGTCTTGTGATAAGAACTTATTCTTATCACTTTCTTTGTTAGACATGAGAGTGAATTAAAATTCCGACACTGTAAGTATGCAAACCGAAAAAAGAAATGCACAGACATTTTATGTTTTCAGTTGAACACTAATAACAAAATTTGACTCCCCATAGTTGGGCCAAATACAGCCCCTAGAGAAACTATTTTTTCAAGTGATCTAAACAAGGCATTTGTACTTGAAGTTATCCAACAAATCTAAAAGCTAGGAAGTGCACTTAAGACCCCCTTAAAAGTACTTATTCAATTCTAACACGAAATCCGCCTGGTGAAGGAAGATTGAAACCATAATTTGGATTTCACGTAACAAAATTTTAATAGATGAAAGAAAACAACGTCCAAAAGAATCAAATGCACAAAAGAAGCTAAAGAAATTTCTAGAGCAAAGCCAGCATATCAATAAGAGAACAAGAAAAACTCATTTCAAAACCATAAAACGGGAGACTCCAAAAGGTTAATTTTCTCGTTTATCTTCAGGAAAAAAATGGTGAAAATTTATCTTATTTTTCAGATGAACTCTAAAACTAAAAAAATGGAAGCGAATACCTTTTCGGGAAGACGAAAATTAGTATGCTGGGTGCGAGACCTGCTGAGACTCCTATGTACTCTAATGTAAAAGTTTGAAGCTGAACAGGGAGAGCTGTGTAGTGCTCCGGGAAGATATCAATTCGAACGAGCAGCTGCAAATAGAGAAAGGAAAATTAGTCAAATTGGTGCACTCCTCGTGCACACGTGATGATCTGTAATGGGTTTAGTGAAACGGTGCGTCTTGGCGCACATCAGACAAACGACCTGTAAGGGATATTCGAAACGGTGCGTTCAAGGCTTTCTTCCCCAACTTCCCCTCTCGCCGAACAAACTTCTTTCCGTAGTTCCTCCCTCACCCTCAGTTCCCTTCACCCTCATTTCATCCGCGACGAAAGCAGTTCTTTTTCAAAATGTATGAGAATCGAAGATGCACACAAGAGGAAATCATACGAAAATGGAATATTGAAGCTGCGATTGGTAAAGTAAATACGCACAAGATATATGATGAAATGAAGGTAGAAAAGAGAAGGAAAAAAAAAAATATGAGTGAAGCTTGCTGCGATTGGTTCCCCTCTCGCCGAACAAGCAGTGATTTTCACGGTGCGGAGCCGTGCCGATGACGGAGACGAGAAGGGGCTGGGTATCAAATTGATCGGTGGGAAAGACGAACAAGGGGTGGCCTGTAGTCTGAATCCTCAGAGCAACTTACATCCACTCACAAACATATTTTAATATTTTATTTTTTTCCTTCAAACATCCGCTGTGCAGCTGCATTTGCATACCAAATGCTGCTTTTCATTTTTCTTATGAAAAGAGGTGTTTATAACAGTTATTGTACTATTGCATATTCATTAAGTTAGTTAGGGGTAATAATATATTATACAACCTATTAACTCAATATAAATACGATACAATAATAACGGATTAAGATTAAATTTAATAAATTTTGAGTCAAAACGAATTAACTTATTAAGACAAGATTATTTAACAGATTGATAGCGGATCAACACGTTTTGATCTATTATGACACGTTAAGAAAATTAAAATTAAAATTAAAATTATATATTTATACTTAAAAGTAAAATTGTTAGAATTTTAATTTTGATATTTTTATTATTTAAATTATAATTTAGACTTGTAGTTAGTGTTATTATTTTTATAAATATTGTGATTTTAATATTTATATAAAATTATGTTAAATTTAATAGAGTCAAACAAGTTAATTTTGAGTATATTCAACCCATTTACATAAATAGATTGAAACATATCATATTATATTATGTCGTATTAATTTATTTCATAATATTTACTAATGAATTATTACGGATTGACACAACACGTTATGTTAATAAGTCGTGTTAGAGTTTGAAATTTTAACATGATAAATTTAACGGATTAGATTATGATTGATTTATATAATATAATATACATATTTTAATACGTTACAAATATAATTAGTTAACACGATTTGAAATCTCACACGAAGCATGCGAAGGGTGTGTGACAATGACTACCCGTAGCACTCTCTTTCTCTTTTTTTGAATGAAAAATGAGGGGGAGAAGCCACACTCAGTGCACTCCCCCTCACATGAACAGTGTCATAAACAGTGCATGACACTGTTCATGTCAGGGGGAATGCCCTGATGGCTACTCCCCAACATTGCCCTTTTTGAATATAATATAAATGCTGATGCGGCAGAATCTGGGTGCGCAGGGGTGCACCATTTCGTCTGTACCTAGGCTAGAATACCTGTTGTCTTAAAGAAAAACGACAGTCGTTTGTTTGGTGGACGTGGATTTCGCATCAAACCCGAGTCGTTTTATGACAGCAACCTTAGATCTTACAACATTTTTATTAATTTAATATTTTTAAAAATATATGGTGATGACTTATCATCTAGCTCGACATCCTCAAATTACGATAATAACTAGATAGAATATTCTTTTCTATACAAGAATGAAACTTCAATTTCATTAATTTAGCATTTTTTAAAATAAACAGCCACGACGAAAATATGTGGGATAGAAATACATCCTACAATCGATGTGCTTAATTGAATATTTCTGTAAGTTTATTTAGAAACCTGTAAATACTTCTTATAATGGACAAGAAAAAAACACTATTTTTTAGATGATGGGCATTAGACAACAAAGACTACAAAAGTTTTACAAAGTTGTTTTATAATATCTGGATCAATTCATTCATTTTACACCATTTTTTCAAAGGTGTGTCAACCTCATCCCCTGTACGTGTAGAATTTGAAAACCAGTCGCTATCTTGAAAAATTATGGGAGTATCAATTACTTGCAAAATGTTTATGATAATTGAACTAATCTGGTGATCTGTAGTTTCAATTCTAAAATTTATCATTCTGTTGACTAATGGCTACTAAAACACCAGTAATTATGATGATGATCACAACAGCACGTGTGTGTTTGTTTGCGAGTGAGCAGAGGGAGGAGGACATAGATCCTGTTGAGTTTCACCAACTACTATTCAAGTTCCTAAAAGGAACCTGAACAAAACAGCTTTTGCATCACGGCCCCTACCTTATTAATCTCATCTCACAACAAAGGATAATCACGGTTGTCCAACCCTTGCTAAGAAAGAGAGCAACAAAGGCCAATTAACGGGGAATTTAACCAAATGCGAAATGCGAAAAGCGAAAAGCGAAAAGCGAAAAGCGAAAAGCAAAAAGAACTATTGGGAAAGAACATAATCCACGGGTGTAAAATCCCATCACTACATACAAGCAATACACATCCCAACCTACTCAGAAAATTGAGATCGGTCAAGTTTTGAGGCAGCTGGCTTGTCCAAAAACCACACCAACTTCCCTTTCATTGGCTGCACCATCCTTGCTGGCAGTGACAGGGAGTCAGCTCCCACATCGTCGACTGCCAAGTGTACAGCCTCTGCTTTGCTGTCACCTGTCACAACCACAGCAACGTTAGAAGCTGAGTTGATGACAGGCAAAGTGAACGTGATCCTCTCTGGTGGGGGTTTGGAGGAATCAGTAATAAAGGTTACCCATTCATCTCTCTCATTGAGCACCGAGTGGTTAGGGAATAGTGAGGCAACATGGCCATCAAGGCCCATTCCAAGAAGTATAAGGTCAAACTTCGGGCAATCACTAATCTCAGACACACTGACCACACGAGTTTTCACTAATTGTCGGATGACAAACTCATAGTCATCGGCAGCCTCCTCTGCTGTCATTGAATCATTGATAGAATGCACGTGACTGGGAATTATAGGCACCTGTAATGTAACATGCAGGTGATCTGATGATAAGATTACACACACCCATACCGTTTGACAGTGAAACACCCTATAAGATTTTATTAATACACTAGCACAAGTAATCTAACAACCAGCCAAGGTCATAAAAAAAATTTAAAAAAAAAAAAAAAAATCTAACCAGCAAAACCACTACCTTTGCCCTAACTAGGATTTGATCCCAGGTCCCCTGTACAATGTGAAGGAAGGGACTTCCAAGTAACTAATCCTCACCCACCTTCAAATCTAGATCAGCTACAATATGTCCAAGTTTGAAGAGGATACCAATATGCATAAAAAAAGAACGAAGTGTGGCTTCTTACAAGAATGCTGCTATTCTAAGGCCTCTACACCACTAACTGCTTATGTGGCATAATTTGATTTGGAAGATAAATTTTAAAATTTGAATCTTACAAATCAAATCTTACCATGTAAATGATGTGGATGGTGTGCTCTACACACCTGCTTGATAACAGAATAACTCTTCTTAAAATTACTGTAATATATGATGATTACTTACTAAAGGGACGCTAGTGCTACTGAATTATGCTTCAGCATATGTGGGAATTGATACTCAATTCATTCAATCAAATGCAGTAGAAACTAGTTTTTACTTCCAAAAGTGGGACACTTGACAATGATAAAGATTTATAAATTCCTTGAAAAGTATCTCAGGCATAAGTAGGAGGCTTTACGGGTAAGTAAAGGGCTGCCACAAATACAAGATCGACAGTAATATTTGACATTTAGAAGTGCATAGAGCTGAGACCTAATTTACATATAAACCAAAATCTATTTATGGGAGAACGTCTTTTATTGATGTATTTTCCTGTAAGCAAGAGAATATCAACTTAGTAAGGACCACTTCCCCCATTCACAGAGAAGAGCAAGTAATAAAGGACATGCTTGAATACATTTAGACATACTAAATAGTCAGTCAAAACATAATTGTATTTTAATATTGAATTCTAAGATATGTATTCTCCAAGCCAGCTTTCTAGATACCAGTGGTTCCGAGTACGGCCTTATACAACAATAAAAAAACAGAAAGAACAAAAAATGTATTGACAAGAATAAGATAACTACCTATTATCAAATAATGTTTCAAGATAAGCTTTCTATGAATTAGAAATTAAAACTAATTACTTTGTTACTAAATGATATGCAAAATAACTTCAGATATAAAGAATCTTGTTTCTTTTATTTCTGGGAAGAGCGAGGAATCAATTTTCAATTAAATCTGTATTACCTGATTAAATCTGTATTACTTTGTTGTGGAGAATGGTTTTTGATCTGAAGTATGGTTGTGACTAGGGGAACTTATGATGTGAGCCTCTGGAAATTTATTAGGAAAGGGTGGAAGGTGTTTGCAAAAACACCTCAATTTTGAGGTTGGAGAGGGCACAAGAATTCATTTCTGGTTTGATGAATGGTGTGGTGAGAGAGCTCTATGTTCTGTTTTTCCAGGTGTTCTCAGATTGGCTGGAAATCAGCAGGCTGCTGTCTCAGATGTGTTGTGTTGAGCCAATGATAATGTGCATTGGAGTATGATCTTTTCCACGAGAAATGCACAGGATTGGGAAGTTGATGAGATAGCAGGTTTTTCCAGCTTTCTTTATTCCAAGAAGATAGGAGGAAATGGGAGAGATAGAATGCTGTGGCAACATTCGGGGAGTAAAAAGTTTTCTGTTAAATCTTTTACATTTGCATTTTTTACTTGGACTGTGGCTTTAGGAAAGATTTAGACGGTTGGTAATTGAAGGAAATGTGGGATGATCATAATAGAGTGGTGTTACATGTGTAAGAACAATGGTGAATCAATTGACCATCTTCTTCTACATTGCAAGGTGGCTAGAGTTATGGGCCGGTATTTTTAGTAGAGCTGGGTTGACTTGGGTTATGTCCAAGAGTGTGGTGAAACTTTTAGCATGTTGGAATAGGCATCATCATAGCTCTCAACTGCAGTGGCGTGGAGGATGGTTCCTTTGTGCTTATTGTGGTATATATGGAAGGAAAGGAATGAGAGTGCTTCAACAACGAGGAGAGAGCTGTGGAGGAAATATGGAACTTTTTTGTGTTTTCTTTGGCTCAATGGTTTTCTGCTATTGTATTAAGGGAGGAAATGTTCATGAGTTTTTGCTTTCTTTTCAGCTTTCTAGAATGTAATTAGGTGTCTCTTTTGTATACTTCCTGTATACATGGGCTTTGCCTTTTTTCATTCAATCAAGAAAGTTTCTTACTTATCAAAAAAAAGAAAATCGACACAAACAGACTATCCTCTTTCATACCCATAAACATAGGCAAGGACGCAACCCCGAAGTGACATTAGAAAACTAGTTCATCCAGACCACCATCCCATGAGATCTCTTCCATATCTAAGTGCTTTTTTTCCAGGCTATTTTAGACCCATCAAGTTCTTCTAAGAACTCTGCAGTTTTATACCATCATATATTTGCTTTTACGGGTTCAACAAACTAAAGGCACTGCCAATTGATGATAAAGTGTAGAAAGTTATTCCAATGGTTTGCTACACAAACCATTGCCCTACTCATGAAGTTCTCTATCTGAAGCTGCATTCAGCATATAGAAGCTAGGATTTGAGTAATGACGAAAGACATAGTCTGTAAGAGCAAGTGAGCAATAATAAGAATTAATATCACAAGATCATAAAGCAAAAAGCAGACAAACATCCTATCTCCCCATGACCATCACAGCCACTCAATTTCACTTACATTTTTACCTACAATAAAAATTATATCCCCATGAGCAACACCAATCATTAGAGAGAAGTGGGAATAATGTAGACATTTAGCTGTTATTATAGCATCTACATAGAAACAAAAAAAAAAAAATACAGCATAAAATGGCTAAGCAGCCACCTAAATAATATTTACCTAAAGTCCTTCCTCCGTATTGACACTATATTTTGTAAGAACCTTCTTCTTAGCTGCCAATTTTACAAGATTGGAAGTCCACAAACGAAGAAAACCTTAACAAGTATAAAGCAGTTGTAAAGACTAGAAATGACATCGAGATATTAAAGGAACTCTGAATTTTAGCAGCAGGTACAAGTTTCAGCATGGTACAAACTCAACTAAAAAAATATGATAAGCACCTACTACTTTCATACACATATTTTGAATCCGCACAATAGTTAAAGAGCTGAATCATTTGGTGCTTCCTATCAACAGGAAAATCCAAAAGATCTTACCAATCACTCTACACAAAGAAAGTAATGACAGTCTTAAGGGTGTTAAGAAGACATTTGGTGCCAAATAAATTGGCGGATAAGTTGGCCTCAAGTAAATGTTCCAGTAACTGGAAGGATCTGGACCAATTTTGAGGAGGATTTGAACTGCCACTAAATCCATAAGAGACTCCTGTATCTGGCTAGCAGTAGGGAAACTAGGACAAAATCATCATCCTCCATTTTCATTTTTCCCCCTTTTTCCCCTTTTTGTTTCCAAAAAAGCAATTAAGGTGTCTAAACAGAAGGCATGCAATGCTCAAGGATGACAACCAACTGCATTTACTTTCCTCCCCCTCCAACCTTTCTGAAAACCGAACACAGCCTATATATACTTATATAGATAGGTAAAGTGAAAAAAGACACAAATATATGAAGTAAGAGGTAAAAACCTTGGACAATAGGCCATCCTTTGCTAGCTTATAATTGCTGTCAGCATGAGTTTTTGCCACAACACGCTCGTCAGCCCAAAATATATACCATTTGGCCCAGTCTACAGTCTTGTTGTAAGGAGCATCACAGAGTTTCCTGTTTTTCACATCGTCATTAAACCAAGTACCAAAGTCATAAATGCTAAAACTAGAGAAATCGTGAGGCAAACAAAAGGAAGGCTTTGATACCTCATTAAGCCAACAAGAGAACCACCAGACAACGCAATGGAAAAGACACCCCGCTCTTTCACAGATGCCTCTGATAATTCAGCAATATAGTCTGCCAAATCAGTGCCAAGCTCATCCAAACTTTCATGGATTCTCACCTCCCCTCGATCGTTACAAGCCCCAGAGAGAGACATTCTTTCAATAAGTTTGACAGCTCTATCTGGAAACATAAGAACAACAAGAATACCAAACTTTGGATTGGTTTATTTTTCAAAAATACAATCAGAACCTTCAGAGAGAGCCATGCTTTCAACAAGCTTAATTAGAATCAATATGACATCAATTCACAAAGTAGTCATCCTCCTTGTAGCTCATAAGCTGCGAATTATACAAATACATGTGAACATAAAATCTAGATCATTTAAAATTCTACAGAGTCCATGACTGTTTTTTTTTTTTTTCAAACAACAATTTGAGATATTAGAAAAAAGAAATTATGAACAACTATATGGTAACACAAATCAATCTGTGCATGGAGTCAAAATTGACGAGAAGAAGACAATCCTACAAAAGGGTATGATAATTATACAGTTTATGGTCCAGAGATCAACGCAAAGGAACCAAAATCAAGTCAAACTGACAAATTTCACTGCAAATACAGGCATCTGTCACAGCTAGTTCGTAAAAACACCCTCGACTCAGAACCCCATTACACAAAGAAGATAAAAAAAAAAAACTACAAAAAAATTAACAATCCCATGCAGTCTAGGATTCCCGACACTGCGGCATGTCGAAGAACAAAAATACAACAAAAGAGAAATGCTTACAAAGGTGGAGGAGAAGAGGTGTGGCAAAGAGAAGAAAGAAATTGGCGAAGGTGGAAGATTGGTATGAATAAGGAACTATATCATACTGCGGAGAAACATTATTTTCTAATTCATTTAATCTGATTGTAACAAAAACCTTCACAAGAAGTTGAGAAGAATTTTAACCTGTGGGCTTCCACGTGCATCCAATGACCGTGACAAAACACACGCACAAACAAAACAACTCTCTCTCTCTCTTCGAAGTAAACGGATAAAACTAGATAGAGAGTGAGAATGAATAAATAACTCACTCTCTCTCTCTCTCTCCGCTTTTCACAGATGATGATGATGATGATGATGATGAGAAAATTGCTCAATCCTAGATCCTCTGCGAAAACATCTGAGACAGAAACCAAAATGAACATAAAATAAAAGAAAAAAATTCAATAAATCCATGTAAATCTTATGGGTTAAAACTGACAAGGAAACGAAAAGTTCTAGTTGTCAGTTTTACAGAAGAGCAGAGCCATGGGAGACTAACCCAACACCCGTCCATAGCTGACGCTGAGAAATATACAAATAGATTTCCCCGCCTTGCAAGATAAATAATAAGAAAATAATTAAGAAAATAATTATTAATATATTGATATTTTTTATATTTTTAAAAAATATTTAAAATAATAAGAAATTTAAAAAGATGAATTTTATCTAACGATAAATTTAAGCGGTAAAGTTTGAGCGACATGGTAGCAGTGTCCAAAATGAAATATAGATTTCTATTAAAGGTAGTCGGACTTATTTAAAATTTTAACCTTTGATTTGTTTTAGAAAAATGAGATGAGATGTAATAAAAATTAAAAAATTAATAATAAATTATTTTAATATTTTTTTAATATTTATTTTATTTTAAAATTTAAAAAAATTATATTAAAATTTGAAAAAATAAATTTTTTATTTTATTTTATATAAAAAAAATTTTAAAAAATATAAAGATAAATTTAAAATAATAATGTCTTAATTTATCCCGTAAGTTTTCCTTTTAAGGAAGAGTAATTTTTTGCTTAGACAGGTAGTTGAAATGAAATTAGATGAAATAAAATTTGAGAATTAGATAAATATTATTAAAATATTAATTTGTAATATTATTATTATTTTAAAAATTAAATATTTTAAATTATTTATTATATTTTTAAAATTTAAAATAATTATAATAAGGGGATGAAATACTTTTATCTAAATATTCTGTTTTTCTTTTCCCACGGTCTTTGCTTACTTTTTAATTTTCGTTTTGATTGTCTCCTCAAAAGCAGCTATCGACACTTTTTATATGTTTCTGTATGTATTGTGTGATACGCTTTCCCTCGTCACCATCCCATATGTTCCACTACTGAGACAGGTCTGTACCGGGTAGAGATGCACACTGACTGCTGACACGTAAATACAATATTTCTTTTGAGTACACACGGTCTGAAGTCAAAGTCATTGGGGCCATTGATGGTCCAACTCCAAGTTGCATGTATGCTCCAAAGCTGCGAAGAGTGGATGGCCGGATTTTATTAGGTACTGGGTCTTGGTACTCAGTAAAATTCTATTCATCATTTTTTATATTATACGTCACATTTTTTTTTTCTTTTATCAAATGTTTGATATATGGATAATTAATAAAAAAAAATCAATTAGTTTTAAAAAAATAAACCTAAAAAAATAATTAAAAAAAGTTAATATATAATATAGAGAATGATGAATAACAAAGCTCTGTTCATGAATTCGAAGGATGTTGCTGTTTTTTCCCTCTTTTTTTAGGAGAAGTTTGTTGTATAATTCATCGGGACAGGTTTGGAAATAAAATCTTTTCAAATATTTTTAAATACTTTCTATTATTATTTATTATTTTATTATTATTTATTACCTATTTTTATTAGTATTTATTACTTTTTTAATGCTATTTAATATTTTATTATTATTTTTTACTTATTTTTTATTATTATTCATAAATAATTTCTAAGATTCTTGACATCGAATGTAACGTTTTCTCAAGAAGTCTCGTGATTATAATGTTCTGTTTTATTGTTGAAAGAGTTTATGCCATTTCAATCTTTGGGTCTACTCCTTAATTATAAAAACCAACTTTATGTCATCTTTCATGGTGTTGCATTGAATACATCATTGTCAACCATCATTTTCTTTACTTCCTGCAACTTACACGCCATAGAAATAGAAATAATGAGCATATAAATAATCAGTTGGAATCTCTCTACGTCAAAATCAATCTGTTAGTTGAGGTGAGATAAATAAAAAAAAATTGAGTTGATATTAAAATTAAAAATTGAATAAAATATGTTAAATCTAAGGTTTCAAATTTCGTATCTACGTGTGGATTTTGATGATAACAAATAAATTCAAGTTTCAAGTTCAAATTATTTACGCAATGAAGCGAAGCGCACATCAAGCATAAAAGAACAAGTCTACAAATGAAGCTCATATATTATTTTTGTACATCTATTGATAAAATTCGAAATTGGATTAAGGTTCCAAATTACTCTTTTTTCTCATAAAACATCAAATTACTTTTTTCACGTATCAAGACATTTTTAAATGTCTTAGTTTTGAAAATTATGTTTTTCACATGTGCATAACATCATCAAACAAAATAATTTCAAAAATTATATTTTTTTTATAAAAACTTGAATTTATAAGATGATTGATTATTATATTTGACATGTGCATATTTTGTTTGAAAGTCTTGAAGGGAGGTGGTGTGTTTTTTTGACAAATGTAAAATGTAGATGATTTTGTTTGAGAATCTTAAAGGGTGGTTGTGTGTTTTTTTGACAAATGTAAAAGGTAAATGATTTTATTTGAAAATATTAAATGGTGGTTGTATGTTCTTTGGACATATGCAAAAAGAAAATGATTTGGTTTTAAAAATAAATCATGCTCATTTTTTTATGTATGAAAAGTAAAATATTAGTTTGATTTCTTTGAAAATGAATGGAGTTGTATTTGACAAATGCAAAAATGAAATGTTTTTATTTGAATTTTTTGAAAAGTGAATAGTGCTCTTATTTGGTATGGGAATCTTTTTAAATTTGAAATTGAAGACTCATTTACCTATAAATAGCTCACTTGAGTTTTGCAAAAATCACAATAAGAGCTTACACATCTATTGTTAAGTTTTGCATCATTCTTTCAAAGCTCTCATTCTCTCTTTTTAAAGTTTTGAGCATTAATTCTTGTTCTTTTTTAAAGAGATATAGGTTGAGCTGTATTGTTTCTATCTCACTCATTGAGGAGTGTACTTTGATAGTCTACCCACTATCAACTCTTGTATTTGTAAGAGGGTGCGTATAACCCTTGTGTGTGTAGAAGGTGTTCTACACGGGAAATAGTTAAATCACCAAGTGTGAGGTGATTGGAAGTGTAGAGGGCGTTCTACACGGATTCTTTGGAGCGGTGCTGCTCAAAAATATAATAGGTTTCTATCTCTACGTAAAGGAGATTGACTAGTGAATTCGAGATTCTCAAGGAGTAGCTTGAGGCGAGAACGTAGATAGTGGGGCTGAACATCGTAAAAATACTGAGTTTACTTTCTCTTACCCTACTCTTTACATTTCTTACAGTTTTATATTCTGTTTATATTTTATATTGTGTATTTGATTAATAAGTGTTAATTTTTATAATATAACCCAATTCACCCTCTCTTTTGTGTTAGTTATCTGGGCAACAAAATATTATTAAAATAATTTTTTTAATATTATTTTTATTTTAAGATTTTAAAAAATTGAATTGTTTATTTTATTTTATGTGAAAATTTAAAAAATTATACTGATTAAATGAGATAAAATAAATAAAATGAATTGATAGGAATTGTGAAAATAAACTAGAGGCGAGGATGGTGAGTGTTCAAGTATACATAAAGTTCCCTCCCACCAAATCAGAGCCCCCGCATCCGCATCATTACAAATCAAGACTTCCTACCCCAGTTCGAGGAATCTTTTGCATTATCAAAGCATGACATACTGGTGGGATCCTACTTCCTGCATTGTTTGCTCCTTATGAGGGTGTAGCAGGAGCCAGGAACCATGCCTTGGCTGATAATCTTGCCTCACCTTTCATTTTACCACTATTGACAAGAAATGAATAAACACCTTAATCCTACTCTTGAATGAATGAGTAGCCGTACAATGAATTTTATTATATTTTTACAATGTATTTAAGTTTTTTTTTATTTTTTTATCATTTTATTTTAAGTATTTTTTAACATTCTCAATTACTAAGAAAAAATATATATATATATATATATAATTTTATTAATATTCACATTCTTAATCACTAAATAAAATTTCAAAAAAATTAAATATTAAAAAAAATTATAAAATAATTATAAAATGATAGTAATTGTATCATTTTTCTAAATGAAATCCCACTTCTCGTATATGAAGTATTAGTATCACCTGAGATTCTTTTGTAGAGTTGAGTTGTAAAATAACATTTGTGGTAGGAGAGAGGACAGTACATTTTCAAATTTGTAGAAATACTGTTCATAACTAAGCAAATTTGTAGATACATATGCAGATGCATAATATAATACAATCCAATTTAAGGTCATATTATGCAAATATGTAGAGATACATAATAATCTAATGCTAGTCCTCTTTAAAGGGAAAAAAAGTTCCTTACTTTGTTGCTCAATTATTTTTTGTTCTTTTTAATAATTAGAAGCGATAATTAAGGGTCATGCAAATAATAATAATAATAATAATAATAATAATATAAAGTAATCAAATAAGCATGAAGTCATCCCTCGCCACACGTCTTCATGCTTCAATGAACAACCTCTCTAATATCAAAAGTTGTCTCAAATAAGATAATGGAAAACTCCAAAAACCATCAAACTCCTTAATTTCTGTCTAGATCTGATCACAAAGCCTCCCCTTGCACATGTATGGTGCTTGGTGGGGACTTGGCCTCTCTCATGCGTAGTTAGTTGCTGAAACACAATCAAATAAAGATCCTATTTTATTTTTTCTTATAGGAATTTTAGGGTTCCACTAAAGGAATTATTTTTAATACCATTCAGAGTATTTTTGGGACCCCTTTTCTTTTTTATGTGATTAGTTAATTGCTATGATCGAGTTAAAATGGTGTCAAATCCATGTCACGACATAATGCCCATCCCTTTGCTGATGTTGAAGTGGAAGATCATCAATTTCTTAAGAAATTGGGCAAGAGAAAATTTCGGTGACTCAATTTTGATGCAAAATGAAATACCATAAATATCAGAAAAAAAAAAACTTTAAAATATATGAATCCTCTTTCACTAGAAACAAAGCTATTGCTCTAATACTATTACAAAATGTAAAAATAATAAGAAAAAAATATATTATATTTTTGCTTTTATATATAGTTTTATATTCTCATACAAGGACATATAGGGATCTATATTATGGCACATTTTTCTGCATGAAAATCAAGATTATTCCTTGATATTCGCGTTAGGATGTATGGTATTTGAAGTAGAAATTGGAGTTATTTTCCATGGAAATTGATCTCTCTACATGGAAAGCTATGTGAAGAAGTTTAGAAACGTAGCTCATCTTCTTATACTAGACAGGACCACACCGTGCATAAAATAAACAACTGACAAATGTACCAAACAGTTACCAGGAATACAAGAAAAGGAAGAAGAGAAAGCAACAGACAAAAAGCTGGTGTTGTGGTGGTTTTGGCTGAAAGCAACACAAAGCCAACAAATGACTTTTATTTTTATTTTTTTGAGAGGAAAATGGTAATCTATTTATTAATAACTGACATTACAAACGAATTTGAAACATAAATTATAAGTTAATTAAGCGACGATCTGTAACTCCCCAGTACACTGAAAGTAACTGATATTTTCTAGTCCTAGCTGCAAAACTCTTTAGAACACAGTCTGAGAGACAGTTTGAAACTCTATTCTAAGATAGAGCGACAACCAACTAAACAAAACCCACTTACGTACTAAGACGAAATAAGGAACAAACTCTAAAATCCACAAGTCCTCGAAATAATATTTTCTTGTTTTTATTAAAGCTAAAAGATAGAAAATAAAACTAAAGTTGGGAAATTTAAATCCTAACGAGCTATTATCAACGTTGGAGGAATTTAAATGACAAACAACAAAAAGCAAACAATAAAAAAATAAAAAAGTAGGAGGCCACTATTGTCAATAGCGCGTGAAAGCCACGCGTCACCTTTAGAGAGTTGTGGAGAGGTCAGGCAACTATCTCCGACGACCTGAACCTGACAGCCTCGCGTGTGGTTACGGAGAACCCCTCCAATGGTGGGGCCTGGAGAGTGATCGTCCACTGTAAATGAATTAAAACTTATAGGCTGGTTTGTTTTTAAAGATGAGATGAAATGAGATGAGATAAAAATTAAAAAAAATATATTTTTGTAATATTAGTTTTATTTTGAGATTTTAAAAAAATGTTTTGAAATTTAAAAAAAATAATTTTTTATTATATTTTGTATAGAAATTTGAAAACGTACAATGATGAGTTTGAAATGTATTTTTAATTTTTAATTTCATCCTCATAAATAAACGAGGTCATAATATTAGCAGTTGAAATTGGTGAAAGATAATCATACCCTAGGTTGGTTGGTTTCTTTTTAGATACACAAATAATCTTATCTCATTATTACAATTTTTTAAAATTCTCTTACAAAATATAATAAACGATTCAAACTTTTTAAAATCTTAATAATATTAAAAAATAACATTATAATAATATTTTATTTAAAATTATCTTATCTTATCTCAATATCCAAACAAGCTTTAGTCAAAATAGGGATACAACATTGTTGTGTAGGCATCTATCTATCTAACTTTGAACAAATTCCCACCCTTTCAACCTTCAAAGTAATATATCTCTTTGAGCATTTTCACATTATATTTTTAAATGACTAATTTTACACAATCGTAAATACATAACTATTTTGAAAAACAATAAAATTCACTATTAAAAAAATAACTTTTTTCATGTCAAATTCATATTTTATTCAATTTTTTCAAGATGATTACATGACAATATTTCAATATACGATTATATATATATATATATTTTCTCTTTCTCTTTGAATTTGAATTGCTTTTTAATCATAAAATAAATCAACAATTCATCCATCAGTTTGGAACCAATTTTTGGTGCTTATACAAGTGGGTGGGACCCACTCAGCATATCAAATATTCTATTAGAGTTTCTTCGTATAGTTCCAATTTTTTTTTTCAAAATTAGATTCATTAAATTATATACAAGAGGAGATAATAAAAGACCTATAAAGAAACAGGTACGCTGTAGCAATAAAAAAAAAAATTGAAACCAAATAAATAGCCAATAAATTGAATCCGGAGCCAATTTATGAACTATGCGATTTTCGGCGGCGTCTAGATACGGAACACTATAGTCAAAGACTCAAATGTTTTGACATAGTCAGGAGATTTTTCACCGCACCCTAATCCTTTCCATATTTATTGATTACGTTATTTTGGTCCTCGAGGAAATTAAAGAAATGTAAATAGATTAAGGCCCAAAGCAGCTCGGCCTTAATTAAATTGGACAAATTGTGATGGAAGGGGGCCTCAGTTATTGCACTGATGAAGCCCAATCCACGAATTGAACCAGCAGGTTCTGAAATGAAAATTTTTCTTCATCATTTCTACACCACATATTATATATATATATATATATATTTATCAAATGTGCGGTATATAAATTGTGAACAGAAGAATTTAATTAGTTTAAAAAGAATAAAATTAAATAAATAAAAATAAATAGATGTTGGGTAGAAATGATGAGTAAAAAAGTTGTCCCTGGATTGAGTTTTGGCTTCTTTTAACTAACTCTAACCTCATGAACGTGCTGTGCACAAATACATCCTTTTTCTTGCACCTCCTACACTTTTATAGTACCTTTTATAAAAACGAACCTGGAGCGAGCGAGACACCAGGAATGCCACACGAAAGTTACATTTTGTACTAGATCACTTCATCCAAAACAAGGAAAAACTTTATCATCTCATTCTTCAATACGATCTCAAGAGTAAGATTCATCAGTATTCGAGGTACAGGTATACCTTTTTATGCATTCCAAATGGAACTTTTAATCTCCAATCCTTCTGTTTCCGGCTAAAAGGTCTACCTTTGCTTTGAGGGTCCCTGTTTTCCTTCACATTAGCCAACTTCCACACACAACTCTCTAATTCCGTTTCTATGGAATCCAGCACAAAGATTCCATCCTTATCAAGAGCTTTCGACTCCACATCGACATAGCACACTCTCATAGGCATGTCCTTAAACCGGTCTAAATCATCTGGTACCTTTAGCAATCTCTCTGCCCCTGGAGATGATACCTACGAATCAAAGTACAGTGTTTTTTATAAACAAACTACAACGTGAAGGGTTTATATAGCAGATAAATATGAAATTATGGGAAAATTCAATAGCATAACTATTAAAGCCTTGCGTACTGACTGCAGAAGAAATCTAGTCACCCAATACCTCAAGAGCCAAATTATCAGGTACTTTTCCAATTTCTCCAACTTCATCCAATCTTTTCTTGAATTCTTGACTATAGCTTTCAAGCTCCTCCATGCTGGGACAACCATATCTGATGAAAGCAATACTTGGATCTTATAAAAAAAAAAAACTATGTTTGAAAAACAAAATATCATAAGTTATCTCCTCTACCGAAGATGGGATGTAGCTATAGCTACAGACAAACATAAAGAAAATATGAAAAAAAAAAAACTTATAAAAGACCCCGTCAAACAATCAGATTGAGAAAATTAACAATCGCAAGAGCTAGTATTTTGACCATATGATACGCTACCATTTATAGTTTTTTAGAAAATGTTTTTTATTGGAAAAAGTAACCACATCCTAGCTACAAAAGGTCAGCCTTACTCATTTGACAGTTTATCTAGTCTCACATAAACATATCCGTGGGGAGTTGTCTTGAAAGCAAAGAGTTTCATGTCATCGCCAAACTGCAACAAGACGTCAAGGGCAATTGAGAGAGCCCCCTCACCCCATGGGACATCTTGCAACACAACACCGCCACCATCACCTCCATCACCAATCTATAAACCATTTTTTTTTATAAGTCTATCAACCATTTTCATCCACTAAAATGTTAACTTTGTGTAGCTGAACGAAATTTGAGATGTAGATCATTGAAGCCAGAACAGTGTACCTCAGGCTCAGCCTCCTCCTCCTCTTCCCATCCATCTGTGGATTCCCCCTCTTCATTTGGCACGCCTGCAAATATAAAACAAATAAATAAATAAATAAAATTGAGCTAGGATACATTACACTATCTATCACCAGGAAAACAGAAAGCTGGAACTGAGAAGTTTACACAGCTACTTCTACTCGTGAAGTCTAAGCATGCATCAAAAGGGAAGATTACATCTATAATTTCCGCACTGAACAATAGGAGAAAGATAACCATTGAGCGCCGACTCTATGTGGCATATATGTGTAATACATTAAAGAACTGTGTCAACAGCCAGAAATATACCTATGAAGCTGAACATAATCAGTCAAATCTTAAATCCTGCAATGAATGACGAAAAATGTATAATTTTTTTTTTCTTTTTCTTTCCCAAGATTTATATTTCAAGGAAATTCAGAGAAGTACTAGTATCCCATGATTAAGTATATTTAATCGTACAAGACTTTTAAAATGCCAAAAGTATTAAACTCACAGAATGGTTTCAAATCTTTAGAAGCGTAGAATAAGAGAGAACATAATGGCGAATAAACTGGTTCATATATGTTTCAAAAACAAAACTGGTCTATACATATCCGGAGTATTGGAATTTTAGCATACACCGGAAGAACATGCCGAAAAGGAACATATCAGGGTGACAGGGTCCTCAGGGTTATCGAGTTATTTCCAAGCCTTCAAAGTTCAAACCCATCATACAACAGTGCAAAGCAGCATTTTCGTTCTCAACGAATTACATGACAACAGTAGAGCTCTTTCTGCTCGATGTAGGAAAACAAACCAAAAGGAAAAAAGAAATAAAGTAAAGTAATTTCAAAATCTCCCGAACCCAGAAACAAAAAATAGAGGCTTACATTGAAATGAGTCTTCTTCTTCGTTGGCCTCGAACTCGATATCTTCTTCCGAGGACCAGGAGCTTGTAGTGCTCGCAAACCGAAGAGGAACAACAAAAGAAGAAGAAACAGTGGAGTTGGGTTTGAAAGGGAAGCGGAGCAAACGAAAATGACGAGGGTTTGGAAGAAACTGTGTCTGGGGAGGGAAGGAAGCTAAGAAAGAAAGCCTTTTCACAGACGACATAGATGGGGAGGAAGATGAAAGCGAGCTGCCAGTTCTGCGAAGACGAAGTAGAGCCTGAAGATTGCTGCACTTCATTGTCCTCGCGGCGCTTTCCGGGCGCCTTAAAAGCATTGGGGTGGGCTGGGGCTGCCGCCTGGTAAACGAGGTTTGTTGAGCTTTCATAAACCTTTTTATAAAGAAAAATGTTAGGATCCCTATTCTTTTCTCGATTTGGTTTTTTTTTTTTTTTTTAGTTTTTTTTTTCAAATGATTTATATATAAATATTTTTAAATAATATTATGATTTTTTTTTTATATTTTTAAAAAATATTTTAAAATGTTAAAAAATCATGTAAATTAAATATAAACATATTTTTTAAAAATATATATAAAAAAAACACAACATTATTTAAAAACACTTGTTAGAAATCATGGGAAAAAAACCAAAAAAAAAAGCAAATCGGGGAAAGAGTAAAGATCTAAAGTAGGATCCTAGCATTACTCTTTTATAAATATCTTCGCATAAATAAATAATATATCGACTTTTTTTATAAAGAGAACCGCTTCTAAGAGCAAATGTATTTGATTGATCATCCTAATATTCAAAATTTGAAGAATATATAATTTTTTATCTTTTAATGAATCAAGCATGAAGTCTACATTAGATTAGCTATCACATTCTTTATAATAATAAGATATTGTTATTTTTTATTTTTTATATTTATTTAATTATTTTATTTATTTTATTTTTATAATCCTCAATAACCTCTAACAATTATATTCGTATTCATTTTTTTTATGAAAAATATATTTAAATATTTTATATATATATATATTTAAATAATTTAATTTGATACCTAAATAATTGTTTTTTAACTAAATTTTGAAAAATATATTTTCTTCTTCCATATTAAACTTTTGGCCTTTGAACTATTTGTATGTAGATGAGATTATTAGCAATATACCCTCTGTTTTATCCAAGTCTAGGACAAGATCTCTATGAGTATGCAGATGGATCCCTTCCCTGTCCGGACAAATTTCTCACTCCTAGGATAGTTGAGATCTCTTCCATTACTGAATCAGCACCCAAAATCAACCCAGAATACCTTACCTGGATGAGAACAGATCAACTTGTTCTCAGTATTTTTTTCTCATCTATCTCTGATTCTATTCTCTGCCATGTTCTTCGATCACCAACCTCCCACGCTCTCTGGAACTCTGTCCATAAACTCTTTGCCTCCAGTATTCAAGCCAAGGAATTCCAACTACGTTTTCAACTCACCCATCTATCTCGAGGCGATTAGTCAATCTCAGATTACTTTAACAAGGTTCGAAGTATCTCCGATACTCTAGCTACTATTGGCCACCCCCTCCCAGACCAAGAAATTGTTCCTTATTTACTTACCGGCCTTGGACCAACATATGAAGGTTTTGTCACCTCGGTTACCATCAGACGTGATCCTATTACTCTTGATGAACTATATCAACTTTTTTTAGTTCACGAAAGTCGTATGGCTCATTTCCTCAAACCAACATCGGAGATCTCTGTGAACCACTCCTCATATGGAGGACGAGATCAGCGTGGTCGTGGCTCTTCCCGTGGTGGAAGACAAGGTCGTGGCCGAGGTCGATCTAATGGTCGCAGCGATCGTGCACCCTCTGGATCATTTTCTCAAGCATCTGGTGCTCACCTGCCAACATGCCAGGTTTGCCAAAAACAAGGTCACGTCGCACTCCAATATCGTTACAGATTTGATCATGCCTACCAATTGGAACCACCATCCTCTTTCCCTGCTTCTCAAACCTTCACCCATCTTTCACCCTAATCTTATGCAGCCCAATACCCTGCTCCCAACCCATATACAGACCATACCTAGTATCCAGACTTCGGAGCCACACATCACCTTACCCATGACTTCGGCAACCTTAATCTGTCCAGTGAACCCTACTCTGGTCATGATACAGAGCGAGTTGGTGACAGATCGTGCCTTCCAATCCAGAACACTGGTGATTCCTCTTTCATCTCTAACTCCTTTGTTTTTCATTTACGTGATCTTCTACATGTTCCTAATATTTCTAAAAATCTGGTCTTTGTTCATCAATTTTGCTTCATAATTATTGCTTCTTTGAGTTTCATTCAACTCATTTCAATGTGAAGGACAATCGGACCAGGAAATGCCTCCTCACAGGACCAACCCTTAATGGGCTCTACGTCATCCGTCTAGCAAAATCTACATCGCTGTCTCCTTCCATTTCAGCTCATGTCGGCGAACGATCTTCTCTTCCTCAATGGCATCAACGGCTGGGACACCCATCGCCGAAGATTGTCTCTTAAGTCCTTCGGACACACTCTCTGCCTGTTCACTATAAAGAGTCCCTCTCACCATGTCAAGCGTGCCCTCTTGCCAAGGTCCGTCAGATCCATTATGTTTCACTTGGGCCCTCCTCTACTCGGCCCTTAGAGATAGTCAGTGCAGATTTATGGGGTCCATCTCCTGTAATTTCTAACAATGGCTATCATTGTTATGTTTCCTTTATAGATCATTTTATTCGCTATACATGGTTCTTTCCTTTGAAATTAAAATCTGATGTGCAGCAAGTTGTCGCATCTTTTCTTCCTTTTGTTGAACTTCTTTTTAATAATAAATTACTTACCCTTCAAACAGACAATGGGGCCGAATTTAAGCCCATCACAACTCAATGTTACAAATTAGGCATCAATCATTGTTTCTCGTGCCCCTATGCCCATCAACAAAATGGTCTAGTAGAGCGCAAGCATCGACACATTGTCGAAACTGGACTTACTCTATTAGCCCAATCCTCACTTCCTCTTTCTTTTTGGGTTGAGGCCTTTCAAACATCTATTTACCTAATTAATATTCTCCCATCCAAAATTCTTCATTACAAATCACCTCATTTTATGGTTTATAATAAACACCCCAATTATAAATTTCTCAAAGTTTTCGGTTGTCAATGTTGGCCCAACCTCCGTCCTTATAATAAACACAAACTCAATTATCGTTCTATTTCTTGCATTTTTATGGGCTACAGCCCATCCCATAAAGGCTACATATACTTTGAGCCCATTTCCAAATGTACTTACATATCCAGGGATGTCCTTTTTAATGAGTCTATTTTTCCCTCTCCTCACGTCCAGCCCAAACCCTCGTCTGGCCCATCCTCCCAGTCTCAAGTTACACTTCCTTTATTCCCTCCATCCATGTTAGGTCCCGGCCCAGGCCCACTAACTCAATCCACTTCTTCCCCCCTACGCAGTCCTAACCCACTATTTTCATCTTCCTCTTCTCCTTCGATATCCTCTCCGTCGACATCTTCTTCCTCTGCAAACCCTAATCCTTCATCTCTCTCGTTCGATTCTTACTCTAATCCCATCATTCCTCCTCTCATTCACTCTCGTCTCCCTCCACGTTCCCCGATCATCACCAGGAGTCGCACGAATTCTCTGCACCCTCGCATCTCAACTGACGGCACGATCCCATATCCACGGCGTCTCTGTCTCACTACCATGGTGGAGGTTCCGGATGAACCCTCTAGCTTTGCCGTGGCCTCCAAACACCAAGACTGGTATGATGCTATGACCGATAAATTTAATGTCTTGATTCTTACCAAAACTTGGACCTTTGTACCTCCCGATCCCTCCTTAAATGTTGTTGGTTGCCGGTGGGTATACAAAACTAAATACAACTCAGATGGCTTCTTTGCAAAAAGGAAAGCCCGCTTGGTGGCTAAGGGTTATCACCAACAGTCTGGCTTAGACTATGGTGAAACTTTCAGTCCTGTCGTTAAACCAACAACCATCCGTTTGATTTTATCTATTGCTATTACTCAAGGGTGGACCTTACAGCACATTGTTGTACAAAATACTTTTTTACATGGTTCCTTGACTGACACTATCTTTATGCAGCAACATCAGGGGTTTATAGACCTGAAATTCCCAAAGCATGTTTGCAAGCTTAATAAGGCAATTTACAGCCTTAAGCAGACTCCCCGTACATGGTTTGTACAGTTGAGTAATTGGCTACTTGGGTATGGCTTTTCTGCCTTTAAATTTGACCCATCTCTGTTTATCCTTCACTCTGGTGATCTGCATATTTTTCTTCTTGTTTACGTTGATGATATGATCATTACTTCTTCCAAACCTGAAGTCATTAATTTTCTTATTTTTGATCTGGGCAAAACATTTCCTGTTAAGGATCTTGGGAGATTATCTTATTTTTTGGGGCTTAAAATTGATTACTCCCCTACGGGTATATTTGTTTCTCAAAGGAAATATATTAATGACTTGTTGATCCATAGTAAGATGACTATTGCCAAACCTATGTCCTCCCTTATGGTTGCCTCTCTTAAATTGTCTCAGTTTGATGCTCTTGAGTTTAGTGATCCCACTCTGTTTCGCAGCATTGTTGGAGGTCTTCAATACCTCTTAATGACTCGCCCTGACATAATATTCTCTGTGAATAAAGTTTGTTAGTTTATGCACTATCCTAAGGATTCTCACTGGTCTGCAGTTAAAAGGATTGTGCGCTATCTAAAGTCGAGACTTAATCATGGCTTATTCTTTAGTTCCTGCTCCAAGTTCACCCTTCAAGCATACACTGATACTGATTGAGCTGAGTGTCCAGATGATAGGAAATCGATAGGAGGTTTTTTTGTATTCCTTGGTCGGCATCTTATCTCTTGGAGCTCTAAGAAACAAGGAACAGTCGCCCGTTCTAGCACTGAAGCCGAATACAAGCCTCTGTCCTCCGCTACTGCCGAATTGATTTAGATCCAAACCATGATCCTAGAGCTTGGTTTCTCCCTCTCTCAGCCACCATTTCTTTGGTGTGACAACATCGGGGCGACCTATCCTTCAACTAATCCAGTGTTTCATTCCAAAACGAAACACATGGATATAGATTTTCATTATGTTTGTGATAGAGTTGCTGCCAAAACTCTCAATGTGTCTTTCTGCTCTTCCAAGGATCAATTAGCAGATTTCCTCACCAAGTCTCTTGTTTCTGACAGATTTCTTCATCTCAAGACAAGTCTCAATGTTGTAGATACCCCACTGGACTCAAGGGGGCGTATTAGTAATATACCCTCTGTTTTATCCAAGTCTAGGAATACTCTAGAACTCTGAATACGTTTCTTTGTTGTTACATGAATTACACCTGTATTACGTTTATACCCTTCTTGTAACTGTTTTTTATTCCTTTGTAATGTATATAAATACACATGACTACTGCACAGTAATATAGCTTAGAATTCAAAAATTATGCGTGTCTAACAGAGATAACACCTAAATTGTCTTTATCCCATCGTTCTATCATCTAATTTCATTTTCCTTCAGCAAAAATATAAAATAATTGGATGAAGAGATGTATAGTACTTTTGATGTATGAAAAGCAAAATAAAGTTGTTGTAGCAAAAAACTTGGATGAAAAGTGTTTGACTAATCTAATGTATGCTCATTTTAATTCATGTTCTTTAAAATTTGAAGAATGCTGGTATTTGGCTAATCCAATACCAATGCTCTAAGCGGTGTGGCTATCTATTTGAGATAAATAACTCTTTAATCATTATCATTCACATCAGATAAAATACAAAAAGGAATATAGGTGCAACACACCAAATAGAAAGCAAAGTCCCTACCGTTCGAATCACCCTTGAACCACTTTTGAAACACTCACTACAATTTCTTGGCCATCGAAATCACTCTTTTGTCCCTCTTCCCATCACATTCGAGAAAACTACACGAATTTGAAAGCAAAGCAAGCAAGATCGTATGGAAACCAAATTCAAGGTCTGGTGGCGGCAGATATTCTTAGTACATTTATTTTGGTTCAGCGAGCATTGTGGGGAGGGGAAGCATGAATTTAAAAAAAAAAAAAAATCTAGGTTCCATTTATGTGATTGCTTAATAGTTTAGAGATTTAGGATTTGCTTCACTTGCAAAATATGAGTGCGCAAGCTCTTAGCACCATATTATTGTGATTTTTTCTTTAAATATTCTAAAAAATGCAAAGAGAAAAAAAATACAAATGTTTTTCAGCAATGGGCAACCCAAAAGACAAAGTCGATGAAGAGAATGAGTGAGATGAGAGGAATAGTGATTCTATGATACGAGCACAAATCCATGACGATACATTTTTTTAGAAGCTCTGCCATCCCTTCGCCTCCCCTCTCGCCTCCTTTTTTTCTTGGAGAAAATTTTAGATTTATATTATGAGATAGAGAAAGATATCAAAATGGATCGTATAACTCCACTCTCTCCTCTTTCTCTAGCTAAAATTGAACACAAAGCTTTTTCCATGACTTACTAGTCGAGATCTTGAGAGAAATCCTACGACCATCTCCCAAAGGTGAAGTAGAAAGACGTTAGCATATAAAATAAAATTGAGAATGGGTCTGCATGCTTTTGAGCCATGGAGGAGAGTGCGCATGGGGGTGGGGGGGATGATGAAGTGAAGGCGAAGGATGGGTTTCATGCAATGCAGTCACACATGAATAAATATGAGAAATTGGGTGGCTGTTTATTAGAGAAAATAAACCCGATCGGCTCAAAAGTTTTCTCTGTTATATAATAACATTGTAAGAATATCGTTATTTTATAATAAATAACTTGTCCATTTAAATTTTCATATTGTTCTTATAATACTCATTTAAGAATATTATTAAAGAGATTATTAAATAGGAAAATGTTTTATCCACAAAGTGATTATACAAAAGTAAACTCACAAACTGATGTGGCATAATGTACTATATCAGATTATGAAATTACTTTTGTTATAAAGTAAATCTAACATATTCTATAAAAGCACATAAGCTTGTGGATTTTTCTTTGTATAATCTCTTTGTATGTGTAGCAATTCTCTATTAAATATATTCTTTTTAATTTTATTTTTCTCAACAAGACTATATTCATTTCATAAAAAAGAGAGTTCAGTATAACAAGAAATGATAGAAAGACTATAAAGTTAGAGCTACATATTACAAATTACAAGTACAATTACAAATACAATGGTTGACTTGAAGAAGGGGAATCTTTGCCACTATGGAAGTCTAGTAGGTAGTTTGGTATTTTGATGAGTGCGATATTTTCAAACACTTGTTTGTAATGAGCTAATTATGTAATGGAATGCGAGCATCGATTCTGAGATCAATGTATGTTGACAACCCTCCATTCTTCGAGATGTTTAAGAAAGAATATTGTGTCCCGGGCTATGCTTTCGGTTTTCCAATTGATAGCCATGTGAGGGTTGTTAAGTGAGTTGATTGTGTTTAAGGAGTCACCTTCAATGAAAGGTTTTGTAAGTTGCCTTTCACATGCTTCTTGAACTCCTATGAGAGCTTCAGTTGTTTCTCTTATGTTAGGGTTTGTGCTCTTATTGTGGGTGGCCAGGACAAATTGTATTAGTCCTCTACTAGATCTCTAGATAGCTACTAAAGTACTCCTTGTTGGTCTAACAGCCACATAAAAAGAAATGAAAAAAGTGTCTTCAAATATGGGTGGGTTCCATTTCAAATCTGATTCAAAATACTTATGTTCCCAAGCTTTGCTATGCTCTCTATACAAATCCAGGGTCTTTTTGATGAACTGGTCCACTGTGAAGTTTGATGTATTATGAGCAATTTAATTTCTTGTGAACCATAAATTGTTCAATGCCAACATTGAGAAAATTTGGAAGTTGTGACCAGCAAAATTTGGGATCCCTAGCATGTGTGATGGATTAAGAATGATTTTTGTCCAATTTTGAATTCCCCCTTGTTTGAAACATGATATTTCTAGGGGCTAGGGTTTATTTCTCCACAAAATCCTGGAATATGGGCAATTTAGAAATAAATTATCCAATTTTTTGTTTTCCAAGTGGCATAAAAGACAAAAGATTTGACTTTTAGATAATGATATATATTGACTGAGTGACGAGGAGGTGGGAAGGAGATTATTGAAGACTTTCCACAAGAGTAGTTTTAGTCGATCTTGTACTTTGAGGGACCAAGACTTTTCCCAAACCTGGCTTTCTGGAATGTGTGCATTAGTGTTCAAGATTAGAGAAGCATAAGTTGACTTCACTAAGTATTGGCCAAAATAATGGTGTTTCTATTTGGGTAAATCCAGAAGATGCTGGAAATTATATTAGTTAAGATGGATTTTTTGAATTTCAGTAATGGTGACAGGTGAGAAAAGAGTATCCAGTAAGAGTATGTTCCATCTTCTAGGGTATTCTAGAGTTAATTTAGCTACTCTTAAATCAGGATCTTGGGAAATACCTGAGTGTTGTGGCATTGGCTTAGGTGGATGCAAGCAAGTTAGCCAGGGGTCTGACCAGACCCTATTGACAATGCCATTATTGATTAGGATGATGGTACCAGACGGAATGACATCTTTTTACTTCATTAAATTCTTCCATAATCTTGAATCAGAAGTTTAAGCAATGACACTAGTCCAGTCCTTGTTTGTAATGTATTTTTGTAAAATGGCATCTTTCCAGAGACTTGTTCCATTACTAATCAGATGCCATAATAATTTGCTGGAGTGCTTGATTAAAATGTACCATGAGTCTAATTCCTAAGCCTCCCATTGATTTGGGTGTGTAGATAGAAGACCAAGCTTTAGGGGTGAATTGTGTTTCTTATTTTTTTCAAACCTCCATCAGAATCGCATAATCTCTCTGTCAAATTGTTTAGCAGCAGTGTTGGGTATCAAGAGAGTTGACATAGTGTAGGAGGGTATTGCACTTGCAACAAAGTTGCAAAGGGTGGTTCTTTTAGTTTCAAAGAGTAATTTAGATTTCCAACCTACAAGTTTATCCTGAATTCGATTAAGAATGTCTGCATAATGAGATTGAGTTGGTTTGCCACAATTTAAGGGCAAGCCAAGATACATGATTTTGGAGGGGGAAATCTTGAATGGAATGATGGTTCTGATGTCTCTTTTGGCAATAGGTCTAGTGTTTTGGTTGAATCGAATTGATGACTTGAAGATGTTAACCTTTTGTCCTGACCATTGAGAATAAGTGTTTAGTGTATTTGGCAAGGGTTGTGGCTGTAGTGCAAGTGGCAGAACCAAAAAGAATTAAGTTATCGGCAAATAATAAATGAGAGAATGAATGACCATCTTTATAAAGACTAATCCCTTGAAGAGAATCTATATGTTCCTATCTGGTTAAAATTCTTAAGAGTACTTCTGATCATAGAATAAAGAGGAAAGAGGAGAAAGGGCCACCCTGCCTAAGTCGCCTAAGTTCTCTTGAGGGATGAAAAAAACCATGAGGGTTGTCGTTGATAACAACAAAATATAAAGTTGTGGAAATGCATTCTTCAATCCATTTAAGCCAACTTTGATTAAACCATAAGCATTTGAAAATACTGAGAAGAAAATTCCAATCCATGGAATCAAATGCTTTTTCCATATTTATCTTTATAGCCATAAGACCCATGTTGCCCTGCTTCTTTCTTAACACACAAAAGACCTCCTAAGGAAGGATATGTTTTCTTAAATGATTTTTTCAGGTAAAAAAGCTAATTGATTTGGAGAGATGATCTTAGACATATCAATTCTTAAAATATCATTTACTTATAAAAAAAAAAGATGATCTTAGACATGACCCCTATAAGCCTATTAGCCAAAATTTTAGCCATAATCTTATAACTAACATTTGATAAGTTAATAGGTCGATATTGATGAACTGTACTTGGGTAGTTATTCTTTGGATGAGAACTATATGGGTATAGTTCATTTCTTTCGAAAGTTGACTATTAATGAGAAGCTCTTAACAGTTTGTGTAATATCCCAAAATTTCTAACATAAAGTTTTATTTAGATTTCTTTAAAAGATTATATTTTGGGTATATTTTCTAGGAAAATAGAGTTGAAGACTTAAATGAGAGTATTGGGCATAGAATAAGTGAGATCATGTATTAAATATATATATATATATATATTATGGAGAAATCTTTGAGATTTGGAACAAGTTATCAACTAGATAATTTCATTTTAAACTTAGAAATAGTTTAATTCTCAAAAATTAGGGTGTAAATCCAAGAGGAAGTGATAGAACCAAATATCAAACACTTGGTGCTCATTCTCGGATTAAACTGTCGAGTTTTAGTGTAATGAGCATAAGTTACTCATATGAAGTCCAAATGAGGTGATTCTAATTCTTTTAGAATTCTAAGAGATATATCTAAAACTTTCATGTTATGAGTTTTTGAATATTTGGACATTATCAATGACTTATTTTGGGAGCAAGTGGATAACTTTGGACTGAGCTTAAACAGAATTCGAGTTGGAGAATATGGATCCAAATGGGATTCTATCCTAACTAAATCAGGAATGGACCTTCTAGAACTTGTTAAGTATAGTCTTAATGAAGTTAGCAAGTAACTAAATGGGTTAGGGGAAGGCTAAGGGCGTGGTTAACCAGATGAAGGCTGGAAAGGGAGATGCATGCATGGTTAGGTGAGATGCCATCTCATCCCTTATTCCATAAGCTTCTACCCCAACCATTGATCAAATGGTTTGCAAAAACATCTCAAATACTGATCATTGGATGATCATTTCAGCTGCAAAACCTAAATTTTTTGGGGGATTTAGTTAATTATGAAAAAAAGCTTAAGAGGGACACCTCATCCCATGCAAACCAGAAACCTATTGTCTTTACCAAGTTACCTCTCTTCTTTCCTTCACATGAGTCGACCACCACCCCTATAAATAGACATTTGGGAGTCTTCTAACTCTCTTTGGTAATGTAGCACATGAATCCCTTTAGAGGAAATCAAAGAAAATTCTTCTCTAGTCCCTTAACCTTCATATACATCCTTAGTGAGTTTAGTAAGTGTTTTGAGGAGAAAGCTTGTAAAGATTTGGTTTGATCATCTTCAATTAGATTTAGAGAGTGTATAAGTTCATATTCTAGTTTAACTTTAGCATGGAGATGATTTATTTAAACGGTTGGACTATACATATTGGTATGGAGGTTAAAGTGTTATAATAAATCTAAGTATTGTTTGAAGTGGTTTTGTTAATGGAAATGTGTTTAATGAAGTTAGAAGAACCTAAAACTATATTATAATAATTAAAATAAAGTTTATGTGAAAAGATTGCGAGTTTTGGATTGAAAAATCCCATACTCTATAACTTCGCTCGACCCTCGCTCGACTGAAGGATCGAGCGAAGAACAACTATAAACCCTCGCTTGACTCTCGCTAGATGTTTGGCTCGAGCAAAGTGCAATCCAAGATTTCGCTCGACACTCGCTCAATGTTTTGCTCAAACGAGTTCTAACCCAAGAACTCGTTTGAATCTCGCTCGATACCTCGCTCAAGCCAGATACCTAGTTTGCTTAATGTTCGCTTGATATTTTGCTCGAGCGAGTTCCAATCTGAGACTTCGCTCAATTCTCGCTTGATACTTCGCTCGAGCGAGATACCCTGTTTTGCTGAAATTCAAGGCTTTTGTTAGAATAAAAGTAGACATTGAAATAAGAAGAAATTATATGTGCTATCTAAGTATTTAGCTTGTGTAAAACACTTTGCAGAATTTAAGCTACATACATATGTGAGCATGTGATAATTTAAGAGTACATGCATATTTTAGTATGTGGTGAGATTTAAGAAAAGTGGTATATCATGTACTTGAAAAACATTCCTAAGAATAAGAAAGGAACAACTAAGAATAAGAGATATGGATAAACTAGTTATGTCGTAATGGGGATGGCGAGACGTAACGCCCGGATGACTGACGTGCCGACAAGGACGGTGATACGTAACGCCTGTCGTATGATAAGAGTGTTATGTATTATCACGGGGACGACGATACGTAACGCTCGTGGAATTGATATGATTAGTGGGGACGACGAGACGTAACGCCCACTATGCTACGTATGTTTCATGTCAAGATGGGGAAGGCGAGATGTAACGCTCGGAAGATTGACACGAGACTCATCATAATGGGGACAGCGATACGTAACGCCGGGGTGATTGATGAGTTACATGCGATGGGGACGGCGATACGTAACGCCCATTGAGAATAATAATTGAATAAGTTTTTAAGAAGGTGTTAATGGTTAAGAAAAATGAACATAAAATGTCATAAGAGTGCAAACCTATGTAGGTTATGGATAAATCACATGAAATATGTTTTTGATAATGTTTTGTTAGTTTCTTTTCCTAAAAAGATTAATGATGATTGTGTCTATACTTTATTAAACTAATTATATACTTACTGGGATTTCTAAGAAAATCTCACTCTTTTGTGGTTTTATGTCTTTCTTGTATGTATAAATTATATACAAGATGTGATGACCAACAGGGGGAAAGTTTCGATGATGCAGGAGACTCCGAGGAGTCCTGGAGGACTCTTTAAATATTGTCCTTATGTATATTTCACTTTTGTGTCCCTTGGACTGTTTATGTATGATCAGCCAATGGAGTTGTGGTATCACAGTGCCCCCGCTTTTGCTAAGGAGGAGCAGCGTATAGGTTGCTGTTTGACTTTGGGATTGGATGGTTCCATATATATATGTGGAGTTTATTCGACACCACAAGGACAATATCTCCAGCAAGACCGTTGTCTTAGCTTGGATATGTTTCGTTATAGGAGGGAATTTTTCGAAGTTAAGAAAGAACCCAAGTGATCATAGGGATGGTCTTTTGATATGTATTATCATTTTGTTAACGCTGATAACTATTTTGGGCATGTATATATAGCAGTACAATGTCTGATGAATGAAAGGAGAATGTTGAAGTTGAAAGTTAAAATTTGCCATATGTGATCTTTAGAAATTTTTATACTTGACCTTATCCACTGTGTATAATAAAATTTCTATATTTTATTTATTAAGATTTTGATACGTACGTAGGTGAGTAGCTTAATGTTACTTATCCTGACTCTTTAACTTACGTTAAATCCAAGACGTGAGTTGGGGGCGTCATAGCTAGTATTAAGTATTTTTGAATGATGTCCCAATAGTATTTATAGAAGATTCCAGTGAAATTATTTGGGTCAAGGGCTTTAGAGGATGGGATTTGTTTGATAGTTTCCAGAATTTCCTCATCTAATGGTGTCTTGCAAAGCATTTCATTATCCTATGCAGTAATCTTTTCTTGAAAGAAGTTATCCAGATTGTCAGGAAAAGAGGGATTTGAAGATTGAAAGAGATTCTGGAAGTGACTAAGAAACATAAACTGAATATTTATAGGATTGGAATCTCATTGGTTGGAAGCATTCTTCAAGCAAATGATCTCATTCTTTCTTCTCCTAATAATTGAAGTCATGTGGAAAAACCTAGTATTCAAATCATAAGTAGTCAGTCATTGGATTCTAGATTTATGTTTTCACAATAATTCCTCACGTTTTTTATACTCATTAAGGCAATCTTTAATGGATTTTTCTTGGGATAGGGAATTGTTGGGTGGATCTTGTTGTTGAACTTGGCTGAGGAGATCTATGAGGTTCTTTATACTGGTTTGGATATGACCAAATTGAGTGGATTCCATATTTTTATGTGTTTTTTCACAACTTTAAGTTTCTAGGTCAAAATGAAAGGGGTTCCAAATATTCAGTAGACCAAACTGCTTTAATTACTATATCATAAGACTCCTCTTTGGCCTAGAATTCCTCAAACTTAAAAGGTCTTTTGACTTTGAGCTTTCCTTGTGTGAGTAGCAAGATGGGAGAATGATCAGAATTGTGGATTAGAAGATTGAAAAGTTTTGAGTCTGGGTTTAGCATGGTCCATTAAGGGTTAGAGATGGCTCGATCATGTCTTTCTTTAATTCTATCTCTTAGCTGCCTATTGTTGAACCAAGTAAATTTAGAATCACAATGTCCCAAATTAGTAAATCTATTCATATTCATGAAGTTTTGGAGCCTTGTAGGGCGAGAGGGAGAAGTAAAGGGCTTCCTCCTGATTTCTCATTCTAGCTTAAAATAGAGTTGAAGTCTCCCATTCCCAGAATAGGACTTGAAAAGCTATTGGTGATGGAGTTCAAAAGTTCCTAGAATCTCAATTTACGATTGGGTTGCAGTGGACAATAAACAAACAACAATAACTAGGCATATACACAGGGTCCCCATTAAAGTAGCTTTAATATTACAAGAAACATAGATGGGCTCCAATTGAACACCAGTGCCCCACATTAGCAAAATGCCTCATTTTCTTCTTAGACTAGGCACACTTATAGATAGAGAATAGCTATGACGCCCCCAAATTTCCTTAGAATAAACATGGAAATCAAGGCATCAGGATGCTGACAACACGGATCACACATCCCAACGACAAATGTCAAACGTGTGTGCACACGTGACATACATAAAATATAAGTCGCAGTGGATAATAAAATCATTATCTAAGTACCAGAAATTTTTTAGAATTATTACAAACCAAGCCAAAGTAAATTTTCCAACAGGAGATTTAATACAGTCACCCGAAATACAATTTAACGAATACATATTTATAAAAGGGGAAAATAATTTTCCAAGATAACAATTTTATAATAACAATATATCAACGGCGGAGCCGTCTCCTCAGGCTCAACCTCTTCAAAATTTGCATCCAAAAACTACAACGACAGAAATGACATTGCAGGTAAGTATAACCCAAACAAACCAAAAGACATAAATACATTCATGCAACAACACTACACATGAACAGGACACTGCATGCATGATGCTTAAAATCATCTTTTTCAAAACAAATACAATAACCACACACGCCAAAATTTTAATTTGGCTTAAATAAAACTCTAATAAAATCATCCATCATTTTCCTAGAAAATGATGTCCATAAATATATTAAAATCACAACCATTTTTCTAGAAAATGGTCCACGTAAAACCAATAAATAAAACCCACCACTTTCCCAGAAAATGGCCTAAACATCCATTTTATTAACCGTATGCACCATGATCTCCCCTAGGGACCATCCGCACACCTTGGTTTTCATCATCACACAGAAGGTAACGACCACGCATGTGACTTCAGAACGGGCGATGCCTAGCTAACCGCGCCCAGCACGTACCATGACCAGGCATCCCCTAGCTCCCGCCAGCAAAGGAGCCACGGAGTCGGCACGAGAGCGTTACCATCCCGTCCGATCCCGTCGTTGCCCAGCGACGACTCAGGGGACGTCACTCAGTATATTCCGCTCCCGAGTGACCAGAGGAGCTCCACCGAGATAATGCCCCATCTCGGCTTGGGGTCGTGATACACACACACCCGAAAACCATAAACACATGAAAATCCAATTTCCATTTCTAACACATGAATATGCGTGTAAATACACAATGCAGACGACAATGCAACAAATAGTCAACAACTGATAATTTTCGACAATGACCAAACATAATAATTGTTGATGCCAAAAATATATTTAGATCTTAAAGTTTATTTAGAAAATACTTACAGCGGGTAAAAGCGTAAATCCTTGAGCAGACGTCATTCCGTAGCGCTCGTAGCGATCACTTGTACGTTAGGCTACAGTGCTCGGTTTGACACCAAAATTTAGGGAGATACTCTTTGGAAGGTGGGAAATCTCATGGAGGTGGTGGTGTGGCGGCACAACCACCGGAAGGTGGCGGATCGGGCTCCAAAAGGGTGGAAACCCATTTTTGGGTTTATGCTCATACACGGGAGGTGGGGCCACAGATGGAGGAGCTGAGCTAGAAGGATGACCGGCTGGAGTAAGGGAGTGGTTTGGTGGCGGTGGTGAGGCCTACAGTGGCCAGACGACGGCGCGACGAAGATGGATCAATTTAAAGACCCATTTCAGGTGGAGCAACCGGCAGAGTTGGGTGGCTTTGGGCGGTAGATTATGCTATCCGGAGTAAGGGGAGGCTGCTAGTAGGTCGTCGGTGCCAAGGGGTGGCTGACAGTGGCCGGAAAATACAAGGGAAGGCAAAATGCCCATTTTGGGTTTGTGGCCGTGGAGGAGCGGTGGGATAGTCGTGAACTATACCGACGGTACCACAGGACTCGCCGGCGGGTGGGGAAGGTTGTGGGCTGGGCGATGTCGCCAGAGGGAGGCCGACGGCGGCGCTGGGGGGAGAGGGAGAAACGGATGAGAGATTGAAACGGGGAGCGGGGGGTTGCGGTCTGGGGAAGCAGGGGAGGAAAAATGAAAGAAAAGAAAGGAAAAGAAGAAAAGAAAAGAAAAGAAAAAGAAAAAGAAGAAAAATAGGACTACTAGAAAAAGTACAATAAATTAAATAAAAGCCGATTAAAAATACTACCATTCAATATCAATAAAATAAGATATTTAAAGTCCAAGAATAAACTAATTTAATTTAAAGAACAATTTAATTATAGAATACTAATTATTATTAAGAAAGCACATCAAATAAAATCACATAATAAAATAAAGGAATTTAATTCCAATTATTAAAATAATTAGCTCACATTAAAATTAATAAAAAAAACAACGTAACTCAATATTTAATTATAAGAACAATATAAAATTAATATTAACTAATCAATAGATCAAATAAATATCTTAAACAAATAAAACACGACTAATAATATTATTAAAATAAATTAAAGTAATTAACACCGAGAATAAAATAATGTGTAAAAATACACGTAAATCTGGGATCTTACAGTAGCCAAAACTATTTACAACACCTATAAGATTAGGGTCATTAAAAAAAGTTCCCAAATTGGAAACCACATCGGGATGGTGATTCCTAATGTGAGTTCTCAGGCTTCTCTTTGCAATAGGTCGGGCCAGACCTCTGTAATTCTAGGAAAGCACCCTCATTTATCAACTGGGGACAAGTTAGGTCATGCCGCCATGGCCACTTGGATTGATGGAGTAACGATATGGGATGAGAAGTGAGAGAATTTACCACCTTCATTAGGGTTGTAGTCTTGGAATAGGGATGAAACCTAATCAATTTGCTTCACTTCTTTGTTGCCAACTTGTGCTTCTTCTCCTTTTGCAATTTGTGCAGATAAGTCGCAAGGGATTGATTGTCTTCCTGTTCGATTCTTCTTCTAATGCTCGATTTGGTGCCCAAGAAGCTCTGTAGATGGCTACACCGAGAGACCTGCTTCCATGCTTGCCCTATTTTTTTGGGGAATGTCATGATCTGGAAAAGCGAAGTCTCACTTCTTTCCCTTAGGCTTCAAGGTTGCTAAGGGGATGAGGTCAGGGTTAGTTAGGGTTGATGTAGAGTTGCCAATTTGGGACAAGGATGGCAGTTGGCTTCAAACTGCATTAAACAGGATTGAGATGGTGGTATGGAGAGGATTAACATTGGGCTCTAGATTTGTTGTTGACCTAATCCAACTGATCGGTTAGATGCAAGATATGATTTGTCGGTTTCCATTAAAGCTTGTGTGTCTTTGTCTCTAGTAAACGATATGTTCTCAAAATAGTGAATTCAACTATGGAAAGTATGGCTTACCATCAGCTATTGACATCCTTCAAGAGTTACTGTTCCTCTCATTGCATGGCCACCTTATTCAGTTTCTTCCATTGTTCTGATCAGGTTATTATTTTCTTCCAGGAACATCTTAGCCTTACTTTTGCCTTTTATGCACTTTTTTTTAACTCTCATATTTTTTGAAATCTACAATCAAAATTTGATTAGAAATATAATAAGATGAGAAGACACACTGGCCAAGAAAATAAAAGAAATGGAAAATTCTCCATTTACATAGTAAGCGGTAATATAATGTTAGCAATCGAACAAAAAATGATTGATTACATTTTTTAGTCTATACAATAAATGCTATTTACCCACAACCTAATACCAAATTTAAAAAAAAAAAATACCACAGTTTTTAGATTTTAACATATAATAAAACTAATATTATAAATCATACAATAATAAATATGAATATAGATCTAAAAGTACAATCTCAATAATAAAAAATTAAAAAATAAAAAATATATAAATATGTTGAAAAAATATCAACCTTATGACTTATTAATAATAAATCTTATTTTTAAAATAAATTTTTAATAAAATAAAATAAAATAAAAATGATTTCATGTTAAGCAAATTAATTAATTAATTTTTTTTTTATAAATCGTATCAAATTTTTTTGCATAATTCATTAACATCAAATTCAAATTTGTTGTAAAACAAAATAAAAGTAGTAAGAGAATTAGAATATTACAATATCTAGAATTAGTTCTTTAGGAATTAAATATTATTTATCTCAACTTCTATGTTATGTCTCTACTCAAATGCTCCTCAAGACACCCGTTTAAATGAATACATGAATCAAAAGAATACATGAACATGAAAAATGGGGATACATGAATATGAGAGAATTTTAATGATCAAATACACTTAATGTATTTACAATAATTTTCCTTGTATGACCATACACAAAAAAATATGTCTCATTAATATATTGCCAAAAAAAACCAAGTAAAGAAAATTTGTAGCAAAAGAAAAAGAGTACAACATTCTAATGTGTTTTTAAATGTTTTAAGATTGCCTTATTAAAATTTACAAAGAAAAACCTTATGAAAAGAACTTAGAGAAGGAAAAAGAATATAATCCATATGATAATTGACTCCCCCTCGTAAGCATTCAAATTTTTAATTGTTCATGATGAAAAATTCTTGAGCTGTTATATTCCAATATTAGGTGCCAACTTTCTGAATATTGCAGGTGATAAAATTTTAGCGAATAAATCTATTAAATTATCACTTGACTATATCTTTTTGACAATAATGTCACCACCCTTTTGAAGTTTGTATATATAAAAAATTTTGGTAAAATATGTTTAGTCCTATCGCCTTTAATGTAACCGTTTCTTATTTGCATAATACATGCTTTATTATTTTTATATAATATTGTTGGGTTGCCATTACTGTGGGTAAACCATACTTTTCCTAAATATGCTGAATTACTATAAATATGTTGGGAAAACATATCAAGGGTGCTCTGCCCACCACTCAACATTGCTGCAGCTATAAAAATTGCTTTTGATATCTTAGATGGAAACAACTCCATTACATATGGAATACAGGCACCGCCAAAATCATGCCCCACCAACATCACCTACATTAGAATAAAGATTTTAGTTCTAGTACATATGAATGAAACACTACCAGATGTACTACCACAGGTTTACTATGATCAATGCTAGTTACTTTCAATCATTCACAGGAAACTGGAAAGCTAGCTACAAAGTTCCCTAATTTTCTAGAGGCATATGAACTTTCAGTGAATATCTTGTCCAACTGTATTGCATAGTGTTTGTTTGGAATTAAAACGTAAGTATGAGAGATTGGAATCTTAAGCATGAATAGAAGAGAGTTATATGATAAGGAATCTATACACAAATGAAGAATAAAATAGAAAATGAAGAAAAATAAAGTGAGGATAAGCTTGAATAGTCCCTTTCAGTGTTAGTCATCTCCATAATCCATATGAGATAAAAGCAATCTGACAGCGTTATCCTTGTTGCAATTGAGAGTAAAAAACTAAGATTAACTTGTGAAAGAACACCAAAGATATCAGACGTACACAACTTTTTACCCTATAAGCATATGTGAACACAGACAAACATAAACACTTTGATTATTTATCTAACGCACAGAGAGAGAGAGAGAGAGCAAAAACCTTCTCGCCATCTCCAAGTTTCTCTAGATAATCTGTGAGTGGCTTTACATACTGTGCAAGACTGGTGATGTTCTTTGTATCACATGAATGAATTCCAGCTCCAGTTAAGTCAATTGCATCAACTTTGTATTCCTCTTCTTCCTAAAGCGTCATAATTTTATACCAACGCCAAGCACCAAAGCCACCTCCGTGAACAAGGACAAAATGATTGGTTTCTAGACCATCAGCCTTTACATCCTAAGGGATTAAAATCAGAAAATAAGATGATGACTGATATATAAGAGGAAGAATTTACTTTCTTGGATGACAATCACCATTTTTTCCACCTCCTATTGAGCAAGCAGAGTAAAAGTAAATCGAAATGACCAAGTACAAGTATTTGAGCAGCATTAGAGTCCAAAAATCATGAAGATCATGTTACTGCATGTCCATACATCATGATAGGAAATACACAAGCTGATTTTTTCACAAACTCGATTAAATGCTTCCTGATCACTAGCTAACTTAATCAATTAACCATACTTATTCAGTCCATCGTGCATCAAGCTACAATAAATTATATGAACACTTTCTGAGCACTCTCATTAAACTGAGACTGCTGGAGCCAATAGAGAGTTCTCTGTTCTATTTTTTTTTTCTTTTCTTTTGTTACATTAGACTGTAGAATTGGGAAGGATCCTACTTGCTTGACCACCTGAACTTGAACTGTATATTGATTAATTGGTCAAGGTTTATTGATGGATCTCTCACCCATAAGGAAAAGCAAGTTTTGTGGGTAAGCTTGTCTCTTTTGACACGAGTTAGAAAAAAGCTGCATTATCCAAGCCCAATCATGTTGTAAACGTCAAGTAATTTTTTGGTAAAAGCATAGTGATCAAAAGGTAATGGACTTCACATCAACCTTTTTGATGTCTTTGACAAATATTTGCCAGCAGAAAGGAGTACGTATTCATGAAACAAAAATGCTAAACATACAATATATTTCACAACATGTTACACAATAATATTGTAAAAAAAATGAGTATTTTTGTAAACTATCTTATAAAATTAACATTTTATAAGTTGTGTGAAGTGTTGTAAAATATGTAGTGTGTTTATCATTTTTCTTCTTGGAATCCATGCATCTTTTCATCCATAATATAATATCCCCAACTAAAGTTTGGATTTCACCAAACCCGTCCAATTTTGGTTGTTGAAAAATGCTCGACCAAACAAGCCATGTAAACAGATGAGAACTCGACCAACTGAACTCGTGGCATAATTAAACACTAAAGAAACCTGATGGAATGTGATTATATGGCATATTATAATCATATATATGAAATAGGATATTATAATTTATGCCGAAAACATACTCGTCCTATATAGAATTAAATAATGGCCAACAGGCTCAGGCTCCACTTTGAACTGGTCTTTCCATATTACTGATTTGACCAACTCAGTCAAAAGCACTATTCCTAAGGATGCAGGCAATGAAATGAAGATTAACCAAACTCTAATTCCTATTCTTTAACATGAGCTTCAGATCAAAAGACTCACAAACAAGACAAAGTTCCCAAAACAAGAAATTGAGTAATAATAGAGTTAAACTGGAAGATCAGTTTTCACAGGGCCAAGGGAAGAAACCATTTTGAAGAAAAAAAGAAGCAAAAAACTATGATCAAATGTGGGAAATAATCTGACACATAGAACATCCAAAAACCATAGAAAAAAAAAGAAACCAATTTTAGGGAAATTTAGACAAACCTCATTTGATAACAAGCTGATGAGGGTGAACGGGAGAATCAAAGCGTGAACGCTGCCTAGAACTTGAACTCTTGGGAAGCTTTTTAAGAACAGCAGGAGATGATCATTTCTAAATTACGCAAAAATTGAAGACGCTCTCTCCTCAGTGAGAGTCTTTTTCTAAACGTTCCTCGGAAAGTTTAGGCTACATCTCTTCGATCGTCGATCTGTAAGAGTCCCCCCTTCCCCATCCCTCTTTAAACCTTCCACCGTTTTCTGTAATCTAGTATGGAGGAAGATCTCATAAACCTCTGTGAAGGTTTGAAGCTAACGGAGTCTGAGCTGGACGAAATCACCTTCACGAGAGCGGAAGTGCAGCTTTCTGAAGAAGCAAGTAAACCCAGCCTTGCTGCACTTGTGATCTCTGAAAAAGAAGTTAATAAAGGGGCTTTCAAGAGCACAATGCTAAAGGCGTGGAAACTCAGCCCCCGAGCTACCATCAAGGATCTCGGCAGAAACAAGTTTCTGGTGAAGTTCCAGACGACCGTAGAGAAGGATAGAGTGATCCAAGGTCGGCCTTGGTCTTTTGACAAGCACCTGGTCTGCATTCAAGAGGTTGACAGCCACATAGCCCATAAGGAACTTGACTTCCACCTTGAACCCTTCTAGGTCCAATTCCACGACATCCCATTCGCTGGACTCAACAAAGATATAGGTAAGAAAATTGGGGCAGCCGTCGGAAAGGTTATCACCTTGGATGTAGACGCCAATGGCCGAGCCTGGGGGAGCTACCTTCGGGTGAAGATTTTGTTGGACATCACCAAACCGCTTGCTAGAGGCCGAGTATTAAACCTGGAAGGTGCTCAGAGATGGATAACTTTCAAATACGAGAGATTGCCGAAGTTCTGCTTCCTGTGTGGAACCATCTGGCATACCACTGCCGGATGCTCTAGACCTATGGCAGATGGTAAAATCCATGATTTCCAATCTTTGCAGTACGGGCCGTGGATCAGGGCTGGTATACCAACCAGAGAAGAGGCTTCTCCAACTATCTCAGGCAGCAGGGGTGAAACAGGAGAAAACTCAACTAGCCGGAAGAATAGCTCACCGGAACCCACCCCGCAAACAGGCGACTCTCCTTCTGGGAATTCGGAAGCCCACAGTCCAGGAGACATCCCTCTTACCCGGTCCATAGCAGGGGAGTGCCTGGGTAAATCCATACTCCCAAATAAAGCCGTTGGAACTGACTCTATCCTCTCCAAAGTACAAGACTCCTTTGATGCCGCCGCCACGCGTGCAACGGTTAACGCAAACACAGAACCCACAGGTAAGTCACCTGAACTCTTTGCCCATGGTAATAGTGCCGCGTCTTAGACCCAAACGGCTCTCGGTGAGACCAAAATACAAGACACCGAAATGACGCAAGAGGAGCTCCATCGGAAGGTAAGTCCTCTGCCCTCCTCATTTGGTGTAACACCTGAAACATGCCCCAAGAAGACCATAGCCTCCTCTTGGAAACGGCGTGCGAGGGGTAAATCCCCGGGGTTTCCAAAACCCTTGTTACCTTCACCATCCAAACTAGGGCTCACAAAAGGGAGCACAAAGCGCCCTACCAGCGCTAATGGAACCCCCATCAAACGTTCCGAAAAATCCAGAACTCTTGTAATGGCAGAGGCTGTTCCACAGCCCTGCCAATCACCATGAATATCCTGGGTTGAAACTGTCGAGAATTGGAGAATCTCCAGACAGTTCGAGAACTTCACCTTTTAGTAAGAGAGAAATCCTCAGACCTTGTTTTTTTATTTGAGATTAAATGCAGACGGGAAAAGATGGAAGGTATTCGCAACAAGTTAGGTTTCAATTCTAATTTTATTGTAGATTGTGTGGAAAAGAGCGGCGGTCTAGCTGCCCTTTGGACCAATAAATTTAATTTTGTTTTAGATTTTTATTCTCTCAAGCATATTTCTCTTAATTTCACCTAATTTCACCATAGACTCTGGAAATGGTAGTGGACTAGTAACCGGTTTCTATGGACATCCCGTGGCGGCAAAGAGAAGAGAAGGGCGGGAGACCTTGAAAATCATGAAACCAAGGTCTCTCACGCCCTGGATAATCATGGGAGACTTCAATGAAATCATCTCGCAAGATGAAACAACCAGTAATTGTCCAAGACCCCTTTGGCAGATGGAAAATTTTCTGAGCACCTTAACTGATTGTGATCTAAGGGATCTTGGTTATGAAGGTAATAAATTCACATGGTACAACAATCATTTGGGCCCTGATTTCACCAAAGAGAGACTGGATAGGGTATTGGCAAATAGTGCATGGTCTAATGCCTTCCCCGTTAGTGTTGTTCAAGTTCTGGTAGTGCAGTGTTCTGATCATAACCCTTTATTCACAAGAAGCAGTCCTTTGGAAATCAGACCGAGACTTACTAGGAAAATGTTTAGATTTGAAGCTGCATATTCCAAACATCCAAGATGTATCGAGGTGATCAAAAAAGCCTGGCATGGTGCTTTACAAATGGGATCCAATATGGAGATTACCAGAAGAGGAATAGAGAGATGCGGCTTCCAACTCCAGGAGTGGTATCAAGAGGAGAAAAGGAAAAAGAACGAGCGGATCAATTATAAGAGAGAGGAACTTCTGATTCTCCAAACTAGTAACTCCGGCCAAAACGTTGAGAGAATTAAGATACTGCAACTAGAGTTAGATGCCACTCTAAAAGAGGAAGAAACAATGTGGAAACAACGAGTGAAACAACGGTGGTTACAGGCGGGGGACAGAAACACGACTTACTTCCACAAGTCCGCAACCCAGAGAAAGCAATGAAACACCATTTGCAAGATTAGCAATGAGAGGGGACATACTTGGCATAAGCTCGAGGAGATCGCCCAGGAATTCCAAGATTTCTATACCCAGTTGTTCTCTTCAACATCACCTACTGATATAGACTCCTACTTGGCGGATATCAATCCTAGTGTAACCCTAGATATGAATAGGGCTCTTACAAAGGAGTACACTAGGGAGGAAGTGGAGCTGGCTATTAGGGCCATGAATCCCTTAGGATCACCAGGCCTGGATGGGCTCCCAGCAATCTTCTACCAGGACCATTGGACTATAGTACTCGAACTTCTCAGATCTAAGTCTAGCTTCTGGAGCATTAATCATACTTTTATCTCTCTTATCCCAAAGAAGAATGCTCCTAGACTGATATCGGATTACAGGCCTATAAGTCTCTGCAATGTGTTATACAAGATTATCGCCAAAGTCATCTCCAACAGACTCAAAGGCTTTCTACCAAAACTGATCTCTCATACCCAAAGTGCTTTCGTCCCAGGCAGATTAATATCTGATAACATCATAGTGGTTTACGAACTGCTCCATTCCATGCAAAATAGGCTCAAGAGCAAGAAGGAGGGATATATGGCATTAAAATTGGACATGAGCAAGGCATATGACAGGGTTGAGTGGAGCTTCCTGAAGAGCAGCAATGATGAAGATGGGTTTTGATAACTCTGTGGTTGAGCTGATTATGCATTGTGTCGAGTCAGTCACCTACTCAATCCTTATAAACGGTGTTCCCCAAACCCCATTCAGACCATCCAGAGACATCAGACAGGGAGACCTTCTTTCCCCTTATCTTTTCATCTTATGCTCTGACATTCTTAGCCAAGCTTTCTTTAAAGCGGAAAGTGATGGTTTAATTTCAGGCTTCCTTGTTGCTAAAAACTCCCTAACGGTGAACCATCTATTTTTTGTAGATGACAGTTTATTGTCCTGCAAGGCTTTCCCGGGCGAATGGAACAGGCTCCACGGTATTCTACAGGAATATGAAATGGCCTCCGGGCAAAGACTTAATCTGGATAAAACGTCCATTATGTTCAGCAATAATACCACAGTGGAAGTGCAACAAACTATCTTGACCATCGCAGGGATTAGAGCTACAAGGCCTTTTGAAAAGTACCTTGGACTGCCTCCTTTCATAGGATGGCACCGGACCTGGGCATTTAACCCCATCCTTGAGAGGATCAAATCACAAATGAACAATTGGAAGACAAACTTTATCTCGATGGCAGGAAAAGAGATCCTCCTAAAAGCAATTATACAAGCAATTCCCACTTACAATATGAGGATTTTCAAAATCCCAAAAGGAACCCTTCGAAGCATCAATAAGCTAATGCAAAATTTTTGGTGGGGTCAGAAAGAAAATCGATCAAAGCTACATTGGCTCAATTGGAAAGGCTTGGGAGTGGCAAAACAGTCTGAGGGCCTTGGTTTTCGAGATTTTGAAGATTTCAACCTTGCGCTCCTAGCCAAACAAGGATGGTGGATAATGCAAACCCCGACTTCTCTGACGGCACGTGTGCTACAAGCAAAACATTACAGAGGGAAGGACTTCATGGATGTTGAGTTAAAAAAAGGGACTCCTTTGTCTGGTAAAGTATAATGGCAGCAAAACCTTTACTTTGTGAAGGTCTTTTTTGAAGAATAGGCAATGGAGAAACAGTAGGCATCTGGCAAGACAAATGGATACCAATACACTCTTCCTACAAAATTCAAACCCCTCCGTCAACTCTTTCTAGAGATGCCAAAGTGCCTGTCTTTATTGATCCTGATACTAAAGCATGGAAGTCCACATTGGTACAAGAAACCTTTAACCTAGATAAGGCAACAGTGATTCTACAAGTTCCTATTAGCATTTGCGGGAATCATGACAAACTCACTTGGCGATGTACCCCTAACGGAAAATTCTCTGTGAAGTCGGCATACCACCTGCAAGGAAGTCTAAATGAAAGGAAGACTGGTCAAGCATTTGAGGCTGCAGCCTACTTGGACATCTGGAAAAACATCTGAAAATCACAATTGCCTCTAGGCCTTCGCACCTTCCTATGGCGGGCAGCAAAGGACATATTACCCACCAGAGTTAATTTGGTTAAAAAACGTGTGATTGACTCTCCAGAATGCCCCATTCTGTCTTCAATAGAATGAAACAAATTCCCACATTTTTTGGTCCTGTCCGGCATCTCAGGATGTCTGGAGCTCTTGCTCCCGAAAGTTATAGAAATTTTCATCCCCCTCTGGTGATTTTACTGATATTATCTCTATGATTTTCTCTGCAGGCTCGGACTCACTTAAAGCAGAAGCAGCATATCTATTTCAACACCTATGGCATAGACGCAACAAAGTGGTTTTTGAATCCATCTTCTACACACCGGCACAGGTGGCCCAGCAGGTGAGGAGAAGTTTAGAAGACTTGGAAGTGTACCTAGCAGAAACCCGAAGCACTCCTACTCACAACTCAAGCACAGAGGAACCTCCAAGATGGATTAAACCCCCAGTGGATTTTGTTAAAGTAAATTGGGACGCGGCCATTGACAATCCCGATGCAAAATCGAAATAGGAGTCATTATTCGGGACTCAAATGGGTTGGTTCTCGGTTCCCTCCAAGACACACGGGATCTTTTTCCTGATCCCCTATTAGGGGAAGCAGTCGCGGCAACGCGAGCTATTGTCTTTTGCTTTGGGCTAGGACTAAGATCCAAAGTGTTATTAGAAGGCGACTCCAAGGTGGTGGTGAAAGCTTAAACAAACTTGAAGATGACTGGAGCATGGCTGGTATGTGCATTGGTGATGCTAAAATCCTGCTTAAAATCTTTAGTCTTTATTCTGTGATCCACACTCCCAAGATTAGGTAATATGGTGGCCCATGTTTTGGCCCAAAACGCTTTAAATTTGGATGATGAATGTATTTTGATAAAGTCATATCCTCCTTGTATTAGCTATTTACTTTGATTTAATGAAATCTTGTTGTCTTCTTTTCAAAAAGAAAAAAAGAACAACAGGAGATGGATTAGGATAAACGACATAAGTGGAGCGATTAAGGGGCAAATAAAGGTTCTGCTGATGTTGGCAGAAGAGAAGAGCGGCGACAATGGCCTGCTCTCAAAGCTGAGCATCCTCATCATCGAGTTTATTCCCCTGTTTGGAAGGTTCTCTGGTGAATCTGACCTCCTTGGGAGCAAAGCATGTCCACGAGTTTCCCTTAATTGAAACAATTAACGATACTGTGAACACACACACGTTAATACAACCTCAAATCACACAAATCAAACCTTTTATTGATCCTGTGTTTATGATCTTGATCAGACTGTACATTCAAGTGATTAGAATTCGAGTATGTGTATGTCTGAGAGAGAGACACAAAGAGAGATGAAGATTAATTGTTGTTCATGATTGCTCCTTGCAAATAAACCTTAAAAACTACAGATTCAAGGCTATTAGAGAAGCAGCTTCATTACTTGACTTCTTTCCTCCGTCAAGCTTTTAAGTTGCATCACTATAGTTTCAATGGAAATATCATTCAAATATCTCCCTCAATTTTTTTTTTTTTTTTTGTCCATAAAATAACCTCAAGATAAGAATTCTTAATTTATAAGGTCGGGAAAGTGGTATTATTTTCTGCATAATCACAAAGTCGATATAAAATAATCACTTTTAGAAATACTCAAAAGTCTCAAACACCAAGTTAGGCAAAATCACAAAAATGCCTTCACATTCAAGACTACCCAAATAAACTAAAATCAATTTGAATCAACGGATTAAATAAGTTCACGAAATTAAATTAGGAAACGGTATTTATTGAACAAATTTGATTATCCTCTCCACCAACTTTCTTCAGCTTCCCTTCTTTTTGTTCTAATTCGTCGATTAATTTGTATGACCGTCCTCTTCGCCGACACAGTGCAGAGAAGGGGAGGGATGGCTCACATAGGAATGATCTGAAGAATATCAGTAAGAATGGCCATACATCGGCGTCAGTGTCATTAAAGTATGGCACACGGGAGAAAGATGTGAATTATGACCCCAAAAAAAAGCACGCTTCCTCATGTAGCAGCTAGTTTATGTTGGGTTTGATCTGTACGTTGGAGAAAATATATAGCTGCAGCAGCAACTAGTAACATTAAGCTTACAACACCAATTTTAACTGAAAACAGTGGACCCATTGATTCCTTTCTCCGCTTGCTTTCACTTGAGGGTGTCACAGATGGGGTCTTCAGAAATGATGCGTATGCATCAATTTCTGCCCTTGTGAGTGCCGGTTTCAATGAAGCCTTCACCGTCTGGAAATGACGATCACACACAACAGTGGCGGAAATGTTTTCCCTCAGAGCTATAATTCCAGCTTCCCTACAAAGGCCTTCCAGCTCAGCCCCTGTGAAAAGCTCAGCATCTTCTGCTATTCTTCTGAGATCAACATCATGGCCTATTTTCATTTTACGTGTATGTACACGAAGTATCTCGTACCGAGCTTCCAGATCAGGTGGTGGTACATAGAGCACCTGAAATTTCATTGAAGTAACAAGTCAACCTGAGACACTTTGCTAACTCCTGGAAATGTAGCTATTTAGCAACATAGGGCACTTTGTTCTTCCACCCGTTGTGGGGGACTAGAACTGACAACAGTATATCACACTAAAAAATTCCCTCAAAAGAATTTTCCTTTTTATTCGTAATTTAGTGCTACCTCATGCAAGAAAACAAGGAGGCAAACTGGATTCACCAACTCACTACTAGGAAGCTCACAACCCCAGAGAGAGACCGACTTTACAAGTATAATGTTAGCTATGAATATGCCCGAGGTGAACAAAACTTCCTTACAAGATCAAAGCGTCCAGGGCGCATAAGTGCAGCATCAATTGCATGAGGACGATTTGTAGCAGCCAAAACAAGTATTCCCTTGAAAACAAAAGAAACAAATGAGCGTATACTGGAATCACAAGAAGAAAGTGAAAGCTGTGTCCACTATATCATACATTAAATATTAAGGTCACTGGAAGATAAATAACCATTTGGATTTAAAGCTCACTTTAGCTTCTTCTAAACCATCCATTTCAGTCAGTAGAGTAGATAGAAGCCTCTCTCCTACTGTGATGTTGCTGCTTGAAATCCCCCCTCTGCCATTAAAAATACATAAAGAAAAAAGTCCAGAGTTAATTAATTGTGTGTTTGGGTCCAATCCTAACACTGCTCAATTAAAAGCCAGGATATATCCTGAGTGCCATTGTGCAAACCACCAAAAACAGATTTAAGTCAGTATATGAAAATTCTCAACAGAATTATGCATTAACAGTCAACTGTCTCCAAGGAAAAGAAAAAAGGAAAACAACTTAGACACACAAAGGTTAAGATGCACCATAAGGCCCATTGGTTAACGAATAAGGAAAATGACAAACTTAAAAGGAAAAAGCTACTCTGCTGCCTGAAGTGTACCGATGAAGTTGCCCCATTGATGTGGCCTTGTCACCTGACTGCCACATCATTGATTTTTTTTTCTTTTAAAAAAATCAAAACACAGAACCACTGCCTGTCCAACCCAATGGGGGTAACTTCATCAGTACACTTCAGGCGGCAGAGTAGCAAGACTCAACTTACAATTAGTCTACAACTATTTACCACTCTATTTAAAGTGAAGGGTAGTTAAGTAAAAGTGGAATTAGTTTTTAATGAAATGTCACAATTACATTAGTTGATTTAAACTGAATTGTAAAATAGTTATAAAAGAGTTGTAGATGTATCGTTACCCAACACATAAATAGGCCAACTAACATTGTACTTAAAAGCCTGTTATCCAACCTGGGTTTTGGAATTTTGTGCACCTACTGCCATTATCCAACCACCTAACTGTTCAGGTTCCATTTCAATGGCAAGCACATACATGCATACTAGGAAAATGATTTGATATTTGGTGCCCTTGAATCATAGAGGCTTTCAGCAGACACAAGAAATCAGAGTGATTTCATCCTATCAGCAGGGTTCTTGAATCCTTGATAATCAATCACAGATATTCATGTTTGTGTATTTCACGAGTTTAGACTCCGCAAAGCATACCCCGATACTGTTTGGTACATGCAAACTTCACATTAATGTCAAAACCTGAGGTCAGTTCTTTGAGCATGTACAGATAAGACAAATGAATCCTGGTTGAATATATACTGACCGCTTAGCAGCAACAACATCAGCTTCATCGAAGAATATTATGCTTGGTGCCGCGAGGCGAGCTCTCTGAAATGTATTCCGCAACAAAGCTTCTCCCTCTCCAACGTACATCGAATACAATTCTGCACCACTGTAACAACCATAAGCCAAACAAAAATCAAATCATAATCTGGTAAAGGATCAAATGTCAACACATACAGTAACAACTAACAAACATGCATTTCCTAATTACACCCCAGCAGTCCTGACGATATTCCAAGCAAGCACCATAAATTTCCTAATTACACTCAAATGCTCCTGTTTACTCTATGTACCCCATATAGCAACCATGAAAAGTCTGAACCTCAAGGAAAAAAAAGAAGCTTGGGAAGCATGAGCTGCAGCTTTAGCAAGGGTGGTTTTTGAGCATCCAGGAGGTCCATGCAGAAGAATTCCACGCACAGGAGATATCCTCAGTCTTGAAAATGCAGCAGAATGTTTGATAGGCCACTCGACAGCTTGCTGGAGCTTTTTCTGCCCATGGATAAGAATCCTTACAAATCCCACAAGATTTTAAATGCAAAACAAGAAGTCTAGGATACAAACCTTCAAACCTTTTAGTCCCCCAATATCTTCCCAAGTTACCTTTGGGATTTCCACGGTAATACCTCTTGTTATGCTTGGGCCAACTATGGATTGTGCATGTTTCCAGTCTCCCATTGTTAAGCTGAGCACACCAACACTTCCATTTGCATCAGAAGACCTTCTAACTGCAAAGATGGTAGCCTCACGACATAAAGCTTCCATATCAGCTCCAACATAGCCATTGCAAGATGCAGCTATGGCCCGTAAATCAACACTGGGATCCAAGGGAACCTTCTTTGTGTAGAGCTGAAATATTTAACACAAATAATGTTACAGCCTTGAGCTGAAAATAGTGTACTTACCTATCATACATTCTATTAGACCAGCCAAAAATAAAGGCAAAATAAATTTTCATCCTTCCATGTCCATATTTGGTATCAATTTGGTTCCTGTAATGGCAATACCAACCCTAAGGTTACTATTGATTACCATGGCCATTTCTATCAATTTTTTTTCAATAAACAATTCCATCAACTTGTTTCATTATATGACTCTCAGGTCTATATCCAGTATTCCAGTTCATAAGATAAAAAAAATAAAAAAAATGGAGAATTCTTGGGAAAAAGATAGAATAAGATAGAGATAGAGTGTAACATCCGAACCCAGCTTAGGCTTTGGATCAGCTTTGATCTATATTCCTTGCTTGTTACCGTAATTATCTACTTTATTTATCTATTTATTTATTTGTTATTAATACTAAACTTATTTAAATTTTAAAACAAACCAAATCACTTGAGATCCCATATCATGATCTGCACATGATTACCCATAGTTCGGTTAGTATAATCTGAGAAATTATCCTAATCAAATTCAAATTTTGAATCCTCCCAATCTCCTGATAGCTCTTCCCCTCATCTATAAGATCCTATGAAACCCTTGATTTTTGTCACACCAAAAACACATCACAGAGAAGAGAAACACACTCACGTGTAGGCCTAGTATTCTGCCCAGCCGCCACCAACTACCCCAGTACGTCGGAGCTCCACCAACAGTGCCAAAGATTGCTGGCCGACCCCTCCCTGTCGCACCCAAACTTTCTGGTAAGCCACTGCCGCCGTACATACCATCCTCTCCCTTCTCATTCCTTCGGCTACAGCTCATCCCTCTCTAACTCTTTTTCTCTCCTCTACTTGATCGCACCACTGACCAGAAGGTCTGGTGGGCATCGCCAGCCACCCACAGCTGCTTGAGCTGCCATCGCATCTCTCCCCTACTCTCGATGAGTCGTGCGACACCCCCTCCTTTCCTTCAAGCCTTTGTTTCTCTTAGCCTTGAGTTACAAGGCCATCCTCATCATGTATCTAGAATGGGCCTTTGGGCCATTGGGCCATGAGCATGCCAACCTTGAAAAGGCTGGCCATGCACTGGACCAGTAAATCGGGTTGGGCTTCTAGCCCAAACCCTTATGGTTTAAACCCAAGGCCTCTTCGGCCTGTGCTACCTATTATTAAACCAAAACTTTTTTCAATTACCTAGTGAATATTTGAAGAATTAATTAATTATTAAGAATTGATTATTATAACAGAAGTTAACCGTAAGTATTTTCATGTGATTAGACCTAGAACTTCATATTTAATTCTATGCAATAGAATTAGAGTAAAACCAATTCATGATGCATGGTCATTAAGAAAATTAGGTATTACACGCACTAAGTAGAGTATCTATTTATTAAATAAATACGACGTTTTCCTAGGAAATTAGTAACACCATTTATCTCGTATAGGTAACGATCCTCAAGTTGGAAATCAGGAAGCACTGTTGAAAGGTAAATAGTATGATCACATAATTCCATGGGTACTGTTAATATTATCATTGTTTATGAAAATGCGATATGTGTACGCTATGCCACGAGCCAAGCCAAGGTCAAATTCCTCTCATGATCTTTGATGAATTATGATAATATGCTGGTATGTGTGGCTTGAATGATTGATGGGTTGAATGAAGTCATGTCCATGTAATATTTAAGTCAAGTATGCTATGTAATAAAATAACTAAATCAGATATGCCATGTTTATGTAGTACTTAGACCATGTATGCCATGTTCATGTAGTACAAAAATTATGCAAGCCATGTCCATAAAATATTTAGTTCATGTATGCCATGACCATGTGATAATTAATTCAAGCATGCCATGTTAGTTTGATCCTAAGTCATGCATGCCACATCGATGAGATAAGTAGCCCACGTAAGCCATGTTCATGCATCACTCAAATCAAGTATGACATGAAAAGTTATACAATAATTGATCAAGCTAGGTTATGCCATGTCATGCCATGAACACAGAGATACCACATCATGCCATGTCAGGTGCAAGAATGAGCCATGCCATGTTATATCACATAAAAGAATATGCCATGCCATGTTAGTTAAGTTCATGAAGTTCAGTAAGTTTCCATGCATTAAGAAAGACAAGAAACCTTAATGTGACACGGACCCAAGCTTGTTTACTACAAGTCAGGTGAAACACGGATTCAAGTATGCTTCACGGTGAAACACGGACTCAAACATGTTTCACCCCATGTACAAGCAAGCAAGTCGGGTAAAACATGGACTCAAGTGTGTTTCATGATAAAACAAGGATCCAAGCATGTTTCACTCTAAAACATGGATCCAAGCATGTTTCACTCCATGTATAAGCAAGCAAGTCAAGTGAAATACCGACTCAAGTATGTTTCATGGTGAAACATGGACTCAAGTATGTTTCACTCCATGTACAAGCAAGTAAGTCAGGTGAAATACGGACTTAAGCATATTTCACCCTATGTTCAGACAAATAATGTATAATTGAGTGGGACACGGATCCAAGTGTGTTACATTCCATGATAAAACAAGATAAAAACAAGACCGTACGCGCTCACGTTGCATGCCACTATAGTTTTATGGATTTTTTCCACATTCATGATGACTAAATGTACTATGTGAAACCATTATGATATATGCATGCCATGTCGAGTCTTCAATTTAAGTCTAAACTATGCTATGTTATACAATGTGATGTGCTATCTACTGAGTCTTCAACTCATTTTTGTTATTTTGTTGTTTCTCTTTGCTTGTTTGTTACAAATGAAGTTTAAGACAATGCAGAGTTGGATGGCCAGGAGTAATTCTATTACAATGACCAAATTAGGAATAAGTGTTATTTTTACAAGGAGTAAATAAGTGAATTATTTCACAAGTATTAGCTTTCTTTTATGTTGTGTCAGTAACAGTCTTCTCTAGGATTAGGTTATGTTTAGTTAATGTCAAGTCTTTTTAAATTTTTAGTTCAGAGACAATTATGTTCAGAGACAATTATGTTCAGAAATTTATTATTCCAATATATGAGGTATTTTCAGAATGTGAATCTCTTTACCTGGATATGGCTATGCATGCTAGTGATACCTCAGTCCTACGGGAGTGAGACACAGATTGAAGGAGCCATGACGAACAATGCTACAAATCATCCATTACGCCTACCCCCCCCCTCTCTCTCTCCTTTTTCCCTCTATTTTTTATCATTTTATCTTACCAATACAGTGTATTTTTCCTGGTCATGTGCAGCATTATGACATTTAACAGCAGCATATCAAGGAAAATAGAACAGAATGATAAAATCGACAGAAATCTGAAACTTTATGATTGAGATTGCCAAGATTAGAATTACAGATGCCAAAGTCCAGCACTTCTAGAAGCTGATGTTGAGGGATGCTACCAAACAAGAAGCCATGGATGGCTTATTAATTTAGCAGATTCATGATTACCTTGAGAATTTGAAAGCGCTCCTCCTCAGTAGGTGTAGTAACTTCAATTTCAGCATCAAAACGCCCTGATCTTCTTAGTGCAGGGTCAATTGCATCCACCCTTTGTACATATGATAAAAGTTAAAAGCAAATCCAAAGTTTTAGGCAAACAGTGCAAAATTAAAAATTAAATTTAATATATAAAGGAACTGGAAATTATATGATTTTTTTATCGAAAATTTTATTGAACATGAAATAGACAAAGCCCGATTATATGGGACAAACTGGAAATTATATGATATTAAACCTCTAGTAGCGTTAATTGAGCACACTATTAGCAAATGAATAGCTACTAATATCAGCAGAAGATTAGCTAGGTAATTAATTACTAATTAGTATGGTCTTCACATGGAATTTAGTTGAATGCATCAAAAGTCTAAACCAAACAATATAACAGTTATATCTTTCAATGAACATGCAGGACAATGTACATTTCATTTTTTTTTTTTTTTTTGTTATGATGGGGGGAACCACCCCACGGCAGAGCCCTTAGGACTCAACTATGGAACCTATACCCCTAGGGAGACTAGCATAACAACCCACTGCCATGGTCTCCCACTGAAATCGCTGTTTGATCCCGGGGGAATCAAACTTGTGACATGGGGCTCATCTACACAAGTTTGCCCTTACCACTTGGGCTACCCATGGGAGGGTTTTATAATTTTCCATGCCAAATAGTGATTAGCAGGATCAATATGGATCAGAAGAAAAACACAAAACTGAATTTAAATGCAGCTGGAAAGCCACACAAAATGTGCTAGGGAAAGCAGCGTACGTGTAAAATGACATTAGATATGGCCTTTAAATTGACATCTAAATATATCACATGTTGATGAAGTAACTCAAAGAAGAACTCTTATAGATATACAATAGTCAAGTTTCATAGGAAAATAGAGCTAAACTATACAGATATGAGAGAGACAATAACCTGTTAGTGGATGCAACTACAACAACCTGTGGTACAGAAGCTGAGGAAGGTTTATTGGAGTCCATTAGTGTAAGGAGTTGAGAGGCCACCCGAACATCTTGCTCCCTTCTGCATTTGAGTATAATTTATTGCATGTATTGTAAATCATTATCAAAGGTTTACAACTCAACTATATTACATGTTCCACACTAGCTTATATATAATAGACAAGCATAGCCTATAAATTTGTTAATGCAGTGTGCAGAAAATCTCAATGCAGATGTGCCCACACAGAACAGTCCGAAGAGAAGTATTGCAAATCATATAGAAATCATAAAGACCAGAATTTTCGGCCTCAATAAATTCAATCAACGTTTCATCAAAAGTATCATCATGGAGATGATACTTACAAAGCATAAGACACATTTGGCTAGAGCTGAACAAAATTATAGTAATGAGAAAATCAATGCCGAGCCCAAAGGCTAGGAAACTCAGATGAACTCAACCTGGAGAGACCTTGACTGGCAACTCTCCTTATGTGCCCCGTCAGACCCATCTCACGTCAAGTGTTCCAACCCACATTTAACACAATAATCTAATAATGATCCCCATGTTCTCAGAGCACATCTAAATTTCTCAATTTCTATACAACATTTACTTCTCTCGTGTATTAATAGAAAGCCCAATTTATGAATCTCAAAGATTAAAGGATGCGGTAAAGGAACATCCATGTACTCCTTAATGTCACATCCATCTTCTCCATAACTTGCCTGGAATCACGACGAGGACAAAGTGCATCTATTTCATCAATAAATATAACTGATGGCTTGCCCATCACCGCTTGAGACGATGCCTCTGAAAATGCCTCCCGCAGAACCTTCTCACTTTCTCCAGCATGTGCTCTATGAACAGAATGCGGACTGCAGAACATACCCACAAGAAAAATCCAAAAATGATGAAACAGATGAATAAAGCACAAGGACGTATAATTTATAATAGTTGAAACATAATGAAATGATATAAAAAAAAACAGTTGTTTCAGAATCATCATAAAAGGCAGTCTGCAAAAGTCAAAGCAAATACCAAGCAAGGTGATAATGCAGTACCTGATAATGATTAGATGTGCACTGCATTCCCGAACAACTGCCCGAACCAAGCTTGTCTTGGATATGACAAAAATATAAAATTAGGTAATATTATGACTTTTTAATATGCGGACCAAACGAAGCCATCCTTTCACCACCAACTATGAGCTACTCAGAGAACTTCAACTAGAATGACCAACCTAGAAAGAAGTATCATGTGGGGAAAATAGGAGAATTTGAATTCAAACATTAAAACAAACCCCGTCATCACCATTCGCTGTGTAGAATAACCTTCCATTTTTTAGCAACAAATTCTTAGTACAAATCTTCAATTCGTTTTTCATTTCTCCTTTTCTTTCCAATAACCAAATATAATTAACACAATTCGAACATACACAGCACGCTACAAAGCGCGGACACGCATTCAGTTTACCCCGAATCCAATAGCAAAGTAGTAGGAAAACATCCCTCAAACTTCACCGTAAATCAAAACGCAAGCAACTTTTTTTTCCTTTGGACAAATTAAATGGAAACCAACTTACAATAGAAAGTATGCAAGGTCGCAGCAGAATACCTTTCCGGTACCCGGTGGACCGTACAGGAGCAAACCTCGGGGCCACTGGAAGCAAACCCAAGAATCAATTAGCACGAAACTAAAGCTTTCTGAGGTAAACAACGATTACGGAATGAAAATTTGAGTGCGTTGTTGTTACTTTAAGACCGAGTTTCTGAGCTTCGCGAGAATAATAGAGAGGAAAAGTGATGAGCTCTCTGAGAGCTTGGAGAGCTTCTGCGTTTCCGGCGATTGCTTGCTCTGCTCTCCACCGGTTCTGGCTGTCGATGTTGTGGCTGCTGCTGGTGTCTTGGCTTTCCATTTGAGCGCCAGTTCAGACGAGAGGTTGAGGTTGAATTCCTCGTCGGGTAGGTCTCGCCCGTCAACATTAGATAAATAGACACCAATTAGAAGTAGCCACGTCAGTATTTCACAAAAAACTTCTTCACACTTGCACACGCAAGATCCTTAGACAGGAACACAATAATGTAATCTCAAATCACCCACCCCTCCCTTCGACAGAAATTTCTTCCCCAGCGAGTATGAAGTTCCAATAATTTCTTCCATCATTTTAATTGAAAAATAAGATTCATTAATGGACCGAATATGAAGTTGTAATAATTCCCACCATAACAAACGGCGAAAAATGATGTTAGGGTGCTGCAAATGTGTTAGGGCAATGTGTGTCGTTTGTGGATGAAATAAATGTAAACTTGCTATAAGAGATTCAGATTAATGGAAGAAAATATTGAATAAAGCAGTATAACAGAAGGATCTTCAAGGGTCCCAAAACCTTCAAATAGCAAAGTTCAGCATCGTAGTTTCTAGATGATCTATAAAATGTTTGTTTCTTTCATCCTTATAAAATGGACGTAAAAAATTACAAAGAAAAACGTCAAATAGAAATAACAACTTTTTATTCCAAACAGGTACGACATGGTGGTCCCTGCATAAACGTAAAGCAGTCTGGACAGGGTACAATGACGTCGTAATAGCTCCTACACCATAAACCTTAAAACGACGCGCTTCACAATCAGTAATACCCAGTTTCCTTCAAATGGCACCGTAGCCCCCTGATAGCAAACGGTAGCGTTTCATACACTTAACCAATAACTTAACTTCGTTCCACTTAAACACTTCAGATGCACTTCAGTTCAAGTTTTCGAGATGCTTCCTTTGTCATACACAAACCCTCATTGTCCTCTCATAACTTCAACAAACTCTACATAGCTCCCATCCATCTGAGCTCCTAACATTCTCCCCTCCTTAGAGAACCTTGTCCACAAGGTGAGGGAAACGTTCTTTGAGTTGATGCAAGATTTCCCACGTATTGTCGTCCTCTGATGCCCCAATCCATTTGGCCAAAACTTCGGTCACAGCTCGTTGCCCCACTCGCTTGAGATGCCGATCTACTATCTTCTCGTGTTGAGAAAGAAGTTCTCCATTCTTATCAATCGATGGTAGTGTCAGAATAGCTTGGATTTGAGCGCCGAGCTTTCTCTTCAACAAAGAGACATGGAACACCGGATGAACCTATGACGAAGAAAGGAGATCCAAACGATAAGCTACTTGGTCGATCCGTTGAGAAACCTTGAAGGGCCCGAAGAATCTCGACGACAACTTTAAATTCTTGCGTTAGAACACTGAGTTTTGACAATACAGCTGTAATCGTAAGTAGACCCAGTCTCCCACCTCAAATTTCCATTCGATTCTCTTATTGTCTACAAAAAATTTCATACGGCTCTGAGCCCATTCAAGATTAGCCTTTAACACTTCTCTAATTTGTTCCCGTGTTCGTAGGAGTTGATCTACAGCATCTGTAGCTGAAGTACCCGATACATAAGTTAAGAGATGTGGAGGAGGATAACCATACAGTGCTTCAAAAGGTGAGAGTTTGATTGATGTCTGATAAGAACTGTTGTAGCTATACTCTGCCATAGATAGCCATTTACTCCATTGCTTCTGTTTTGTACCTGCATGGCATCGTAAATATGTCTCTAAGTACTTGTTTAGGGCCTTGGTTTGGCCATCAGACTGTGGGTGATACATTGAAGTAACATTTAGTGAGGATCCCTGCAACACAAACAAACTTTTTCAAAAAGAACTGAGAAAAATAGGGTCACGATCTGACACAATAGACCTAGGGAGGCCATGTAGTTTGAACACATTGTCCAAAAATAGTTAAGCAACCCCCTGTGCGGTTTAAGGACGTGTTAGAGTAATAAAGTGGCCATACTCAGTGTAGCGATCGACTACCACTGATATGACGCTTATCCCATTTGATGATGGTAATCTTTCAATAAAATCGAGAGAAATATCAATCCATGATTGAGTTGGAATTGGCAAGGGTTGTAATAACCTGGGAGGGACTACTGTTTTTGATTTATTAACCTGACAAATGTCACATTCCCTGACTTTCTTCTTGATGTCATGTTTCATGCCATACCAGAAAAATTCTCTTTTAGCCCACTGATAAGTTTTCAAAAATCTTGTATGCCCTGCTTAGGGATCAACGTGTATATACTCCAACACTTTATCCTTGAACAGTGAATCAGGACCAAAACCAAAACAATTCTTCTTTTTTTAAGAATAAGCCCTTGTTGTAGAGAATAACCAGGAGGTACTGAGACATTATTCTGCAATTTATCTAACAAATTCACCATTTCAACCAAGGATTGATAACTTAGCTTTAATTCACCAATCCATTCACCTATTAGAAATGTGATTAGGGCTAGACAACCTTCCCTTTTCCATTTGGCAAGAGAGAGCATCGGCTACCTTGTTCTCCTTGCCTTGCTTATATTCAATAGAGAAATCATAACCCAAAAGTTTCGTCAACCACTTTTGCTGTGCAACAGTTCCCACTTTCTATTCTAACAGAAACTTCAATGCTTGTTGATCGATCTTTACCACAAATTTCTGGCTCAACAAATAAGGATGCCAATGTTGTACTGCTGTGACCAATGCAAATAATTCCTTCTCGTAAGTGGACAGCAACAAGGCTTTTCCTTTCAAGGCCTTGCTCATGTACGCAATAGGTCTCCTGTCTTGCATTAACACGACCACCACACCAACACCACAAGCATCACATTCAATCAAATTTTTTTTTTGAAAAATCAGGCAATCGTAATACGAGAGGATTAGAAACAGCAACTTTAAGTTGTGCAAAGGCCTTGGTGGCTTCATCAGTCAACAAAATGAATTTTTTTTAAGCAGTCCAATCAAAGGGGCTGCAATACGACCATAGTCTTTGATAATTTCCAGTAATACCCTGTCAAGCCAAGGAACCCATAATGCCTTCAAACTTCTAGGAGCTGGCCATTCCACCATTGCTTGGATTTTAGTAGGGTCAGTTTTAACCCCCTGGGCTGAGATAACATGGCTCAAGTAGTTAACTTCGTCTAGTCCAAAACTGCACTTGGAGCGCTTAGCAAACAATTGTTTGTGTTTCAACTCATTCAAGACCAGTTTTAAATGCACCAAGTGATCCTCCCATGACCTGATATAAACCAAGATGTCATAGAAAAAAACCAACACAAAATATCTCAAAAAAGGCTTAAAAACATCGTTCATCAGCCCTTGAAACGTTATCAGTGCATTAGTTAAACCAAAGGGCATTACAAAAAATTCGTAATGTCCTTCATGTGTGCGGAAAGCTGTCTTTTCCACATCATCAGCTACAACCCTAATTTGATGATAACCGGAACGAAGATCTAACTTGGAAAACACCACGGCACCAAACAACTCACCTAACAATTCATCTATAACTGGTATAGGAAATTTAACTTTTATCGTTTGTTGGTTTAATGCCCGATAATCAATGCAAAGGCGCCAACTACCATTTGCCTTGCAAACCAACAGTACGGGTGACAAAAATGGATTGTTACTAGGCCGAACAACACCTGATTACAGTAAGTCAGCCACTAACTTTTCAATTTTAGATTTCTGAAAATGAAGATAACGATAAGGCCTTGTAGACACAGGATGAGAGCCTTCTTTTAACACAATTATGTGGTCATGCTTCCTTGTTTTTGGGGGGGGGGGCAACCCTTTTGGTTCCTCAAAAACCATAGAGAATTTAGTCAACAGGTCTTGCAAATCTGGGCTTAAGTGATGCTGGTCAGTCTCTTGAACATCAGATATCAACTATAAAAACAAACCCTTGCCTTTGCACACTTCAGTAGATAATAGCTTCATGCTTCCATCAAATGAAAGGGGAGTATGTGGCAAACCCCACAAAGTAATTAACTTCCTAGCCAAAGAAAATCCTAGAGATAGTTGGGAAAAATTCAGAACTAGTTTTCCCACCGTTTCCATCCATTCCACACCCATAATCATATCACAGCCAACCAATTGAAAAATGTAGAAGGATGAGGACAACTTGTTCTCCTAGACAGCAATCTCAACATCAGTACACAACCCTACACAGTGGACCCACTGACCATTGGCCACATTAACAACCAATTTTTGAGTCTCATCAACCCTTAACGCCGCCTTTTTGACTATTGATGGGTGAAGGAAGTTATGAGTACTTCCCGTGTCAAACAAGATGAAGACTAGAATACCTCTAATTCTGCCTTCCATTTGTAGGGTATTAGGCTTAGGAGTACCTTTGATGGCATGGATAGAAATTTCTGGTTCCTCTTCCTGTTTAACCAACATTAATTCCTAGGACTCTTTGGAATCATAGAATACTTCTTCCCCTTTCTCCTTTTTAAGTTTTTCAACAGCTTGTAGTAAATATAGTTTAGGCTTTTTACACACATGCGTGGAGTTCCATTTTTCATCACAATGAAAACAAAGGCCTTTTCGGCATTTTTCATCCATATTAGTAGAGAATTCCTTCTTAACTGGAACAAAGGGCCTATAGGGCTTACCCACATTACTATGTTGGCCATAGAAGCTAGAACTCCCTATAGTTAGAGCATAACTTTTTCCAGAAGTCGGGTATGCTGAACCCAGTGTGCTTAAAACATGTTCCTCCTGTATTTTTGCCAAAGCAAACACTGCATGCAAAGATGAGGGACCAAGCATTCGAACTATGTAGCGTACTTCATCCTTAAGACCAGTTAAAAACAAACTCATTTTATGTGAATCAGTCAAACCACAACAACGATTAGAAAGACTTTCAAATTCTACCTTATACACATTTACAGTGGTAGTGTGTTTGAGGCGTGCTAATGTCTCCATAGGTTCATCATATGCAGTAGTTCTAAATCTAGTTTGTAAAACTTGAGTGAAATCTTCCCAACTAGTAAATAACCCACTTGCAAGTGCATCTTAATACCATGTTAATGCTTCTCCACTCATATGGTAAGATGACATTAATAAATGTTGTGGTGTAGGTGTTTGGTAAAAATCAAAATATTGATTGGCCTTATAGACCCAAGCAGCAGGAAACTGACCATTAAAAGGGGAAAATTTCAATTTGACGCCTCTATTAACTCCTCTTCTACCATCAAACAAGTTCATCTGCAGTGGCTCATTATATAGAGGTGGAGGAGGTGGTGGTGGAGGTAGTGGAGGAGGCCTGGTCTGCAAGCGTCAGATTTCGCAGAGTTCTTCCAGAATATGCATCATGGTCCCTTGCAGCTCCAGGATTGCAGCAGAGTTGCTCTCTAACTGGCGTTGGCCATTGTCACCATGTTTAGTCATTTTAGGGCTAATGTGGGGTAGGAATTGTGGGCTCTAGATATCAAATGTTAGAGTGCTGCAAATGTGTTGGGGCAATGTGTGCCGTTTGTGGATGAAATAGATGTAAACTTGCTATAAGAGGTTCAAATTAATGGAAGAAAATACTGAATAAAGCTGAATAATAGAGGGATCTTCAAGGGTCCCAAAACCTCCAAATAGCAAAGTTTAGCCTCGTAGTTTCTAGATGATCCATAAAATGCTTGTTTCTTTCATCCTTATAGAATGGATGCCAAAAATTACAAAGGAAAATGACAAATAGAAATAACAACTTTTTATTCCTAATAGGTACGACACAGTGGTCCCTGCATAAATGTAAAGTAGTCTAGACGTGGCACAACAATGTCGTAACAGCTCCTACACCATAAACCTTAAAACGGCATGCTTCACAATCAGCAACACCCAATTTCCTTCAAACGGCACCGTAGCCCCTTGGTAGCAAACGGTAGCATTTTAGACACTTAACCAATCACTTAACTTCTTTCCATTTAAACACTTCAGATGCACTTCAGTTCAAGTCTTCGAGATGCCTCATCTGTCAGACACAAACCCTCATCATCCTGTCTTAACTCCAACAGAGTCTCCATAGCTCCCATCCGTATGAGCTCCTAACAAAGGAGAATCAAGAAGAATTCCTTCAATTTGTTCTACTTGTCATTTGTTTGGATCTTGAAAAAATCAAAGAAATCTTTGAATGCCTATAAAGAAAATCCTAGAAAACCCCACCCTCCCCTTCCTTTCGTCGACCTCCCTACCCACCCTTTGACCTCCTTGCGACCTCCCGTCCTTCCCGTCAACCTCCCCACCCTCTCTTAACACCTGTTTGGCTCTTGAGAAAACGAAGGAAAATTTTAAAAAACTACAGAAAACCTAAAAACCTAAAATCTAAGTAACCTAATTTACCCAAAGTTAAAAAAAAATAATGGTGAAGGAGTTCGGTGGAGGAATCGATGGAGAAGCCCTTGTTTACAGCGAAGGAGGTAGGGTTTTGATGTTTTGGGGTGGCCTCAATCTCGGGCTTCGGTGGATTCCAGCCTCAGTCTTGACAATGACGTCGAACTGAACCTCGACAGTGAGGATGGCTTGAATCTAGAAGGCCTCGATGCTTGGGTCTCTAAGGATGCCCTTCGAAAGAGATACCAACGAGGGGGAGAGAGAGAGAGAGAGAGAGAGAGAGAGAGAGAGGGTGCGTCGTCTGAGATGCAGCACACAAAACATTAAGTGTGTTCTCTACGTGGCGTTATTTTAGTGGTGTCTGCTGATTGAAGATAAATGGATTGATCCGGTTTTAAGATTTTCTCTTTGAGGTTTTATTGGGATCTCAGAGGAATACACACTTCATAGTCGGGTCATTATAGTCATTTCGCATGTCAATCAAAATTTGGTGGATACCTAAATCAAAAATGATTTGGAGCAACCAGCACACAACACTTACCTTTCACATGAACAGTAACATGAACAATAAATTTTACTATTCATGTGAGGGATGAGTGATGTGTGCTAGTTGTTCCCCAGCACTGCTCTACATAAATTTCCTTGTAATCTTATAAGAGCACTCATGACTCTTTTAAAATCATTATTCCTTTAAAATATAAAAATAATTTCTTAAAATTATGTTCTATTGGATCATGTAAAATATAAATAATTTATATTTTGATAGAATAATTCCTATATATTGCAAGATCCTATTCATCACTGTAAAAAAAATTTATTCGTTTCGTTGTGCTCCAACTAATTTTTCCCTTATCTTCAATTTTGTTTATTCTCATTTCAGACGACTTCTCTCTCGTTCTCATTGGTCAGCACCAAAGACAATACATAGTCTTTGGAATTCCTACTTTGCTTGCCACTCCATTGCTCCCCTCTCTCTCTCTCTCTCTCTCTCAAGATTCTTGGCATCACTCACTTTCACAATCATCCATTAGGCTGTCCTCAACCATTCTTGAATTCTCATGAGTATGTTTCTATGTTTTTGAGTTAAACGCAAATTATGGTTTGGTTCTTTCTGCCTCTCTCTATAGGATATGTATTTCTTTTTCTTTTTTATGATTTTATTAGGTCTTTTTGAACTCAAGATTGGGAAATTTGAGAAATGTGAGATTTTTAGTTTAGAATTTTGCGATTCTTGTCACAAGCACTTTTATAGAGCACTTTTTGGTTCCCTTGCTTGAGTTTAAATGTGGCTATTTGCATGTTGATGTAAAGTATTGGCTCTTTCTTTGCATACTGCCTAGAAACTATGACAACCAAGTATTAGCTCTATAAAACTGCTTGTGACAAGATTCGCAAAAGTTGAGAGTGAGTATTGGCTCTAAAATGTTTAGTCTAGAAAATGACCATGGATCCTGCAGTTTTATGAAGAATAAGGGCTTTGAATTGGGGGAGAAGCTACAATTCAAGCTTTATCCACTCACCATTATCTGACACTTGTTAAAGGAGAGATGTGTTTGCATATAGTTGAGAGTGAGTCATTCATGAGGCAAGGAGTAATTATCCTGAACTGTTTTGTATTGGATTTTGTGTGCTTACTAGTACAAGTTTGCTATTTTCTTTTGCAACTAATCTAGGTTTTTTGAGAGCTCTCTCAAGTAATGGGTTCTTGATATTGAGAATTTGAGAACTATAGTTCAATCTAGGGGACTAAATAAGATACCTAGAATTTGACTTTTGAAAAACTTCAGGATGCTTATGTAAGAACTAGGGCATAATATAAATTTAAGGCCAATTGTTTATGCATTGGCTTTGTTAGACCGAGTCTTCTTTCCTCAATTACATGGATTTAGTTGCAAACTTCACTTATCAAACAAATTATGAACGTGTATACTTGAAAATAAGTTGAGTACACATTATTTGCATATCAACTATAGTTTTTGTTATTATTTTGATTATTTCTAGCGTATTTTTAGATGTATTTTTGGGGAGCTTATTTTATAGTCTCTTCTTTCATTTATAGATGAATATGGAAAGTGTTAAGAACTTGATGAAATGAAAAAAACATAGAGAACTGAATGAAAAACCTCCGAATTGTATTGAATGAATTGAATAGTCGATATGGTGTACTGTCGCAGACACCCAAAAATAAAATCCTATACTCCTAAAAAATATATGTAGTAGTGTGAGTAAGGGTCGATCCCACGGAGAGTTATTAGCTTATTTTTATGTTGTTAAGCAAGGAAGTACTCTTTATATTTCCTACTGCTTTATATTCTGGTTATACTTTATATTGTATATTTAGTTTATAAGTATTAATTTTTTAATATAACCCAATTTACCCCCCTTTTGTGTTAGTCATCTGGGTAACAACTATTACAACCTCATTATTTATATATATAATTTAAAATTATAGGTAATGTATATGCTATTTGAATAGTAAGTTGAAATAAATATTAAAAATAAAATAAAATATTATTTTTAATATTTATATTTAAATAAATTAAATTATTTATTATATTTTATATAAAATTTTAAAAAAATCATAATGATAAAATAATATAAAATGAGATAAAATATTTTTACTATTTATATTGTAACAAGAATAACTTCAAAGGAAATAAAAATAATTAAAAAGCAATTTAATTTCAAAATACCAATCAAAGAAATAAATATTGGTTGAAGTCAACGTCCACCATCGAAATTTTATAACTGATCATTGATGCAATATAAATCAATTAATATTTTGAATATTCATCGTTAGAACTATTTTTTTATCTCTCCTTAGTCGTAATTAATTAGAAAACAAGTGATCTAATTAATCCTAACTACTAAACAACTCAAAACAAGCGCTAAAGATTTAATCTAGTAGCAGCCTTAAGAATTAAAGAGATCGATGAAACTAGACAATACAAACACAAGCGGTTGTATTTAATTTAGTCGAGCATTCTCCTTAAGATCTAATAATTTCTGACGCACCAAATTATTAAAATTTAATTGCTTCACAGATTAGAGAGATCAAATAATTATGGATTTGATATTTAACCTAGCAATAGATTACAACAAATAATAAACTAACAGGCCTTCTAGTAATTAAACGAAATAATTATGAAAATAGGCATAGAAGAACATTTGATACTCAAAGCATAAATTGAATGATAATAACAACTTAGATCTCCCAGCTATATAAATTTTGAGGCTTTCGTTTCTTTTGACCAATTACAAAAGTTTAGCCAGTCAGAGCCATAATAAAAATATCAATCAAAAGAAAAAGAAATAGAAGTGAGGTATTTGATTTTTCTTTCAAGGTAACACAATGGCTCAACTAAGTATCAAAAGCATAAATTGATGTACACACCCCTCCCTCTATTTATAGAGTTTCAATTGCAAGTTGACATGCCTAAAATCATCACAATTTCAAGTTGCTTTGCAATGTGTCATTTTGAATCCAAGTGGTTTGTGAGTTGTCATTTGACCATTTGTTTTTTCCACTATGCATGAGCTGAATTTTGTTGTCTTCTTGAAGCCTTTGTTTGAAACATGCAAGTTGGTGGAGTGTGAATGCTATGTCTCACTTTTCTTCTCCTAGCCGACTTTTGCTTTGGTTACGTAATCACTACTTTATACATCATAACAAGTGGCTCCAATTGGTTGGAAGTGAGTTGGTGTTGGGCGCCGGTTTCTTGTAGAGATGAAATGCTTTGTGTGATGCAAACTTTTCAAGTGCTGGTCAACAATTTCAACTTTGAAACAAACTTGTAAGCCATATGCAGCCATGTTATTTCTTCCTTTTGAATTACAGCTGTCAACATGATGTACTCAAATAATTAGTAGGGTCCATTGATGCTTGAAGAGAAGTGTGGCTGAAGAATGTTCAGGAACGTCAAATGCAGGTGCGTCCACTTCATGGTTGATTTCGTTTTGAATTGAGCCGACATTTCTCAAAACATAAAACATAAAAGTTATAGATTTTTTTCCTAGGATTCTATATCATTATGAATCAGCTCAATTGGATATTGTATGAGAGATTTATGTCCATATTACGAAGATACGTCAAAATTGTCTAAAATTACCCAATTATCTTCATTTGCTCCCAATGCTTCTATTTGTATTCTAAATCAAAATATAAGAATAATGAATATATTTAGACATCAAATAAGAATAAAATATTAAACACTAAGAGAGAAAAATATGGCATTTTATATTCTCATCACGATACAAGTCGCTTTACAATGTATTTATATTGCAATAACAGAAAACTAACTAAGACTAACTGATCAAAGTTTATTCTCTGATTTGCCCTTTCGTCTTTGGACTTTCATTCCATATTATCAATTTGTGAAGCTATACTCCCACACCCTCTCCTCAAGATGAACACGAATGTTGAAAATGTTCATCTTGCAAAATGTGTGATGAAATGGCAAAGAACCAAGTGGTTTTGTAAGTCTGACAACTATAGCAGAGAACGAATGTAGAACAATTTGGTGAGGTTCTACTGCAATTTGTCTGGAAGCAAATGGTAGTCAATTTGGATGTTTGGTTCTCTCATATTGAACTAGATTTGTAGCTATTGATATGGCAGATTTGCTGTCAATGAATAACAAGGCTGGTTGAGAATGAACAATCTGTAAATCTTGCAATGCATAAACCAACCATTACACTTCACAAGTTGTTGTTGCAAGGGCTCAATATTCTGCTTCAATGGAAGATCGACTTATAATTGCTTGCGTTTTCGACTTCCTTGAGATCAGTTAGTCACCTAGGAAGATGGCAAAACATGTGACACTTATCCTTATATCAATGCACCCTGCCTAGTCACTGTCAAAGAATGCTGCTTAAAAAATAGCCTTTATCCTGGTGTAACCTTTAAGTATCTTAACACTCTACCAACAGCTTGGTAGTGACTTACAACAGGTTTAGCAAGGAATTGACTCAATACCTGACAAAGTAAGCAAGATCTGGTCTGGTTAGATTTAAGTATAGTAATCTGCCAATAAGCCTTCTGTAAGCTGGTGGATGTTCATATGGATTAGAATCAGTTGCTGGTAAATTCCATTGGAAATGCAGCAAGCTTTGAATCAGTAGTACCCGTGTCTTGTAAAATGTCCAATGCAAACCTTTGGCAAAGAGAGATGCCTGCTTTGGATCTTGTTATTTCCAAACCAAGAAAGTATTTTAGTAGTTCCAAACCTTTTATAGTGAACTTAGCATGCAGGAAATTCTTTAATTGTTGAATTTCTTGCAAATCGTCACTTGCTAATAACAAATCATCAACGTATATTAGTAGTGCCATAAAGGATGTTTTAAACTTCTTGATAAAGAGAGAATATTCAGAAATATCTTGAGTAAATCCATAACTGAGAAGAGAAGTAGAGAGCTTTTCAAACCATTTATGGATGCCTGTTTAAGGCCATAGAGGCTTTTCAAAAGTCTACAAACTTTGTTTTCTAGATTGGGCATTCCAGAGGACAATTCCATGTAGTCTTCCTCTTGCAAATCACCATGCAAGAGTGCATTGTTTACATCCAACAGATGAATATGCCAATTCTTAATTTCCACCACAGCAAGCAATAATCGAATGGAGGTTACTTAGGCCACATAAGAGAAGGTGTCAAAAAAATGCAAACCTTCTTGCTGATTATAGCCTTTTGCCACTAATTTGGCCTTGTGCCTTTCTATGCTTCCATTAGCTTTATATTTAACTCTAAACACCCATTTACAACTATTAGTCTATTTCTTTTTAGGTAAAGTAACAAGTTTCCATGTTTTGTTTAATTCTAAAGCATGGAGTTCATTTTGCATAGCCTTTTACCATTTAAGAAATTTGGCAACTTGCTTATAGGTTTTAGGTTCTGAGCAGTTTGAGATAGAAATGAGGAAGGATCTATGTGAACTAGATGATCTATTAGTAGACAGAAAATAGGAGATAAGATAGGAATTACCTTTCAAAGAGCAATCAGTGGAAGAGATGAGAGAAGTTGTATTTGGAGAAACATTGTTGCAATAATAATCCTGTAGAAAAGTTGATTTTTGTCTAACTCGAGAAGATCTTTTGATCATTGGACTATTAGTGGAATTAATATGAGGTATGGAAGTGTTTTGATCAGTATTTTGAACATGCTTATTACTAAAAAGAATCAATGATTCAGTTTAATTAGGAACTGATTAATGAGAGAAGAATAGCTGCTATATGGAGTTTCTGAAGGAGGAAATAAAAAAGAATGAATATGAGAATTTGTGGGAACACCTTTGAAAGGAAAAATATTTTCATAGAATACCACATTTCTAGAAATGAAAACTTTGTTGGTATTAAGACCCATGACTTTGTAACCTTTGATATCAAAAGGATATCAAAGGAAAATGCATTTTGTGGCTTTTGCATTGAATTTCTGTCTATGATTTTAAAGTGTAGATACAAAACAAAGACAACCAAATATTTTAAGGTGAGACAAATTGGGTAGTTTTTGAAAAAGCACTTCATAAGATGTTTTATTTTTGAGAAATGGAGTCGAAATTCTGTTTATAATGTGGGCAGCAGCTAATACACGATCAATCCAAAAAGACAAAGGTAAATTGACTTGAAACATTAAAGCTCTAGTTGTGCTAATTAAGTGTTGATGTTTCATTTCAACTACTCCATTTTGTTGTGGAGTTTCTACACAACTCTTGTGATGTGTGATGCCATTTTCATGATAAAAAGCAGTAATAAAAAATTCTAGTCCATTATCTGACCTCACTATTTTAACAGGTGTTTCAAATTGAGTCTTGATCATATTACAAAAGTTTTTGAGTATAAGAGACTCTTCAGACTTGGCTTTAAGCATATAAACCCTAGTACACCTTATACAGTCATCAACAATTGCTAAAAATAATTTATAACCCGAGTAAGAAACTGTTGCAAAAGGATCCCAAATATCAAAGTGTCAAATCGAAACTTTTATTTGAAATGCTATGAGATACATATGAAAAGATGGCTTTCTATGTTTTGCCAATGGACATATATCACAGATAGTTTGACAATTGATAGAAGTTGAAGGAACTAGTTGTTTAAGAAATAACAATTAGATGGAGATACATGGCCTAGTATGTAATGTCAAATATCTAATGAATTTTGTGAAGCTGCTGAAACAAAAGGAGCTGAGGTAAACTTAGAATGAATGCAGAAAGAAGCTTGAGAAGTAGCTTGTGAAAAAAGATAAAGTCCTTGTTTCTCAAATACAATCCTAATCATCATCTTCATTGATTGGTACTGTAGAAGTAGTATGAAGTAGTAAAAGATAAGCAAATATCATAATGTTTGGTTAGCTTTGAAACAGATAAAAGATTGACTGAAAAAAAAGGGACACATAGGACATTTGATAGAAAAATATTATCAAAGAGACAAATTGTACCAATATGTGTGGCTAGAATAATATGGCAATTAGGTAAATTTATAGAAGCAATGGTATTTTTGGGAGGTAAACAATACAAGAGTGGTGAACAGATCATATGATTTGTTGTACTAGTGTCGAGAATCCAATAATGTTTAGTTTTTGGAATAGATAAAGTATGATTAGAAGAAACAACCAGAAAAATGAGAAGAGGTAACAAGGTTACAACCTGGTGGGATGGTTTGAGCGGGTGCAAAGGGTTAAGAAGTGTTGGTAAGTGCTATGAGTTTATTAATTTCTTCAGTAGTTAAAGAAAACCTTGGTTCCTTATTTTTAGTTTGATTACAGACCTTATCGGTTGGAATAGCAGCATGTGCATAGTAATTAATAACTCTTTCCTTTTGGTCCAGTCCATCCAGGAGAATATCCATGAAGTTGAAAACATGGTATGTCCATTATACCCATAATGTGTACAATGAAGAGTCAATTTCTTGAACTTTTCTTTTGAGAATCTGTACTGATTTGCCACTGGATTAGGTTGCTTTACCATCAATGCATGAATTTCAGTTGGAATTGAATTAGTAAAGTGCCTTTCACTCTCTTCAATCAACATAATAAAGTTCCTCATTCAAGCCAAAAGAAATAGAATATAAATCTTTGAGGGAAAAAATGAGCTCTCATGAATAACAGCATATGCAATAAGGTTACATTTTGGCTACAGAAAAGAAAAAGTTTATTATTGATCAAAAATATAAATAATACATCATCAAAGTACGTGGAGAATACATCAATATTTTGAATACTGTACCGGAAGTCGTTTCGATCAAGGTACTGAAACAAAATATTTTAATATCGATATCGTTTCGTATGTCGTTTTATAATAATCTATCTATGGATAAATTATATATATAAATATATAAAAATTATTTTAAAATAATAATTTCTAAATAAATAAATATATATAAATGTGTGTATATATAAATTCTAAATAGTCTAATCTGAATAAATATAAGAATATATATAAATATTTCAAATAAATTATAAAATATAAATAGTCTAATTTAGTAAAAAACAAAAGACTCTTTTTAAAAAAGATAAAAAAAAAGAGATAAATATCAGTCTAAAACTATCCCATAGATAACAATCCAAACGTAGCCTGTTTCAACTTTAATGGCATGTAGATTTGACCTTACAAGTGAATCTGATGACATGTAAGCTAAATGTAGCCTTTAGTGGGCTTTAATAGGTCTAGAAAACGGCCTGTAGTTAATAATACTGATAGTACTAGATTTCTAACCTTGTTTTATTTATTTATTTATTTTTTTAAAATATCTAATCTTTGTGTTTTACTACATATAAGAAATTTTACATAAGAATTATATAAGAACAAGTTTAAAATTTTATATAAACTAAAATTTAAAAAAATAAAAAATAAAAAATAAAAATAACTAATTGTCCAACACAAACAAAACTAAAAATTAAAAAGACTGAATGTAAAACTAAATTAGAAATTAACTATAACTCATTTCCTAGACAATTCTTATGCAAAATTTCTTACCAGTATCATTTTTCCTATTCCTTTTTTTTTTTTTGGCTTCTCACCCACCACTATCAGTTTATCTGCTCAAAGGATGACAAACTCTCTCTCTCTGGGCTATAGCAGCTGCCTAATGATCTTCTTCATCATCTTTATATGCGTGATACCTGTCATTTGCTTTTCAGGCAAAAACTTAGAAGCGATAAGATGATAAGGAGATGCGGAGAAAGCAATAAAAAACATAGGCTAAGGAGATACAAAGAAAGCAAACACAGCGTGAGTTAGACTTAGAGAGAGAAGAGGAAGAGTGTCTGGTATGTAGCTAGCTTTGCGGTTCTTGGTACATACTAGGCGAAATATTCATTTCGTTCGAAATATTAAATACCGGTTGGTATCGGTCAAAACGCACCGGTACAATCAATATTTTAGCCAGTACAAAATAGACACTTTATTTGTATCGGTTATTGTTCTAGTACGCAATATTTGACCGATTGTACCAGTCGGTATGATACAAAATTTAAAATTTTGGTATACATTCGTTACCTACCAAGAGGAAAAAAATAATGTGAGAAGATTCTGCAAATTGGAGCTAGAGAGAAACAAGGTGCTACCATCTAGTGAAAAAGTGTATGCCAAAATAATTTTTAGGGTGTTAGAAAGAATCCTGAAATTCCTCTGAAATCCTTCTGTTATCCTCAGAAATCCAATCACTTTTATTTTTCTTCCATAGGCATTGCATCAAACAACATGACCATTTTCCACAATGTCTCAATGTGATGGCTCAAAAATTGCCTTTTCCAACATGCTACCAGATCTACTACCCACCAAGGCATCACCCATGTTATCAACTAGTATGAAAAAAACTACCCACAATATGTTAGCCACCTTACAGTTGGCTGTGTAAAAAAATAATCAAAGATCCTATATGGAGTATGAGAAGACCCAAAGATTCCATATTTCTCTTGCACATAAACAATAAGGCAAATATCCTCATTTGTTCAACCTTAATAATAACAATAGTTTAAGCAATGAAGCATTCTACGAGATATATGTCAATCATTTTAACACAGTAGCTCAAACGAAGTTACCAACAGACACTGAAAGCAACATAAATTACTATCACAAACTTTCAGCTCGTTTCAAAGCATTTTTTGGTTCGGCAAAACTTTCCATATCAATAAATTCAACCACTTCATATTCCTTGCTTGATCAAAATATAGGATGGGATATAAAATTAATAAGAGAACCACACTTTGTAAAAATTACATCTCAACCTAAAATCATGGAGGACCAAAAAAAGGGGTAAAAAGAAACTGTAAATTTAAATATTTTGAGAAGGGAAAGAATTTACTAGTGCTGAATATCAACTTCTGTGATTGGTGATAACAAATTCTAGATGAGAATTTTGTTTTATAATTCAAAGAATATTAAACACGAGTCTATAGACTACAATTTTAAGTGCTATCCATGAATTATGTGGGTTTTAACATTAAGTAAATGTAAAATTTACATTTCCTATTTATTTCTCTTCAAATTGTCATTGTCTAGCTAATTAAGTTATAAAAAAGAATAGTCATAAATAGCATGGATTTCATGAACATTAATCTTAAGCCATGCTTAATATATTAATATTGTACTCCAAAGTCCCAACAAAATATAGCACATATAATAAAGAAAACCAGATCACCTCTTATTTCTCCTTGTTTTTGTCTTGATTGTATGAGTTCTGTTTCATAATGTTTTGCTTCCCAAGTGATGATGCAATGCACATGCGCATCACAAAGGACAGTGGAAAGCATGAAAAGTAGTAATCATGTCCGAAACCCCATGATTAATCTGGGTGTTCTTGTAATTGTCCATTGTGATGAGGAGAACAGCAAGTCCCACCCCAGTACCTGTACGTGTCCAGAAAATTTATAATCATGAGGAAAATTCAACCTGGATAACTAGTTACCATTAACAGATAGCTAACTAAGATCAAACGCCCCACAAACATTCACAACGAAAATTTCTATGTCGAAAGCATACATCAAGCAAGCACTTTTGAACACCCTTTCCCCACCATTCAATCCCCGGCAGGCATTGCCAATCACAACAGTTTAATGTGAGAAGCAAAAGCAATTTAAAGTTAAGAGGCCGAATTTATACATATTTTATTGGCACCAACTGTCCAAGAACAGTTTATACATATTTTTTAGAAGTTATTTGGTTGGGGGGGGTGGTTATACATGTTTCTTTTTCTTTTAGAAAAGCTTCTTTAGCAATATGACATCCATAAAATTAAGTTGTTAAATATCAGGATCCTAAGAAAATGGCTACCAAAGTGATGGAAAATAAATCTTACTGAGGATATCTATACAAACTACTTTTCATATTCACTACCAGAAACTGGTGCACTAAGGATCAGTACTGCACTAGACTAAATGAGAGAGCATGTAATCACCACAAAATTAAAACAAACCACTAAGTTTTTGGATTTTAACTGAAACACAAATAAGAATATCAATAATCAACCATACCCAAGACATTTTTACTAAAAATAATGCGGCACTGAATATGAACAGAAGAAGGCTATATTGTAGAGCCTGCGTAGGGCAAAACACATGTTATGCTGTGTAACAAGAAACATGTTATAAAAAATGCACTACTACCCAATGATTGTCGCTTGGAACTCATCAGTTTATCCATATAAAGGGAGTGACTTCAAATTTCTAACCGTCCCTTGACTTTGTAGCTTATGAAAAAACTAAGAATGGTAAAAATGGAGCTCAAATTTATATAAAAATTAGTACATGTTCATAAAGTGCATGCATCAAGTACTTATTGCTAGAGTTCTCTCAAGAGCATATCCAAAGATTGATTGCTTCCCTTCCTCATTCAGTTTATTTATGAGGTAATGATGATAGTCATATAAATAGGACATATATATTCACTCAGCTTGCCTTTCATCCCTTTGTTAGAGCTTTATACATATACAATATGCCTTTTGTACTACTTATCTAGCTTAGCTAGATTTCTCTTAGTTGCCATACATGCTTAAAAAGAACATATTGAAATGAAACAATCTTCCTAGCACAAATGATCACCAATATCCCAATGCTCAAGTTGTAAACACAAAATAGTAGGCAAAAGTGATGGGCACTATAGTGGGTCGAGTCTTAAAGGTCCCTTTCAAGTTTTAGATAAGCCAATCACAAGGTCAAGAGTTAAGAAAATCAAGGAAGCAACAAGGATGAGCTTAAAAGAAAAAGAACCAGTTTTAACTCATGTGATACAAGTTATAGAAGTGGACGGCATAGCCTAATGGTTAAGTGAAGATTTTTATTTCAATAAGTATAAATGTGTGGGCCTATTTTTATGTTTCTAGGGTTGTAGGCATTTGGGTCTAATTAACTCTTTTATTAGTTATAAAGCATTCTCATTAGATTTTGCATTTGTATATGTAGAAAAGTACAAATTTACACACTTTTAACAAAAGTTAATCATATTTGATTAAAAGTTGGGAGATAAAAGTAGAAAAAAAGAATAAAATTACTAATAATTTGCATAAATGAATAGTAATCCTTCAAAAGTCTTCAAATTTAAAGACTTTTGAATAATTACTATTCACTTATGCAAAAAAGTACTTTTATTCATTTTTCTCACTTTTATCTCCCAATTTTTAATCAAATATGATCATTTTTTTTTTTAAAGTGTGCAAACTTGTACTTTTTTACATATGCAAATGCATAATCTAATGAGAATGCTCTAAGAGTGTGATTTAGGAGTTTGTGCTTAAAAGTGTTCAACTCATATCTTTAAGTGATGTAGGCCTTATTAGGTCTTAGGGTTTCATTAGGAGCTATAAAAATACATGCCTCTTTATTTTTCTAGCAATAATGAACGTGAATAATATTTTTTTAAAGAGAATTCTTGTTTTCTCTATATATTCTTGAATGAACTAAGATCTTATCAAAAGCAAATCCTTTGTGGCATTCTCTCCACAATGTAGGTTCTTGAAACAAATTTTGAATGGGCTTATATCATCTTGACTTGATTTTTGGCTTTCTTGGATAGATTTCAATTTGTTCGTGGGCTCAAGGGATATTTAATCATACGGGTTCACATAAAAAACTTATAAAAAAATAAGAAGAAAAGCAGTAAACTAATTAATTACCATTATGTGTTTTGTCAATTGTGTCCAAAATCTTCCCAAGTTCTATAGATATACCTACAATGTTGAACCATGGATTGCTGCCAATATCCTTTCATTAGGGGATGTACAGAGACGATTGTAGTGTAACATAACACCTCCTCAAGCCGATACTAAACTTCAAGATGATAGATAAATAATGGTTTGCACAAAAAAGATCAAAGAACTACAAGACAGAAACAAATAATCAATACCCAAAGTTAGATAACTTAAGAAAAGATAGAAGGGTTAGATACTTTTATGTTTGATATTACCAATGTGGTTTAATATTGTCTCATGTATATGTATATATTATCATACCTTCTACAGAGGAATACGTCAAAGGGCCAAAAAGTCTCTTCTTCCAACCCAGGTTACTCCCACAAAATATATACATATAGCCTCCCATTGGATATATATTGTCAATTAGTCATCTTCTACACAAAAAAGGCACCCGAAAACCTCACAAAAAACCTTTCAAAATGACCTTATATCTGAAAACCCAACTCATTGAGTCTCTTGGTGAGATGCAGTGAGGCACGGGTGAGCGAATAGCAACTCTCGCAGCATACAGCCGGTTGCCTCCTATCTCTCCTCAAGTGCAACTAGCTTCATTTTCATTGCCTCCATCTCACGGTTGGAGGATTCAACTTGATTCGTATGCTTTTCAATCAACACCGAATACTCTTTCTCCCATGCCATATCGCGTTGTCTTGTAGAATCTGGGATCACCATCTCTCTGAGTCCTCTTGCATAACTTGGCCTATGACCAAGTACCTCTCTAAAGACACCCGCGGCTACTTCATTAGTTCGTTTATTTGGTTCTAGGGTATCCATCATTCCAACCATATCCTTTTGCAATAGGACATAATTAGCAGATTAACAAATTAATGACAACGATGTGCATAACACTAGTTAGATAGAAATATTACTCACATAAGTGTCTTCGGTGGGTTCTGTCACAAATTTAGAATTCTTCTTGGGCCAGTGAGTTTTCTTGTAGAAGTCTACCAAAGTAACCCTTTTAGCACGCTACATGTATGCAGAATGTGTGACATGTTCAGTCAGACAAGATATAGGTCAAACAGTATAGATACTTGAAAACAAATGTTATACTTGAAAACTAACTAAGCAAATACTATACAAGACTTTTTCTTTTGATGGCAAATACCATGCAAGATTTATTTGTTATGTAAAATAAATGTTGTACATGATGTGTTCATAGCTTTCTTAAAGCAAAAATAGGCCAAATTAACATTATCATATGAAATATCCAATGTGAAATGTCTTATGTCTTATGTGGGGAAGAATGTACATTAAACCTTATATCTTTTGTTCTAGAATCCTCACGAAGGATTTACGACCGATTGTGTGGTTAATTTTCTTGTTTCTTTCTATTCTCCCAATTTTGATTTGATAGTTTTTGCCATCACAAACAGATATTAGGAAAATTACTCAAAGTGATAAATAACAAAAATTGGCATGACATATTAACTGAACAAGTCTGGTTTGGGTTGAAGAAATTAACAAACGACCAAATTATACCAAGTCACCAATGCTTCATCATTGCTTGCAAATGAGTTATAAATCTTGTGCAATTCAGGGTAGAATGTATTGAAGCACTTCAGAAGCTGTTTGTTACTACCAATCGATGGTTCTCTAAGTTCTAATCTAATTCAAAATCACCCTACATTTATAATAAAATGTTAAAGAAACCATCAATTCTACTACAACGACTTTAAATCTATCACCACCAAAGTATAAAAGTCATACTTGAACCTAATCGGTTAACTCATCCTCATATGCTTGGGGTACATCACTCCATCGTTGGCAACTCATGTCATAGTGCTGTTTAACTATCCATATCATCCGTGTAGTAAATATGAATGCATTCTCACAGCACGGTGTTGTTTTCCCAGGATTTAACTTTAATGACACCTTTCCATGCTTATAAAATTTCTCAAATTCGGTGCACTTTGCGAGCCCATGTCTCTCTGTCTGGATGTCATAGCCTAGGTTACTAGCGTATTTGCTGGGGTATCCTCAATTGTATAACATAATAACAATAATGTCTGGTAAAGAGCCCAATTGGTTTAAGTGATATTTACACACCCTACAAATGTCTACTACACCGATTTGTATGCTATCAGCCTTCGCTTCTCTACTCAGTGAGGGTAAAGTATTTAAAGTGTTAATCTCCAATTCTCTACTCGACAAGGGTTCTCTGTTAGGCCTAGTCGCTAGAATTGGCTCTGCACATGGAGGCTCCCATGGTTGGCTCGGAGGTTAGGTAGAGTCATTTGAACTGCCCTTATCAGTCAATTCTGGGCTGTTGTATTCACTTATATGGGCATCACATGGCCGGCTGGTGTGGGATATGGGATGAACCCAACATCTAGCACGGATCCCTCAGCCTTTGGGTCAACCTCAGCCATTATTCCCCATTTGGTCTCCTGCATGTAAACGACATATCATTCTTAATAGGGTCATGTCTAACACTATCCGAAATTATTTAACCTATAAAAATGTATACCTGGGTCATTGATGTTCATCATGAGCTCTTAATGTTAGGCTGGGTTTGCAATAGTAACTCAGTTGTGGTGGAATTCAAATTGTATTTTCTCGGGCTACCTGAGATGTAACAATAACAAACATGAATTAGATGAAACTATTTAGAGGAAATATAATCCAACCTTACCAATAAGATAATGCATTTAACGTAATAATTTTAAACACAATTTTAGTGCAGTACCCTCATTAATGAGTACACTTCATGGTTAATTATACATAAATTAAAGCAAATATGGCATGGTTAATCATACGTACACTTCATATTTATAGCATTACATAATTCATACACTTCATGGCCAATTTGTTGGTAGGTTTTTTATTTTGACTCAGACTTTTCATCGATGGATAGGTCCTTATCATCCGAATATTCTCAATCACCATCAGCATCTCCAAAACCATATGGAATCATGCCATCATCAATAAAGTCATCCAAGTTTCTGCCATCGTGAGAAAGCTCCATGTGTTCTCGTGCATTGATATGGGTAGGTTCTATATCAGTCCTACTAAGTGGAGTTCTAAAACCCTTAGCACTGATGGAACGTTGTACACATTCCTATTATTGTATATCTGCACAATATACCAGTTCTTCTTCGCCCTCATATTTCTAATGTAAAAATACTAGGAAGCCTAGCATGCTAACACAAATGGTTTATCCTTATACCAAGTCTTGTCCATGTTGACACTAGTCATGTGATCGTCTACTCGAACTCATAATTTCTTATCACAAACATCAAATCAATTACAAGTGAACAAGTACACTCGACAACTTCCCATATAATGTAACTCCACAATATTATTGATAACATCATAAAAGTTTACATTATTAGTATCTTGGTCACTAATTACCAACACCCCTAAATTTTGTGAATGTCAGTGAGGTTCAGCTGCTTCATATGGAACCGTTTACCATTGATAATGCAGGCAACATATGATGCAACCCAATAGTTAGGACCTCAAACTAATGCATATAAATCAATGAACTCACCAATTGGGTTGCTGGTACGCTGGCCCTGAACCTACAAGACGATATTGTATCAAATCGTGAACGCATAGTTTAGCAATTTTAGTCAACCAAGGTCGGGTTTATTCTAAGTAGACTAACTAAGTGGAGCTAACTTACATGTTGCTTAAACCAAGTTGGAAACTCAGTTTGATAAATGCAATTGATAGCATTTGGGTTTGCCACATTGCATTTGTCATAGTACTCATTGCATTTGGAGAACACAATCGGCCAAACAAAATAGTAGTTAGTTATGTAAACTATTATGGATAGTTGTAAGTCATCCAGAGAAATTCATAAGGAAGTTGTGGTTGCTTACTTTAGATAGGACCCAATCTCAACACAGTTGTTAAACATGTACCATATGGTTGATGTATGGAGTTTATCTTCTAATTGCACATTACTAGTTATGCCCAAGGGAAGAAGCTTTTGAGTGAGAATTTTGAATCTATCAATATTCTCCTCTTCTCCATTGTCAATGTTTCGGTCCGATCGATTAAACTTTATCTCAACATCTTAGAGATACATCGAGCACAACGTCAAACACTCAATGTGAATGTAGTTTTTCGCTATTGAACTTTCTGGATGCGTTTTATTTTTTAACTTACTACTTGAACTTGCCCATATACCTCTCGAATAGTACATCCTCCTATATTAAACTAGACCTTTAAGTATGGCTTCATGGGATAAATGGACAGCTAGGGCTGTAAACGAGCTGAGTTCGAGTGAGTTTGCCTTGTGTGAACTCGGCTTGTTTACTAGTCGAGTTGAGCTTGGGCTTGGCTCGTTTACAACCGAGACTAGGAGGACATTCGAGCTCCGCTCGTTTGGAGGAAATGCAAACTTGAGCTCGAGCTCGAGCTCAGTTCTTAACTAGTCGAGCTTGGGCTCGACTCGAGCTCGAGCTCGAGCTCGGGAGAACGGAAATCAAGGGTACTTTGAATTTTCGAAATGCACTACAAAAAGCATAGAAATTTTCCATGGCTCCAAAAAAAAAAGAAAAAAAGAAAGAAATAAGCAAAACAGGTATTACTGTTACCAAGATGCAAGAGAGCGAGACGGCAAGAGAAGTTTTGATAAGAGAGAGAAGAGAGCTCGCCGATGATGGTGGCGATGATGCAAGATGTTGGATCATGGATGGTGCGTTCATCTTCGCATCTCTCTGTTCAATTCGAACCAAATCCCTCTTTCGGATGGACTATTTCTTCTTTCCATTGCCTATTACAATCGAGACATCGATGGGGGAACTAGGGAAGGGTAAAACCGTGGAAGGCAACTGGGATTTTGCGAAGGTGAAGGAGAAGAGATTAATGAACGGCTGAAGGGGAAGACGAAGAACTGAGGGCTGAGGCATGTCGGCGTGAAGGAGAAGAAGAAATTAGGTCTTCAACTGACTGAATAAACTTTATATGATTTTAATGAACGGTTGAGATTAATTAGAAACGAATCCAACGATTTATATTTAGAGCTTCAACTTTTTGAATCAACTGATGAGATCAAACTATATAAATATAATGGCCGTAAAATGAAGGTTGCTATGAGTGATCAATGGTCAATATTAATATGAGAATGATCCAATGACTACAGATTAATATATTACACTTAAATTATTATATATTTATAAATTTATACTGTGTTACTGTATATATTATATACTATATTACTATTTATATTATATACTAATACTATTAATATTATATATTTAGAAATTTATAATATTATATATATATTTAAATTGTATATTTTCAATACTATTAAATTTTATATTTACATATATATATATATATAGTATACTAATAAGTTAAGAGTCTTAAGACTGTAGTCTATACTACTTAATTCTTAATAAGTTAATACTAATAAAATATTAATTTATAATACTGTATTATTCTATAATTTTTTTAATACATGATACACCAACATATGTATGTAATATAAATTACCTTATCAATAGACTAATAACTATTAGTTATACCTATACGGTATGTTTTTGAGATTTTTAATATAAGTTAAGCATATTCAGACTAATGCTTTTACTAATAGTAATATTTATGATAATAATTTATAAACTATAACTATAACTATAAGTTATAATACTAATACATACTAAGTCCTATTTTTTTTAATATTAATGTACTACTAAGTTTAGTTTTGTAGTAGTATAATAGTATGAACTTATTTATAAATAATAGTAGATATTAACACTAATAATGCATGATGTATTAACATTAAACATGTATGATGTATATTGCTAATTCAATAATTTATTATAGTTGATATAATCTTATGAATAAAATAATACTAAACTTAAATTATTATTGAGATTTGAGTAATTATATATAAAGTAATAAGATTAATAATTAGTGCTAAATTTTTAATAGTCTATAGTATTATAAATTTTGATTATATAATTATATAATTATATAATTTTAATTATAATATAATGATTATATTATAAATTTATATTTTATAGTCTATAGTATTAATATATGACTCTTTAAATTATAATATTATTAGTTGATGACCATCTTTTTTTTTGATAATTAGTATATTAATATATGTTGATATTATACTAATAAAGTACAGACCTATGGTATACACTACCATATATTAGTAAATGGTAATAGCCTAATAGATTAATAGTATTATACTATTAATGTTACATTGTTATATAATGCAATTTGTAAATATATAATATTATATATTTATTGGAATTTATTTCCATGTTTTCATCAATCATCACAAAGTACTAGAAGATAATATTATAATTAATCAATTTATATAAAGTATGTTATAAATTATGTCTATTTATATAATTATGTCTATATATTGATTTCAAAATTTGGATCATATATTGTATTATGTGTGTAAAAATATATATAAGTCGAGTTCACGCGTTTATACGAGTCGATCGAGCTTTATACGAGTTTATTCACGAACATTTATTGAGTCGAGTCGAATTCGAGTCGAAAGAGCTATATACGAGTTTGTTCGCGAACATTAAACGAGTCAGTCGAGTTTTATATGAGTTGTATCATTTAATTATCGAACCTAATTTTGTGTTCACGATCGGCCTATTTAATATACGATTTGAGCCGATCTCAGAGTTTTATCGAGCCAAATTCGAGCTGACTGTCGAGTTGCCTGTTTATTTTACAGCCCTATGGACAACTAGGTGGACCATAACATCAAAAAAAGATTAAGGAAATTTCATCTCTAATTTGAATAGAATGGAGGCGACATCAAGTTGAAGTTCTGATGATTCATATCTAGTATTCGGGCACACAACTCTTTAAAGAAACTGTTAAGTTCAATTAAAGCCAATGCAATATCATTCCGTAAGAGCCCCCCTCCTGCATCAATAGGCAGTAGATTTTGCAAGAAAACATGATAGTCATGACTTTTGAGCCTAGAAATTTTGGAATCTCGTATAGATACACATTGCATGATATTGGATGCAAACCCATCTGGAAATTTCACCTTAGTGAGCCACTCACATAATTTATTCCTTTCATCTCCATGTAATATATACAATGCATATGGAATTGTAACACGTTCACTGGCACGCTTCGGATGTAATTCTTTTATGAAGCCCCAGATCTCCAAGTTACGATAGGAATTTATAGTATCCTTTATTTTGTCAGGAATGCTCATTAATGTGGCCAATATGTTATCGAAAATATTCTTCTCAACATGGATGACATCTAGATTATGTCAAAACTACATTGTTGACAAATAAGGTAGCTTGAAGAAGATGCTTTTCTTTCTCGAATTCAACTCTTCTATAGTGTGTTTGCCCTTCCTACAAGATTTACCAAATTGAACATCCTAAGCATTTGTAATTGACTTAAAAGTTCCGCTCATTTGACCAAATTTAGTGGCATGCGATGATCCTCTCTACCATTGAACAACCCTTTTCCGTTTTGCCAAATGTGATTTGTCAATAAGAAATGTTGATGTCCCATGTGACACTATTTTTTACCATACTTCAACCAATTGGAATTGATACTGGCATTGCATGAGGGACAAGTCAATTTTCATTTTGTTGACCACCCAAAAAAATACTTATAGGCAAGAAAGTCATTGATTATTCACAATCTGGTAACATATAGCATGATCATTTTCTTAGTGGAAGAATCATATATAGCTACCCCATACTCCCAAAGTTCAAACAACTCATCAATTAACGGTTGCAAATAAACATCAATTTCATTCCTTAGTGATTTTGGGCCAGGAATAACAATGGATGTTATGAAGAACTTTCAAGCATAACCATGACTGTCGATTATATGGGACAAGAATCACTGGCCAAATGCTTAAAGTTTAGCCAGATTGTGGAAAGGATTGAAATCGTCGCTTGCCACATCGAGCCTAACATTGCAAGCATCTCGTGCAAACCAACTATGAGCTTGGTCAAATGTATTCTAGGACTTAGAGTCTACAGGATGTCTCATATTACTCTCTTCGACCCCTGCTATTACTTGTGCTATCGGGGGAGCAAGGTATAATTCGGTTTCTAGCACTCTTTGGAAACCAAAGTAGGAAAGGGGAAGGCCAAACCACCTAAGGGGAAAGATGAGGGAACTATCATGAACAAACCCAAGATAGATTCTCAACCTTCTAGGAATAGAGATATTAAATGTTTCAAATGTTTGGATTCAAGGCATATTGCATCTCAATGCCCAAACAAACGAGTAATGGTTATGCGTGACAGTGGGGAGGTGATAACTAAGAGTGAGGATGATAGTGATGAGATGCTTGAGTTGGTAGATTCTAGTGATCATGATGGAGTAGAATACCTCATCGAAGGTGAGTCTTTTGTTGCTAGGCATGCTCTTAATATGCAAATTAAGGTAGATGGTATGAAGCAGCAAAGAGAGAATATATTTAATACTAGATGCTATGTAGACAACAAGGTGTGTAGTATGATTATAGATGGGGAAAGTTGCACCAATGTAGCTAGTACCACCATAGTTGAGAAGTTGAGCTTACCTTTACTTAAGCACTCTAGACCTTATAAGTTGTAGTGGTTGAATGAATGTAGGGAGGTCAAGGTCAATAAGCAGGTTTGGTGGCTTTCATCATTGGGGCAGTATATAGTGATGAGGTACTTTGTAGTGTAGTTCCTACGCATGCTGGTCATATTTTGTTGAGGAGGCTGTGAAAGTATGATAGGAGGGTGAGTCATGATTAGTTAAGAAACAAGTACAACTTTGTAAAGGATGGAAAAATAATCAAGCTTGTTCTTTTAACCCCAAAACAGGTCTATGAGGACTAACTAAAGTTGAAAATTGAGATTGAGCAAAAAAGAAAGAGTGAGGCTGAAACACGAGAAAAATGAGAGAAAAAAATGAGATTGAGACCGAAACCTCAAGAAAAAGAGAGAGTGAAAAAGAAAATAGAGAGGTGGCTGAGAATAAAGAAAAAATAATGGAGCCACGAGAGAGAAAAGAAAGAGAGTCTGTAGAGAGAAAATGAGAAATAAAGCTGAGTTTTTATACAAAAATGAGTGAGGTTAAGAGGGCTTTCTTAACTGATCAGCTTATGATTTTGCTTGTTTATAAAGAATCTTATCTTAATCTTGATGACACTAGCCAATCTTTTCCTAGTTTGGTTGTTTCTTTATTGCAGAAGTTCGAGGATATATTTCTAGAGGAGATGCCAAGTGGGTTGCCGTCCATTAGAAGCATTGAGCATCAAATTGATTTTGTACATAAAGGCGTTAGAAGTAATCCGGAGGAAACAAAGGAGCTTCAAAGGGAAGTTGAAGACTTGATGAGTAAAGGGTACTTGAGAGAGAGCATGAGCCCATGTGCAGTACTAGTGCTACTAGTACCAAAGAAGGATGAGAATTGGAAGATGTGATTTGATTGCAGAGCAGTCAACAATATTATGGTAAAGTGTCATCATTCTATTCCTAGATTAGATGATATGTTTGATGAATTGCATAGCTCTTGTATTTTTAGTAAAAAATAGATCTTAAAAGTGGATAGCGTTAAATTAGAATGAAAGATGGAGATGAATGGAAAAATACTTTAAGACTAAATATGGAATTTATGAATGGTTGGTTATGCCACTTGGACTCACAAATGCGCCTAGTACTTTCATGAGATTAATGAACCATGTTTTACATGCGTTTATAGGCAAATTTGTAGTTGTGTACTTTGATAATATTCTAGTATACAGCAAGAATTTAGATGAACATATTTAGCATTTGAGGTGTGTGTTTGATGTGTTGAGAGATGAAAAGTTGTATGCTAATTTTAAGAAATGTACATTTTGCATGAAAAAAGTTATTTTTCTTGGTTATGTTGTTAGTACAAAAGGTATTGATGTGGATGAAGAGAAAGGCAAGGTCATCAAAGAGTGGCCAATGCCTAAAAACATCACTGAGGTAAGAAGCTTTCATGATTTAGCTAGCTTTTATAGGAATTTTGTTAAGGATTTCAGCACTATTGCTACACAACTCACTGGAATAAGTAAAAAGAATGTTAGATTTCATTGGAGAACTGATCAAACGAATGCATTTGCTAATCTTAAGGAAAGATTATGTGGTGCACCTTTATTAACATTAATTGATTTTTCTAAAACTTTTGTGATTGAGTGTAATGCTTTAGGAATAGGTATTTGAGCTGTTTTGATGTAGTAGAAGCGGCCAATAGCCTATTTTAGTGAAAAGCTAAATGGGACAGCTTTGAACTACCCGACATATGACAAAGAGTTTTATGCATTAGTAAGAGCATTGGAGACTTGGCAACATTATCTTTGGCAAAAAGAATTTGTCATACATACCGGCCATTAGTCCTTGAAGCACTTGAAAGGACAAGGTAAGTTGAATAAAAAGCATGCCAAGTGGGTGAATTTCATTGAGACCTTCCCTTATGTAATCAAATACAAACAAGGTAAGGAAAATATTGTGGCTAATGCGCTATCAAGAAGGTATGCTCTTGTCTCCACCTTAAATGCAAAGCTATTGGGATTTGTATATGTTAAGGAAGGGCGATGCTAGTTATCCCGGTGAAATGGGTCCCGTTTCATTGGTTTATTTTTTATTTTTTAGTTTTTTTAATATTATTTTTAAATAAATATTTTTAAATAATATTTTTTTATATGATTTTTTTAATATCTTAAAATATTTTTTAAAAATATAAAAAATCATATTATTATTTAAAAATAATATTAAAAAAAACTAAAAAAAAATAAACCGGTGAAACAGGACCCAAACGGGACCCATTTCACCGGGAAGCTTAGCGTTTTCCATTAACAAATTGTATGTGAATGATGATGATTTTACTAGTGTGTATAGAGTGTGTGAAAATGCAACATTTGGTAAGTTCTATAGACTAGATGGGAATTTTTTCGAGAGAATAGACTTTGTGTGCCTGATAGCTCTACGCGTGAGTTGCTTGTGTGTGAAGCACATGGAGGTGGTTTGATGGGTCATTTTGGTGTTTGGAAGACTTTAGACGTATTGCATGAACATTTTTTTTTTTTTGCCAAAGATGAAACATGATGTGGAGAGAATTTGTACTAGATGTGTTACATGTAGGTAGGCCAAATCTAAAGTCTTACCATATGGATTATACACTCATTTGCCTGTAACTAGTGCGCCATGGCTAGATATTTTATGGACTTTGTTTTAGGCTTGCCTAGGTCAAGGAATGGTAGATATTCGATTTTTGTTATTGTTGATAAGTTTTCTAAGATGGCACATTTCATATCTTGTTATAAAATTGATGATGCAACTCATATCACTGATTTGTTCTTTAAGGAGATAGTACGACTCCATGGTATTCCTAGAAGTATTTTGTCTGATGGTGATGTTAAGTTTCTTAGCTATTTTTGGAAAGTCTTTCAGAGAAAGTTGGGAACTAAATTGTTGTTTTCGACTACTTGTTACCCTCAAACAGATGGACAAACTGAGACGGTGAATAAAATTTTATCTACTTGATTGCATACTATAATTCAGAAGAATCTGAAAAATTGAGAGAATTGTTTGTCATTCACATTGAGTTTGCATGCAATCAGAGTGTTCATTTTACTACTGGTTTTTCACAATTTGAGATTGTTTATGGTTTTAATCCACTAACTCCTTTGGATTTGTTGCTTTTTTCAGTTAATGAAATGGCTAGTTTGGATGGTCAAAAGAAAGCTGAGATGGTGAATAAACTCTATGAAAGTGTATGGCAACACATAAAGAAGAAAAATGAGCAATATGCGACTAAAACCAACAAGGGTCGTAGACCAGTTATCTTTGAACCGGGTGATTAGGTTTGGGTGCATATGAGATAGGAAAGATTTCCAGTCCATAGGTGGTCCAAGCTATCTCCTAGAGGGGATGGTCCATTTCAAGTCCTTGAAAAGATCAATAATAATGCATAGAAGTTGGATTTTCCAGGTGAGTATAACATTAGTGCTACATTTAATATTTTTGATCTTTCTCCTTTTGATGTAGGTGACGATTCGAGGTCGAATCCTTTTGAAGTGAGAGAGAATGATGAAAGTAATTAAGCACCATCAAAAGATCCATTGTATTTTCCATTGGGCCTATTACAAGAGCAAGATCAAAGAAGATCAAAGAAGTACTTAATGGGCTAATTTAAGAGACTTTGGTCGAGTTTACAAATTTATCGAGTAAGACTCAAACATTCAAGATGGGCTTGAAAGAAGAAGAACCAATTTTAATCCATATGATACAAGCTGCAGAGGGGATGGCATAGCCTAGGAGTTTAGTAAAGACTTTTATTTCAATAAGCATATGCGTGTGAACCTATTTTTATGTATCTATGGTTGTAGGCATTTTTGCTTATTTAATTCATTAATTAGACCTTTTTATTAGTTATAGGAGTGTAGTTTAGGAGTTTTGGACTTGAAAGTGTTCAGCCTAAGTCTTTAAGTGATCTAGACCTTATTAGGCCTTAGGGTTTTATTAGGGGATATAAAAACACATGTCTCATTATTTTTCCAGAAATTATGAACGTGAATAGTATTTTTTTTTTATAGAGAATTCTTATTTTCTCTACCTGTTCTTGAATAAACTAAAAACTTATCATATGCAAGCCCTTTGTGGTGTTCTTTCCGCAATCTAGGTTTTTGAAATGAGTTTTCAACGAGTCTAGATCATTTTGAATTGATTCTTGACTTTCTTGAGTGGATTTCAATTTGTTCATGGGTTCAATAGATATCCAATCTCACGGGTTTACATCAAACAATGTCTTAAAGTAGTTGTGATGTGACCAGTAGTCTCAGTGATGGGTGTCACTGTGTAGTCGTGTTATGTATTAGAGTATGTGCGAAGCGATGAAGTCGCGTAGCAATGAAATAATGGAAACGTGACAGGGTGTCATGATATGACAAGAGTATGTGGTGTAATGCCATGTGAAGTGGTCGATAATGATGTAGCTTGATAGTGACTCCCGAACTACGTGACGCGATGGAAGTGTAGTTGAGATGAATCTTGTCCTGTTAAGTGTTGGGATGAACTCATAAAGGGTTGGAAAGTAGGAACATTCATGTCAATCGATATAGAGAAGGTTACTATCAATGTATGGTGTTTGTTTATACAAACAAGTGATCAACGTATTATATGTTAATCTTAAATGATAAGGATACTGGGTATATGTGTATCTGGTAACACGTGTATTAGATGGAATTATCATATGTAATGGATATTCTGTCCTGAGCAAGGGTATACGATATTAAGCCCTAGAGCTTGCTTATAGTCACATGGTATGTATAAGTGAGGATGAGGATGATGATGAGGTGTAAAACTGGATGCAATAGTGTCGTGCGTATTAGATAGTATTGAGATGCGTGACTTGGTCAGCCTAAGTCATGCATCGGGATGAAGTTAATCAGAAGTGTTAGACATAGATCCTAGTGTCTTGACCCTAAGGTAATCATGGGGTTCATTTTAGTCGATAAACACTTAAGGTCAGACGTTTAATTTGGAAGATGTATTGTCTATAAGCTGATCCCAAAGGTGAAATATAGTAAGAGTCACGTGAAAGCCCAATAATAGATATGAAGTGTTCTAATGTTCATAAGTGGGTCCCCGATGAGTAAGCATAGTAAGTGAAGACATAAGACATGGGGATAGGAAGAGAGTGTCTTAAGTGTAGTATAGATCCTTTTCTAGTCTATTTGCTTATGTACTAGATAGATAATGATGCTAGTTATGTATATGCATGTAGGTTGATTACTATCTGACATGCATGCAACTGGACTGCATGGTATGAGAATAGCATGGAGAACAAATATTATACTCATACCCCTCTAGAGCTTACCAAAGAACAATAAAGAAACGAAAATAAAACTGAAAATGCTTCTATATGTACGTAATAGCCATTCTTAGTAGCCCTTTTTATCGAACCTGAAATATGTAATTTACACTTGTGATTGCATGTTTATATGTAATAATTATTGAATGTATTCTCTCAAAAATAAAAATAAAAACTTGAGGTTTCCGTCTCATAATTTTATGGAAGGATGCCATAAACTGATGCTATGTGATGACATTATGCAATGACCCTGTGTCCCGATGATTTTTAAGTTCACGCGTATGCGTTCAATTTATGTGTAGGCTTTCTAAATGATATTTTCTATATGCGAACTGACTAAGTAAAGTAAAGAAAGAAAAAATAAAAGAAAGAAAGAAATGACTGAATGATTGAATGTATCCTATGAAAAGACGTAAAGAACATGATGAACGAAGGAAATGAAAGAAATGCATGCAGAATGCATAAAAGAAATGCATGAAGAATGCATAATGAATACTAAAGAAAAGGACAGATTGCAACGTCGGATCAGTGTATTCAGTGGTGCTATCTAAAGAAAAGGATTCCCAACTCACGGCCATGGGGGGGAATCGAGATCCAAAAGTTGATTCGCTAACTCCAACACAAAGGGCGTAAGGGTGTACAACGGTCTAAAGAAAGTAAAAAGAATAAGAATGAAAGTCATGACACGTATGAATAGTTGTTTGTAGTTGTTTGTGGCTGTGCTTGCTTCTTTGTAATTGTGCTATGTGTGAATAGTTGTCTGTTAGTGTTTGCTAATGGTTTGAATTGCTAGTTGTTGTCCTTACCTATCTAATGATTGCTTGTTTGTTAACGGCCTAAATAAATTGATAAGAATAAGAAGGATCATCAAGATCCTTAATAAATGAAGGCACCTCATGAGGTGGGAGACACAACGTTATACAAAAGGAAAGAAAATCAATATTTTTCATGAAAACCCCACCTAATAATGCTTTATGAAAAAGAATTTACAAATTGTCTAGTATGTATGTACGTATATATGAGTGATGAATGCATGATTGAAAACCTACATTATTATATTTTAAATGGTATGAAGTAATTCTTACTGAATATTTAACTCATTTTAGTTTTTATGTGTGCTCCTTCCCCTCACAAGAGTATGCATCAGGCTGGAGATGGCCTAAAGAGAAGAGCATGACAGTCTAGGCATGAAGAGAAAATGTATAAAACACTATTTTTATTCTATAAATCAAATATTTTTTGCTGTAAACATTTTTTATTGTAAAATTATGTTTTATTTATGACGTAGAATTTTGCACTTGGGTATGAACTGAAAGATTTTAAAACAAACGAAATTTGTCCTATTTTCTAAAACTATTTTTTAAAAGGAAAGCCACGTAAGTTGCGATTCCACTATTTCCAAGACGGGGTTGTGACATGCTCTCTTTTATTAGATCTCATATGTTATCCATCATGTTTAATTGTTTGATAATTTGATAGCTAATTATTTCTTTCTCACAATTAATTAATTTAAGAGAAATCACTTCAAGGATAAAAGAAAGTTTTGTGTGCTTCATATCATGCACTTAATTATGACATTTGGGCTCTTTAATTAATAAAACTAGAAATTAACCCAATGGTTAATTGTGTTTATTTGATTTTTATAATTATGAACTTACATGTAATGGCTAGACAACTCACATAATTTAATTGATTATAAGTTCTTATAAGAGGCTCATGTACACTTTCTGTTAACTTCTTAAAGAAATTATTGGCTACAAATGTAACACACCCCCCCCCCCCCGGCGGGGGACTCCACTGCGTGCGCAAAACACACATACATAACATATCCAATTTTATCAATTGGTGCCTATCTCATCTAAAATATTACCTCTCAACTTTAAGAGGATCATATTGCAATGTATAAGAGTCCAAGGTCGATTCACAGAGACCAATTTTCTATTTGCAACTAAACACTTATCAACTTGTTATAATATGAACACAAAAATTAAAGATGGTGAAGACAGGTTTCGGCTTTGCCAATGTGCATGAAAGCAAAAGATCTAACTAAAGCATTTGAGACACTAGATAAAACTAAAGCACTTTCAAAAATATGAGATAAAGATAGGAAAAGTCTAGGTCTCGATCCCCTTTTCACCACAGATAGCCAAAAAGGAGGATTCAATTTCCTTGCCAAACTCTTCAAGTATAAAATCAGTCAAGACTATAATCCTCGGATGATTTAGAAAGTAAAAGCATAGAAAATTAACATTTTGAATGACCTCCATAACTTTCATTAAAATCCAAGTTCAATCTGAAGCATCAAGCTTAGGGTATACACCTTTTAAGCTATTGTGCTATAAATCAACATAAGATCAAAGAGGAGTAAATAAACCCTACCAATAATCTAAGTAGGAGCAGATGAAGAAATGGAGAGCAAACTTAAAACAAACAAGGAAATCTGGAAAACCCTTTTAGCAAGCTATGGATCCAAGGTTTCTGTGATCTAGATTGGGGGATTTACTCACCCATGTGAAGTAAATCCTAAAATAATTCAAAAGGAATGTCAACAAAACCATCAAACTACTGAAAACCCTAGATGAACATAAAAACCTAAAATTTCTTTTCTCTCTCGACAGAGATGCACCTTCTCCCACTCACCCCTAATAGATTTGCCTCTAGTTCCCATCCTTTAGCTTCATATTCCATCCGGTTTGAGACAACAACATTTCATTAGTGGGAAAATGAGGAATTGGTCTAAGTGTAGTGCGAGGGGTGCTAGGAAGATAGTGTTGTGATTGAGCAAGATGACCAAAATACCCTTAAGCCTCTTACAAATACCTGTTATGTCCCTTAATATAAACCAGTGCATCATTCTCCAATAAACAAGTCAACTGAGTCAAAACAACTTTAAATAAATGTGTTTAATCCACATATTTTACAAATACTTGTTATGTCCCAAAGTTATGAATTTTGTTCCGTTCGACTAGAATGGTTGGAATTTGTCGTTCTGATAAAGTGACCGGAACGGTGGAGTAGTATATTTTGTTTTGAATAGAATTTTGGTCGTTTCAGTTCATTTCGGGCCATTTGGGCCGTATTCCAGCATTCAAGCTGTCATACATATTTCGTCTGAAATGTGAAGAGGTTCTGGACCTCTGGTTCGACTCTTCTATTCTTCCCAAAATCACCTAGTCCAACTAAGAGACAAGAGTTTGGGGACGAGAATTTGGGAGAAGACAATCTGAGATGGGAAGCATGCATTTGGGGATGAGAATTAGGGAGAAGACGAAATCAAAATAGCCCAAAATCAGAGCCCGAGACGAGAAGAAGAGGACAAAGAAGAAACGCTAATAACGTGAAGCATTAATTTGTGATTTATAGGAAGAAGAAGAACAGTAACCTAGCCTACCTTCAAATACCACTTTTGTCATCCTCGTTATCAAAGAGTATTATCAAAAGTCACACTTTGAAATATATGGGTTTAGATTTTATAAATATGTGTCTTTATACAATTTGCTTATGATATTGTTTTAGAATTTATAAATATGTGTATTTAATACTTGTATGGGTTTATGATATTATATTAGATTTTATAAATATATGGGTTTAGATTTTATAAATAAGTGTCTTTATACAATTTGCTTATAATATTGTTTTAGATTTTATAAATATGTGTATTTAATACTTGTATGGGGACTATTGACAAATATTATTAAGTTTAATATGTATGTTTTTAAGATTTGTATTGGTTTTATTTTCTAACATATTTATTATATATATAATTTATTCATATAATATTTATCTCGAAACGATATTTAAAATGGTATCGATATTGAAATATTCTATTCTAATATCTCAATCGAAATGGTCACCAAAATAGAATTTACAACTTTAGTTTTGCAATAAATTTATTTAAGGCAGACAAAAAATTGCCAGGAAAAGTCGTTTTTGTTATAGTTTAACATGCTCTTATAATTATAAAATGTAATTCAATTGAATTGTAATATATGGATAGAGTCTAAATTGGAATTAGAACATAAATCACAAGAATGCAAATCCATTAATATATAGAGATATCAACCTAGTTGAAGCAAAACAATTATATCCTTTGATCTCGATACCTAACGAAGGCCGTGATCTTTGTTGCAAATTTGATTGTAACAAGTTACGTGATTTTCCTTTTGTAGAGATATTCAAAAGTTATCATTTGATCATGACCAAAATATTGCTATCATTATTTTACCAATTTCTTAAATTTTGGTTTAATATCTTTAATTACCTTAATATCTTTAATTACCTATATATATATGCATATATTATTATGATTGATTGGTTAATTTCTTTTGTGTGTCACTTTTCAATATTTCTCTATATAAAATGATTTTTTTAGTATTGTATTATCATAAAGAGAAAATTATTCTTGATAGAGACTTTATTACACATTAAAAAAATAAAAAGTTTATAAAGATATAGATTTTTGCTATATACAAGTTGGTGTATGAGCACACTAGTTACTTATAATGGGATCTATGATAACTTTAAAAATATCAAAATATAAATAATTTCTAGCATGCGTTCTTTGTACTAATCATTTTTACACCACACACATATTAAGAAAGAAAGCTAAAAAGATAAAAATAAAAGTAGGTGTGTGGTGTATAAATGATGAATATAATTTTTTTTAACATAGTAGTGTGAAGTAGTGTGAAGGTTTCCGCATTCAATGATTTGATGGATGTATAAAAGATAAGGTTTCTAAATTTTATTTGAATGTCTTTACACCACACACTATTCACACGTGACATAGATTGACTGAAGATAAATTTTAATTTAAATATTATATATTAAATTATTTATATTGATAATGTCTGATATAAAAGCTTTCAAATAACGATATTACTGTGATACATGAGTTCCGGTTCATGTACAATCCAATTGGAAAAAAATTGAACAATGCCAGATAAAACTGTAGTCAAAGCGAAACGTAGGTGAAGCTTCCGTAGCATAGTGGTAGTGCGTTCGCTTCGTAAGCGAAAGGTCGCGAGTTCGATCCTCGCCGGGAGCTTCTCGTACTTTTACCATTTGCGTTAGTTAACGAAAACTAACGGAACAATCTGTCCGTTAGATGATTTGAGATTTTATTATTTTTACATTTATAACTTTTTTCAACATTAATTTGTGGTACACGGTTATAATTTGTGATTCGGAGACGCTGGGGCGGTCGGACTGTTCCAGTGTCAGTCAAAAGTTGAGCATGATAAAAAATATAATAAAATAAAAAATACAATAAAAAATATAATAAAATATAAAATTAAGAAAATATAATAAAAAACATAAAAATAAATAAAAAATAAATAAAAAAATAAAAAATACAATAAAAAAATAAAATAGAGATGAATTTTAAGGTTTAGTGAGGGGGTCGGCCTAACCGACCTCCAGGAAATCTCTATGTATAAACGGCTTCGTGTACCTTTTGTGGTATATGGCTCTATGTACTTTTTGTAAAATCAATAACGTGGCAAAAATACTATGTTAGCCAAAATATTAAAAAAAAGATAAAAACATAATAAGAGAAAAACAAAAATAAAAAACACAAATAGTTAGATTAAAAGATGTCTAAAAATAATATATGTATACGGCATGTACATAAAAGGTACAACCGTACACAAGCCGTGTACAAATAATATTTCTCATTTTAGAATGTCCTCATATCAATCATGACATCATAAATCAAAATAATGCATTTGGAGCTCTACAAGTATATCTATTTCTTTGTGTGGCTTGTTTAGTCTTTACTATTGTTGATACTCTCTGCAGACAAATATTTAAGAGATTACACTTTGTCCTTAAATAGAGACTTAACTTCTTTTATAAAAATAAAGGATTCAATCTCAACAGAAAAATATTCGAAAAACGAACTTTTTTTTAATTAATAACAAAGAAACAAAAAGGGAAGCAATAAGATAAATCAAAGTTTTGAATATCATTTAGGTTAAGCCACTTGAACAAAATATTTCAATACTAATATCGTTTTGAAGTAGTCTATATATAGATAAATTAATTATATATGTATAAATTATATTTTAAAATAATATCAATACAAGTCTTAAAAACTTAAACCATATATTTATAAAACTTAATAATACTAATAAGTCTAAATCCAGCATTATCACATAACTATCATAAGTAGTTATTTGATTTTTAGTCCACGAGAAAAGAAAATGAAAAAAAGTTAAGAAAATAGTTTTCACATGTGAGAATTAGAGTAAAAATTACGAAAATATAGTGAAAATATAAAAAATATAAAATTTCGACTAGTACATTGAAAACCAATCGATAGATCGAATACTAGTCAATATTGATTGACACGTACCGAAATGACTATTATTTGACCCTGTATGAAACAGCTATCTCCCTTATGCTGGTTATTGTTTCGACACGGTAAATATTGGTCGTACTAGCCAGTACGACACCATATTTAAAATCTTGAGATAGATGCAAAAATGGACAAATTACAGTTGACCAACTCAGGTAGACTTCAAAATCTGTGACAGCCTATGAATGTAACAACACTTGTCTCTTTTCAACCACAAAAGTCATATTTGAAAGGTCTAATAGTGGCGAGTCAGCGATCTAGTATGTGTGTTGAGAAGAGCAATCAGAAGGAGTTGCATGTAAGGATGCACACAGATGTGGGCGGCTCATGAGAACCACATGCAATGGTTTTTGCAAAACAACAATTCTTTTGAACAATTTTCGACCTATGAATCTACTTGTGTCGAACATTTTTCTTGGGAGTTGCTGGAAAATTATTTGTCTTTCGACTTTAAAGAAAGCAAAAGAAAACTAAGCAAAAGAAACCTTGATAGACAATGTGGGTGAATGGAGGAAGAACGCACAATCTTGCATTAAATAATTGATTAAGTTATTTATGAGAAATGATATTTGTAGTGAAAGAGTGCACAAGTGTTTTCCATCTTTTTGGAAAAAAAATTGAATAAATATGAAACTTACATTAAAAAAATTAATTTTTTAATAATGGACTCTACTTTTTTTTCAAAAGGAGTGCATTGTATTTGTAAGATTTTTTTCAATATTAAATGGATGCATGATATCTTTTATGTTCTCTTTATATATTAAAAGAAACTCCATTTATAGACTTCAAATTAAACGATAGGATTTTGTTATTTTATTTTATTTTTTCAATATAATCTTAGAAGTGTATTAATAAATAATGTGATAATCAAGCATATGAAAACTCATGGTTAAAATGAGAACTGCCACATCACAAAAAAATCAATAAAAGTAAACATATAAATTGGCATGTTGGATAAAAAGTAATATTATAATCTAAAGTATTTCTAGATCTATAAACATTAGAAAAGATTGAAACCCTGAGATTAGAGAGTAGGGGGAGTTCGGTCCAGTCTGGTCGGTCTTGGAGGGTATTGGTAGACCGGACCTGACATATTCGGTCTAGACTTTTTCAAGCAAAGCTTGGACCGGACTAAACACTAAATGGGACTAGACCATACCGGTCCCTTTCGGTCTGGTTTGGTCTAGTCCGATCCATTCGGTCCGAATCAAACCCTAGCAAAATGCCCTAACCAAACCCTAGCGAAATGTTGAGGAGGTCAAATTAATCAAACGTATACTTGTAGGGCCAAATCGGCTGCGACTTGTGATGGAGATTGTAGGGATTGGACGCGACGAAGAGGAGGAGGGCTAGGGTTTTGTGGAGGCACCGAGAAGTCGACTTCGACGAGATGAGGAGGGTTAGGGTTTTGACTTTTGTGACTTGTAAGGCTTGAAGAGAAGAAGAAGGGTCTGGAAGATGATATGCAAAAGTTGAAGCGAAACGTGCATATGACCTAGACTAGGGCTGGACTGGACCTATTCAATCCTAGTTTTATGGGACCTAGACCGATCGAATGCATGTTTGGTCTAGTCCCGGCCCGATCCAAAATGACTAATCCGGTCGGTCTTTCTGGTCCGGACCAGTCAATGCTCTCCCCTATTAGGGAGAATCAGCCAAAATAAAGTATTGGACAATAGATAAATTCATAATGCAATTTATTATTTGTTTAATAATGGCTTGAAATATTTGAGTCTACCTATGTAACATCCTGATGGAAGACTTAAATTACATGATCTATATTTTAAAAGAACTAGTCACTGATATAATTGGAACCTCATTAGAATTTTATAAAGAGCAAAAACTTCTCATTTTCAAGTAATATGAGATCTCATACACTATCTACTCTTATCCTTATCATATGCAGGTGGTATGACTAAACTTCCTCATTTTTGGTTGAAATAGACTCTGATATCATTTATAACGTCTCGATAGAAGGTTCAAACAATATGATCTGTGTTATAAATGATTAATTAGTGATACAATCAATTGAGCCCTATTAAAATTTTATAATTATAAGCAAGAACTTTTCATTCTCAAATAATATGGGATCCATATACCATTTACTTTTATAATTCACTACAACAGAAATAGCCTTTTCCCGTGCAAGGTTTGGCCACAATAACCACTGAATTTTGCCACAATAACACCATTATTGACAAAATTGGATGGTCAGATGTTTGTAGATAAAAAAAACCCAATTTTCACTTCTTATTGGCCAAATACTACTCTGCCGATACATGTTGCGTTATTGTGGAAATTTTCCTTTGTCACAAATGAACTAATGTTTGGCCAGAAATCACATTTGAAAGTCGTTATTTTATTCATAATTCCTAAGAAACAATGTTGCCACAAAAGACATTTTATTTATAAAAAGGAGAAGACACATTTGTGTGATTTCCTGCAACATTCTATGGTTGCATCAATATTTGTATCCACGTCTATTTTCGCCATAAATCAATTATTTCCTTCGAACTTTCCTTAGAAAATTAGCTTTACTCATGACTAATGTCGTGCGTAATATTTTTTTCTGGCCATTAATCCCAATGCATAAACACAAATGCTACATCTTAATTTCCTGAAAATTGGTGGTATACTGGGAAATGATATGGTAGCCAAATCTCTATTACTGACCACTAATAAGTTCAATGAAAATTTATTTTTGACCATCTTCAACATTGGTTTTACGTTTTACCTACAACTATTTTTCCGGTAATTGACATGTATTGTCAACTATTAGTTGTTGATAAAGACCAGTTTTTGAGGGAAAGTTGATAACTTTTTGGTGGAAAATAGTGTAGTATTCACCAATCTATTTTGTCAATATTTTGCAATTGCCACAAACCATCATTATGAGGGAAAAAAAATACCAGCCTACATGCTTAAATATTATTCTATGGTGTTTAGTTTAAACCATTAATTATTGCAGGAAAAATCACTTTTTTTGCAAATTAGAGCAGGACACGAGAATGATAATATTGTCATATATATATATATATATATATTTGGTACTATTGAAATCCCAACATGCGCTGAGTTTACATCGAATGCATTGTATATAAATATATATACATATATATATATCCTGTAACGTTTACCAATATATATATTGAAATCATCAAAACCCTCCATGCAATAATAGGGAAAGTGAATGAATATATAATAAATTATTATTTGGCTGCATTGCATGTAACCATGACTACCCAGACATGCAATTGCTACCAAAAGTTGAATGTGAGTGATACCAATAAGCTTATTTTGGTGACCTCATCGCATGCACTTGTCCAACATTTGGCCATTCATGTCAAACACATCAAAATATCACAAACATTCTGCTAACATAATTAAACATTATTCAGAATTGATCAACTATGCTTTGCAAACCAACATCACTTTTCTATTAATCCCATTATCCAGTTCATACAAATGTCATCAAAAGTCTACCATGGGAATATCATCAGCCACATGATAAGCATCAACAAACCCATACACAACTACTATAATTACTTTTGTTATACAAATTTAAACATACCCACATAACAGTTTAAATGTCCAAGCAGCCAATGAATACAAACTTATCACATCATCCACATCTAATGTCTAAATATATGGCAGATTTCATAGGCACAATTATAGCTTTAACAGAACTCAAAATGGATTTGAGGCATCTGCTTTACTTGTAAATTGTAGCCTTGGTCGCAATCTAACACTGAGGAATATTCTAAGCTAGAATTCTCAGCTGGCAGCATTGATCGATCTCGGGCCTAGTCTCATCCAGACCTCCCTCCATTAGCTATAGACCTGGAAGTCCAATTAACATTCCAAAAGTTAAAAATAATTACATTGAGACCTTAGATATAACTCCCCATGAACCACATATTAGCTTTGCATTATTCAAACTCTGGTTATTTATTCACTGGCAATCAATTCTAGAATCTGCCACAACCAATTTTAGGGCCATTAAATTCAATTGCTCCTATGTGGTTGTATATGTGCACAAAAATGAACATATAAAAAATCACTTAAGTATCTACTTTAAAAAGAATATATCTAGTAACAGGTGATCACCTTGCAATTTAATTCCTAACACTGAATGTTGATCTACATGATTGGTACTTGATTAATTTCTAGCAATCAAATATTCCAGAATTAAACACAAACATATCTTCCAACATCACAATACCACTATACCATGAGTTTACTACTATTGAACAAATCTAATATGTGAGTATTGACCATTAAATCAAAGTTCCTATCCAATAACCAAGCCATTTAACTAATATGTTCATAATCAAGAAGCAAACTGATCTACCTATAATTGATTTGGCACTAGCAATAAAATTTTCTAGAACCTGCCTCAGTCAAATTTTGAAGTATTAATTGGTTAGTTTAGCTCATGTGATTGTATCTACTTTAAAAAAATGCAGCTCATATCCAATAGACCGAAACGACCATTGCAATGTAATTCATACACAAGATTTAAATTGATCTACATATATTGATTCATCACATTCAATTAAATATTCTAGACTCCCATTGACACCCAAATTTCAGCACATTTATTATATATCTTTGTATATATGAACACATCAGCAACAAATATATCTAGCAGTATCTACTTGATGAAGATAAGTAACTAGTAAAACCAAATTTGACATTGCAAATGTCATTCATAATCAGACAATGCTAATTAATCTACCTATATACTGATGACTAAAATAGATAAGTATTGGAAACCAAAATTAAAGTTTATGCATAGCTATCAACCAAATTAAGCAATAAAGTACCTCCCACTGTGCATAATCTGTATCAGATTTTTAACAGTTCTGACCAAGCCACAATATAATTTCCTCAACAAAAGTAGCTATATTTCCATCAAAATCTGTATCAACTGGCTGCTCAAACATGTCTGTGTTTGCCTTCAAAAATCCTCTCAAAAAATCTCAAAAGGTTGGATGATTTGTTGTGACATTGATGCCTAGGCATCAATGCGAGTCTCTTGATGAGACTACCTACCACACTCCAGCCCAGTCACCCTAGCATCCATAAACCCCTGATAGTTTTTGAATTGGTCCTTGAATTCTTGTAATTCAGCTCTCAATGTCTCCAATTGGCTCTTGTGCAATGCTGCCTCATTCTTGCTCTTCTCATTCTCTTCCATAATATGTTGATAGTCCTTATTGTTGCGCAATGAAAGACTTGGCTCCGGTATAACACCGTGGCCTAGCCCTATAGCATAACCTGGTCGGTGTCCTAACACTTCCTTGAACACTGCATTACATGCCTCGTCTCTGGTTCCTTCATCTACTTCGGTCTCATCCAAACGTTCAAGCATAAGATTCTGCATTGCATAAATACACAATGTCAATAGCCATTCTGTTATACAAGAGTTATGTCATTAAACATACCACTTACGTAATGTTGTTCTGCTATGTCAGTGCTAAATCTACCTTTCTTTTCGGACCAATGCACTTTTTTATACAGACTTATCAGATTCAAGCCTTCATCCTTTATAATCAAAACAATTTGTTAGAAGCAACTAATCTATAAACACACTATTAATTTTTAAAGTCAGCACAAGTCATGTCAGGTGGGTTCAACATCTTACCATTTCCTCCATGAATCTAATGAAGGGTTTTCTGCCTCCTGTATGGTTCACCCGTTGTTTCTTCCTATTTTTTCTATTTTTCTTCGACATTTTTTGTATTTTGGAAAATGCAAACATTAATGTCATCATATATAAACCAAGTAAACTGAGTAGGTATTGCAATAGTAGATACTCAGCCAAGATATCATTACAACACAATGAAAAATGGTATTAAGGGTGAATATACATAGTCTATCATCTTATGTATGAAAGGTTTTCTGCCCCCCGTGTGATTCCTAATTGTTCCTTCCTATTTTTTAAGTTCTAATTTGACATTATCTGTGATTTAGCATATGCAAACATTAATGTTTTATGAATATTTAGTAAATATAAATTGTATCCAGACTACAATGGTAATAGGCAACAAGAAGCAATTATATTTTTCTTATAATTGAAATTACATTTTCTGTGACTTAGCATATGCAAACATTAATGAGTAATTAGTTTCAGACTATAGAAACTAAACCCTTATTGCAATAGTAATAACCCGCCAACAGAATCATGTTGTTCCTCCAATTAAATGCACTTAAAAACCGTTACATGTTGGATTATTTGACACTGGACACTTACCTTAAAAGCATCACTTGCCCACATTGTACACAAGTGCTCCCATACGGGTTTCTCCACCCATGTCGTGCCACCTGAAAGTGCCGCTTTGGGCGTCCCATATCCCAAATACTGCTTGCATAGTAGGTAGTGAAATGCGTTGTATTTATGGGTAACCGCATTTGCAACACATTCACGATGTGAACTCTTTTCCCAGTCCAATATGAAGTCCTCCTATGAAAGAAGAGTACAAATTTGAATATCTATGCATTTATTAGAATATTAAATCAAGATTTTAAGTACAAAGTTTCTGACTAATTCTAGAATGTCTTACCTTGACACGGTCAATTAGTTCATTTTTTTCCTCTTTTGGAACTGCTTTCCAGCTTGCATGTCGCATGTTTGCATGCAATCTCACAATTGTTGTCACTCGTCCCGAAAATATGATGTAATTCTCACATGATGGGCCTCGTTGTCCATCTTTAATGTTCAATGGTATCTTACCAATCTTTCGAAGGCGCTCAAATAGCTTGTCTTTTGCAGGTCCACGACCACGTTTCTCAGATCGCCTTTCTATCAAATCTGTGTCCACATATCAGTTACTCGATTAGCTTTATATATACCATTATAATAAGGTATGTAAAACATGTGGCCAGGGTATAAGGGTAAGTAATTTAAGCTTACTTGCATTTTCTATAGGCCGTTGTGCATCATCGTTGGCTTCTTGTCTAGCCTCTTCTATTGGCAACCGTTCATGGGTCTCAGCTTCTTGTCTAGCCTCCTCTATCGGCAACCGTTCATGAGCCTCGCCATCTTCTATTATGTCTAGTTCCGTATCTCCGCCATCATGCAATCGTGGTGGCCCAGTATGCCTTCTTCCCACTATCAAAGCTGAACCATGTCCACCGCGACCGTATCGTCCGGGGAGTCTTCCTCTTACCCATCTAACCATTGTGAATTGCACCTAGACAACCTTTATGAAGAAAAGATAATAATCAGTCTTTGAAACCTAGGAATGATGTTCAGCCACTTTAGTATTTTTATAATGATTGCTTAGCTGGACACCCCAAATATTGAATCTAATTCATGTACCAAAATGCATTTAAGTAACCAATATGTTACATCTTACTAAGTGTTCTATGCTTATTAATACCATTGTGACACATTGGTATCAAAAGTAGTGCCTCCTCTGTATTCTGCTAAACCCACTCAAGTGTAACAAAAATCATGAAAATACAAAAACAATATTACTAACGAGTTCTAATCATTCCATGACATGCCCAAGACTTATAACAAGAAATCCATAGTAGGTAACATGCTCTTTACTCTCATGAGCTGCATAATAATTAAATCAGAAAAAGTGACAGCATGCATATTAGTCATTACTAAAAAAAATTTTAAGCTATCAACATGCTGTAAATTGTATGGAACCCCAACACAAAAGCTCACATGAACATTATTCTGATTAAAGTATATATATGTGTGCGTGAAAAAAAAAAAAAAAGCAACTCATCAGCTAACCATACATGTATTAAGTAATTCCAACAGGTACTCAACTTTGGGTTACAATATATATAAATGTAATACACCTTGAATTGAAACATCTCATCAACACAAAAATAAATACATAGATTAAATGATGGGGAGCATATTTTAATTTTTTTTAACTTGCATGAGCATTCAAAAAGGTCAAGGCTAAGTATAGAAACCCCAAAACAGACAACCATAATTAGTATGAGAAATATATTACAGTTTCATATATGTGTTTTAACAAAAAAAATGCTTGAACTCATCAACTAACCGTACATGCATTAAGTAATTCCAAAAGGTACTCAACTTTGGGTTACAATCTATATAGATGTAATACACCTAGAACTGAGACATTTCATCAACAACAAATAAAATAAAAAAAAACACACAAAAAACAGCATGGCTGAGAAAGCAGTTTACATTTTGAGCAGGAATGGGCATGCAATCTCTAGATGTTATACAACTAGAACTTAAATAATCTTAGAATAAATAAATAAAAAATGAAAAAAAAAACAAGATGAGTGTGATCATACATACCAGACCACGTCAAGCATGGACCTTAAATAAATAAATTAAAACAGGGAGACAAATAAAATAAAACTAAAAAAAAAAGTCTCTTTCACAGCTGTAAGTAAGAAATATGTAGAAAAAATGTTGATAAGAGAGGAGAGGGCGGGGGAAGAGATGGATAAAGAGATGGAGGGTGAGATTTAGAGAGAACAAGGATAGAAATTGCAAACCCAGACTTTAAGAGAGAGTGTAGTGATGAACTAGGCTTGCAGATGACACCTGAGTAGGGAAATCTCTATACATGCACAAAGGATTTCTGCCTGGAGTAATTTCCCAGCTCTTCCTGCCTTTCTGATCTTCAGACACGTTCCCACAGCTAGAAAGTAGACTCTCCTTGTAATTTGAATATACATGTGATAAGTGAATGGTTAATGTTTGAGGTTACATGAACTAAGAGGTGGTCACTTAACCACAATCTGTCTCTCAGGTACAGTTAGGACAGTACACGTGTAGTAGGGCCATCATTGGACAACATAGATATCTCAAATAATTTATTATGTGTATCCCGCCACTTTTTTTTGTCTTCCCGCTTTTATGTACCATGCTAAGAGTGCTGTGGTTACTGCCTTACCATACATATTTATATATATTGTGACAACCCGGATTTTTGGATATCCGCTTAATTTTCATGTGTGGGATGATTATGTCTCTCCAAGACCATTTTTAGGAATTTTGGGATATATGTATAGGATTTTTATATTGAAAGGTTGGGAATAAGGTTGAGTATAAATGTGACTTGTGTTAAGGTGAAAAAGTGCCTAGACCCGAGATCTCGCTCAACTCTCGCTTGATGTATGGCTCGAGCGAAATACAGGGACAGACAGACGTCTTTTAGTAGAATGGTCATAAATTGCTCATTTGATGTCGGATTTGAGTGATTCAAGAGGCTATGGAAAGCTAAGAGGAATATCTACAACTTTTATGTTTTTAGGTTTAAGAGATACGGACTTAATCAAATAAGAAATAGAGATTGAAGTATCAGGTCTGAATTGGAGATAGATGAGCATTGACTTGAAGTTGACTAAGAACATTGGATAAGATTAGGCCTTTGGATTATTTTCTTAGTTATCCTAAGATCTGGACAAGTGTGTAGAGATATGGAAAATGAGGAGATTTTATTTAGTGGATTTCGTGTGAAATAAGATGAATCATCTATCCAACATTTGGTGTACCCGGATTGGTGTTCTCGGGTTTATCTGTCGAGTTTTATTAGAAAAATCATAACTTGTTCATATGAACTCCAAATGAAGTGATTCCAGTTCCTATAGAACCCTAAGACATATATCTATAACTTTTATGACTGGAGGTTTTAGAGAATCGAAGTGTATCAATGGATTAATTGGGCTGGAATGGGAATGATCTGTTTTAAGTGCAAACTGGAGCTCGAAAATAAATCACTTCACCACCTCACCTTAGATGTTCGAATTTGATTGGTTCTCCTCATGGTTATCTGCTAGATACATGTATGAGAGCATGTGTTAGGTGGAGAAAGAGCTTCTAGAAGAATAATTAGTTTAGAACCAAACAAGAGTGAAGGACTAATCTGATTAGCCAAAACAGTCAACTATCCCCTTTGTTTCCAACCAATTGGTAACCAAACCTTGGGAATTAGGTGATGAGATATTTTCCAGCCACTCTAAGGGTGCTAAGGGAGTCTTGGACGTGTGGATAAGGGTGAGGAAAATGTTCTAGAAGCCTTGAGGATGCAAGGAAGGCCAATAGCCAGCTAAGCTCATCTTGGGTATTTTAGACTTTTTGGAGCTTACTTTTATATCTATATTTGGTAATTATTTGGGGCCATTGATCTAAGATAATTTTAGATGAGTAAGAAGCATAGCCATAGGATGAAAATCCTTGGAGATCATGGGAGATATGGATGATCATTGGATTAGGCAAAGTTGGACAACACACCATACCCTTACACGGTTTGGGTTAACCCATTGCCTTGGTTTGTTTTCCTTCTCTTCTTCTCCAAGCCACCTATTTCTATATATATATAACCATCTTCAGATCATAGGAGACCTTTTGGGAGGAGGAAGTCACGTCCACTTGGAGAGAAAGCCAAAGAAAAAGCCTCCTTAACCCTTGAACCTCCAAACATCTCCTAAGTGAGCTAAGTGAGTGCTTTGAGGAGAAATGTTGCAAGGACTAGTTGGATCATTCAACCAAGCTTTGGAGAAACTTGTAAGTATACAATTTAACTTAATCTTAGCATAGAATAGGTAGATTATTGATGGAATTAAGTTTGTTGTTGGTTGGAGCTTGAATTAGGCTTATATGATGTGTTTGGAATCTATGGTGTTTTGGATATGATTTGGTAATGGTAAAATGTTAGGAAAATTATAAGGACCTAGATTTATGTTTTAATAAGAAAAAAATAAGGTTTATGTGAGAAGATTGCTTGGTTTAGGTTGAAAAACCCCATGAGCCGTGATCTCGCTTGACTGTCGCTTGATACCCCACTCGAGCGAGTTCCAACCCGTGACTTCGCTCGACACTCGCTCGACACCCGCTCGAGCGAGATACCCTGTTTTGCTTAGATTTAGGGTTTTTCTTAGAATAGCAGTGGTGTTTCAAATGGGTAGAGTTATAGGTGAAAATAACTCATATGAATAAGAGAGAAACAAAAAGAAAGAAAACAATTTATATAAAGAATATGTTCTGTGTCATGACGGGGACGGCGAGACGTAACGCCCGGATGATTGACACTAGACTCATCATAACGGGGACGACGATACGTAACGCCCGGATGATTGATGAGAATGATTGATAAGTTAGTCACGTCATGACGGGGACGGCGATACGTAACGCCCGTATGACTGACGTGCCGGCAGGGACGGCGATACGTAACGCCTGTCGTGATATAATAATATGTTTTGTGTCATAACGGGGACGGCGAGACGTAACGCCCGGATGATTGACACTAGACTCATCATAACGGGGACGGCGATACGTAACGCCCGGATGATTGATGAGTATGATGGATGAGTTAGTCACGTCATGACGGGGATGGCGATACGTAACGCCCGTATGACTGACGTGCCGGCAGGGACGGCGATACGTAACGCCTGTCGTGATATAATAATATGTTTTGTGTCATAACGGGGACAGCGAGACGTAACGCCCGGATGATTGACACTAGACTCATCATAACGGGGACGGCGATACGTAACGCCCGGATGATTGATGAGTATGATTGATGAGTTAGTCACGTCATGACGGGGACGGCGATACGTAACGCCCGTATGACTGACGTGCCGATAGGGACGGCGATACGTAATGCCTGTCGAGGTAATGCAATAAGTAGATCTCGATGGGGACGGCGAGACGTAACGCCCATCGAGGATAAGAAATAAAAGAAACTTATGAGGTTAATAAGTAAAGTGGAAAGTATAAGTATAAGTGTATGTGATGATGGGTCTAGCTAAGATCTAAGATTGTATGTGATGATGGGTCTAGCTAAGATTTAAGTTTGTATGGTAAGATGGGTATTTGACTTGTGAAGTTCCATAAAGTATTCTTATAAGTGATATGTTCGTGAGTATGACTATGTATGGTGATAGTTGAGGTTATCTATGCTTTATTTCGTTAACTGTGTACTTATTGAGATTTCTTGTAAATCTCACTCTTTTATGTTTTATCTATTTTATCTATCATTCCTTATGGAATGATAGATGTTGTTGCAGGGATAGATAAATTGCATTGAGACCCGATCAGCACGGGAGATTCTGAGGTACCCTGAGGGTCCTATGGAATGCTCCTCTCCGGTTGAGATGATCCCATGTGCGTAATCAAGTGAAGAAGTAAGAGTACTGGATGATGGTAGGATATGAGTTTTTGTTTAGAGAAAACTAACTGGGTTATGTAAGAGTAAATACAGAATATTGTTGTAAATACGATGTTATGAGAAGTGTGATTATAGTATGCCATGTGATCTATTGATGCAAGAGTTAGATCTCTTTGCACATATTGGTAATTTACTTCTTCCAGCTGCGTTCAGCATTGCATTTAATTAGTAAGCTTAGATGCATGCATGCTACTTTTTATGTTTACGTAGGATAAGTAGCCTTGTGTTGCTTGTCCGGATGCGTCGATTTGCGTTGTAATCAATGCGAAAAATCGGGGCGTGACATATATAATGTGTATATATATAGATACAAAAGATATATAAGACAGCCGAGTGGTGTGAATTTTTTAATCTCATTATTTTAGTGATGTGTTCATACCAACCAGCAACGTTTCTGACCAATCTAGAGTATCAATGCTGTCTCTTGATGAACTTGTAATAACCATTATATCTTATCATATTTAACTTCAATCTTCTGCATATAAATATCATTATACAACTCCTCATAAATAAAAACATTACCCAGATTCCTTATTGACCAGATTCTTTGTACTTGTATAATTGGTATACATCTACGCAATTATAAATGCTTGTCAACCAATGTGGGAAGTTGAACTTAATTTCACACTAGAGTAGTGTGGAGCCCTTTAGTTATGTCCTTGTCAACCAATATTCCATTTGGATAAAAAAAAAGGCCATACTTATGATGGAAGACCTTTGATTCCTTGATTTGCAATAAGTGGAACAACACTCTGGCTATCCATTATTTTTTCAACTCTCCATAATTAGCTATATTATTTTTGTTTTATGTCCACTTATTTTAGTGGATTTTCAATTAACCATTTTTTTAAAGGATCTGCAAATAGCTAGCTACAAATGTTTAGCCACCAACTTTGCATCCATCACTCCATAATGGTGTGGTTAAAATCCTTGAATTCTTCTGATCAACCGTCATTGTTATAACTCAAATAAGCAACCAGTTGGATTTTTTGTAATATTTATTTCATATTAAGCCTTCAGTTGGAGGTGAACCATGGGAAATGCAATTGATTGAACCAATGTTGTTGCAGAAAAATTTTATTGGTGAATATGTCACACTGCCTTCTCAGCACCATCTCATGCATCCAATGTGAAAATAATGCATTATGGCCTTCGTGAACATTGTGTTGATATTGATGTTCATCTAAACTTTTCATCTAACCTCAATCATTATTGACTATTTATATGAGACATGGATAGAGTCATTAACCTGTTGTAGTTTGAGGAATTTTAGCAGCGTTTTGCAATCCTGTCGACCTATCAAACCATCTTAATTCTTTGAGAATGATAGCAATTTGTGTGGAATTGAAAAATATGTAGTAGGACATAAATATGTATTGGTAGCTACCTACCACCACTCTCTTTTCAAATTTTGCTTGTTGAGATTGACTTGAAAGAAATAAGAAATTAATTGATCAAATAACTCACACCCCGAAACATTGGATATCATAGCAAACGTTTTATCAGCAAAATATAAGAATAAACTTATATTTTCAGATATGGGAGTACATATGCTTGTCCTGAAAATCCTCCTAGCAAGTGCTCTCTACCTGGTGATAAAAAATTCAGCCCTCAACAATTTTAGCATCTTCCATATATGAAAACGGTCAAATATGATCTGCACAATTAAACTATATTATGCCCCAAATTTAATATAGAGTAAAATCACTAAAAGAATAAATTGTCAATAATGGATCAATTCAACTTTGACATTTGTCAATCATAAATCCATCATATCTACCCATGTTTGTAAATGCATTATCTACTAAGCAGCAAATATTTTTTCTCATCCAACTTAAAGCCCCTTATGATGTGCATGCAGGGGCAATGGACAAATTAACAAGGAGTGGGGCAAAAGGTCTAATGAACCTTGAATAATAAATTACCTAGCTAGTTAAAGTAACAAATACAAATAAATATCTTTTGCTTTCATTGGAAATCATTTTAGAACAACAAGGTACAAAAGAGTTGCATAGGTTCCAAAACCAAAAATTCAAGATTTAGAGGATTAGTAATACCGACATGCAATAGAATTACCTGTAATTGAGCAGATCAGTAACATCAATATTTTTGGTATTATTCTTCTAGACGTGCATCAACAAGCATCATGAAAACATTAATGGGGAAACCGTAGAATGTCAGTATTACTACTATTTGTTCTTTTTCCTATACAAGTAGATAAATGCAAGAGTGGTGTGAATAAAATTAACATGTTCTTTCAATAAAAACCAGAAATGCCTGAAAACGTAAATTATGCCAATGACTTTTAAGGAAAATTCATCACAAAATGCATTGAAATACATTAATATGCTCTAAAGAAATGTTGTATAACTTAGGTATTAATGGGTGGCCTACCTACTATTACCAAATCTGATACTCTCTTCCAAATACTCGTAATAACTCGAGTTCCCATGGCCGTCTCATTCATTCTGCAACCATCACCTTGGTCAGTCAAGAACCCATTGACCTAATAAATTCAATCAACACCCCATAGAATATTAAACTAGTCACCATTGACATTGTAGTAGAAAAAAAAAAGACAAGCTGTGAAAATACAAAACAAAAGAGTGCATCGGGTAGTTGCCCATACCATCATTTGGATCGGATGTATACGTATCATCGTCGAGAGAGGCGTCTTCCTCACTGCCACCACTACTTTCATCTATATTGCCAATTTCAAAGTCATCATCACCATCTTCATACTCTAGCTCAACCTCTAGGTCATTTCATTCAGAATGTTGCTGTTCTGAAATGGTCGAAGGGTCAATCAATAAAGGGTCTGCATCTACTCTGTCCAATGGATTCATCAAGTTCAGGTCACTGACAGTAACATAGGACATGCTTCTGGCATTGGTCTCGTCTTCTTCGTAACGATCGCTATCAGCGGACTCTGCACCGTCATCACCCTCAACTGTCTGAACCAATGGAAGGTTGTATACATTCCTATTAGTTATCTTATGAACTGCATACCAATTGCCGGCCACACTAACATCTTTTAGATAAAACACCTGCTGAACCTGGGATGCAAGGGCAAAAGGTTCATCTTTGTACCATGTTCTTGAAAGATTCAAACTCGTGAAATGGTTGCCAACGCGTATTCCTCTTTTCCTATCACCAATGTCCCACCAGTCACATTGGAACAAATACACCCGACGCCAGCCCATATAGCGTAATTCTATAATATTTTTCAATGCCCCATAGAAGTCAACCTGTTGTGCTTGATGTTCTCCACGAACAACAACACCGCTGTTTTGCGATCGACGATACATCTCTCGATCCTTTGTATGAAATCTAATCCCATTCATAATACACCCCGCATACGATCCAACCCACTTGTCGGGGCCACACGCCAATGCATATATTTCATCTGTAATGTCAGCTGGATTCCTCGTACGCATCTCTCGAATCTAGATGTCCAATCAAGAACGATGTCAATTAGGAAGTAAAGTATTTGAAATATAAACCGTTCCTCATACTCAAGATTTAGTAATCCAGACCATAATTGAACTTTTTCATATCCAATACAAACACACACTTGGCATAATAATTCTAAAATACATACATGTTTCTTGAACCACCCAGGAAATTGTGCTTGGTGTCGATGGTCAATGTTGGTTGTGCTGTCCTCTTTGATCTTGTTATAATGCTCACTACAAAATAGAGTCTTATTGTAAGCACGACAATAATTTTAAAATTGACTGATTAAGTAAATAGTCAAGATCAATGGCGTACTCTATATAATGCTCGATCTCAAGACAATTATTAAGCACATACCAGTGAGCCTTTGCAATAAGATTATCTTCAAGAATGTGAGTGTTACATGACCCGAGCGGACGCACCTTTTGTGAGAATACGGAGAAAAATCGCTCATTGGATGATGCAGGAATATCTGAGTTTCTTTCAACGCGGTGAAACCTGGTCTCAATGTCATTCAGATATATTGAACAAAATGTCAAGCACTCAACATGAACGTATGCTTCCGCAATTGAACCTTCGGGTCAGGCTTTGTTTCGAACATAATGCTTGAACTTCCCTAGATACCTCTCGAAAGGGTACATCCACCTGTATTGAATTGGTCCTGCAAGTAATGCCTCGTCTGGTAAATGGATTGCGAGGTGCACCATAATATCAAAAAATACAGGTGGGAATATCATCTCAAGTTTGCAGAGGATGAGTGGAATATCTGCTTGGAGCCGCTGCAATGTATCAAAACTCAATGTTCGTGCACACAATTCCTTGAAAAATGTACATAATTCGGTCAAGGCCAGGCGGATATCAGGCCGTAGGTAACCACCAAGCACGATTGGAAGCAACCTATGTAATAAAATATGACAGTCATGACTTTTCAATCGCGTAATCTTACCATCACTAGTGTTTACACACCGAGTAATATTTGAGGCAAATCCATCTGGAAATGTGACCTTAGACAACCACTCACAAAAAGATATTTTCTCATTGCGATTTAAGGTGTAACATGGCAGACTCATCATACAACGATCGCCGTCATGACGCAAATGCAATTCTTTCCGCAATCCGAGATTGGCTAAATCCCTACGCGCATTTGCATTGTCCTTACTCTTTCCATCAATATCCAACAATGTTCCTAAAATGCTGTCACAAATGTTCTTCTCAATATGCATTACGTCTAGATTGTGTCTCAATTCCACGTCCGCCCAATACGGAAGGTCAAAAAATATGCTTTTTTTTGTCCAATTTAATTCGTGCGGTGCCCGTTTCCTCTTCCGTGAACCCTTGCAAAATTCCACATCCGCGATCATCCTTAGTTGTTCAAGGGTAACATGAGCAGTGAGCTTGGCTGGTTGAGAACGACTTTCCTCTTTGCCGTTAAAAGCACGCCTTTTTTTCCTCCAAGGGTGGCTGGCACCAACCATCGACGATGACCCATATAACAATGTTTACGACCATATACCAACCACATGGAGTCTGTTTCTGCATTGCATGTAGGACATGCTAACTTTCCTTTCGTGCTCCAACTAGAAAGGTTGGAATATGCAGGAAAATCATTAATAGTCCAAAGAACTGCTGCATGTAATCGAAAAAGCTGTGAATTGAAGGCATCATATGTCTCAATACCAACTTCCCATAATTCCTTTAACTCATCAATTAAAGGACCGAGAAAGACATCAATATCATTCCCTGGTGATTTAGGACCAGGAATTAGACACGTCAGCATAAAATACGGGTCTTTCATGCAAGACCAAGGTGGCAAGTTGTAAGGCAGAAGTATTACTGGCCATATACTGTAGGGCTTGCTCATGTTATTTAACGGGTTGAAACCATCACTTGCAAGTCCAAGCCACACATTGGGAGCATCCTTGGCAAACCAATCATGCTTGTCGTCAAAAGTTTTCCAAGCTCTAGAATCTGCCGGATGTTACATACAGTTTGGATCATCAATACGACCTTCTTTATGCCATCGCATGGCTTGCGCCGTCTTCTTTGACATATAAAGACGTTGTAACCTTTGCTTCAAAGGAAAATAACGCATTACTTTTTGTGGTACCCGCTGCTTGCCCATCCGTGAGACCCACCTAGACGAGCCACATTTAGGACAATCATCTTTGTCAACATTGTCTTTCCAGAATAAAACACAATCGTTAGGGCATACGTGTATTTTGGTGTAGCTAAATCCCAATGCACGCTCAATTCAACGCGCATTGTTATAGTCTACAGGCAGTAGAGCATCCGGAAAAGCATATTTCAATAGTTGTATGACTAAGTTAAAAGACTTCACGTTCCAACCCCCAATCGACTTGATGTGGAGCAACTTCACCATAAAGCATAACTTTGTGTAGCTTGTACATGATGGATACAGAGGACGACGTGCATCCTCTAAACAACGTTCAAAGGTCTCGTGAGATGAAACACCAGAGCTGTGTTGTGTAGTTTCACACCTACTACCACCAACATTTAAACCAGCTGTACTATCCATAAAGCATCCAGCCTGAATGTCACCCAACATCTCGTCTACATCATCAATGTAGTCGTCCAAATCAGGGCCACCTTCATCCTTAGACGAAGGATTGCCATTGAACGGGTCATCTTCCCCGTGGAATATCCATCGAGTATAATCAGGATCAATCCCCCGTAGGAACAAATGATCTCGCACGACATTAGTCGGGTGGAAGAAATTATTACGACACCTTCGACAAGGGCACCGTATGGTCTCGCTCTCGGGGGAATTGGCTTGTGCCATAATAAAGAATTGATTCACTCCTGTGGCATATTCCTTGGACCGCAGTCTATCTTTAATATGCATCCACGCTTTATCCATTTTTGATATTAAAGATGAAAAATGACTGTAAGGTATTGGAAGCTAACCAGATTAACAACTGAGCAACTTAGAAAGGATCACTTGATAAAATGACTAAAGATTATGAATAAGGTAGTTGATATGCATGCCATACTACTCAAAAGCTTAGGAATAGAGTGACATTATCTATGAGTAAGAATGATTGAAGTGCCCTACTATGAAGACAAATTTGGTTGTATGAAACGTGTAGAATATCTCAAATAATGCTAAGTTAGTTGATTCATAATGATGTTCATGGTGGATAAAAGCAGATCCATTACGTCTAGGTTGTCATTAAGGGTGGCAATACGTGCGATTAAGAGTGCGAGTATTTGCAGTCAAGGGAAATGATGTTTAAGTGTACATAAACAATTTAAACTACAATAAGAAATATATAAGACAATGTTAACAAACAATCTATTTTTTTTTTTTTTTGAAATCAATAGTGTAAAATCAAAGAACAGCTTATACACAACTTAAGGAAGCATGCATCAAGATTAAGTAATTTCTCCAAAACAATTCTCTTTTGGTTTTTTCTTTTCGTGTGAAAAGAAAAGGTGTGTTCTATAATGATACATCAGCTATAAGCCCAACGACATCTACCTATATATGTGATTTATTAAGTAGTGGCAAGTACACAAACTATATAGAAAACCATTGTGAAGATTCGGGATCTATATAAATGTGTGGTACAGTTCTTTTACATAAAAATAACAATAAATAAATAAATCAAAAAGCACAATACCAATCTAAGGTCTCATTTGTTTTCAATATGAGTTGAGATAAAAATTGTTATATAAAATACTATTAGATTATATATTTTTTCAATATCAGTCTTGCTTTAGATTGAAAAAATTGAATCTATTTTATTGTGTACATATTTGAAAAATTTGTAATGATTAGATAAAATAAGATGAGTGTTTAGACAAAAAAAAAAAAAAAACAAGGTAGTTGTAATAGCCCAAATTTTTCTAAGGTAAATTATTTTATGGATATTATTTTAAAGAGATTTATTTGATGTATTTATTTAATAGGAATTTAGAGTGGGAAATTTAGTTGAGGAATGTGAGATTTCACTTAGTATTGAGAATTATGCACTTTCGGATCAATCTGTCGAGTTTTAGGAAATGGATCATAAGTCAGCCATATGATGTCCAACTTAGGTGATTCAAATTGGTATAGAACCTTAAGAGATAGATCTAAAACTTTTATGTTTGAAGTTTCCTGAGATTCGGAAGGAATAAATAACTTATTTGGGAATCAAATAGGCAGTTTTGGAATGGGCTTAAATGGAACCCGAGTTGAGTAATTGAACTAGATTGGGGCATGTAACCAAATAGGCAACTGGTTTTAGGATTCTCTGGGATTAGGACATGTGTAGGGATAGTTAGGAATGGATGGAAAGTTGATTTGGAAGTCAATTGAATGGTTAGTGTAATGGGAACTCAAGGGAGCCAAAATCTGGTTGATTGGTGACTAATTGGATCAAAATTGACTCTACCTTAACTAAACCATGAAGTGACCTTCTAGAACTTGTTGAGGGAAGACCTAAGGGAGTTGGGAAGGAACCAAATGGATTGGAAAATCTGGAAGGGGCGTGTGACACAAGGGGGAGAGCTGGAGATGAGAGATGCATGCATGGTTAGGTGAATTGCCACCTCACCTCTTATCTCTTTAGCTTGCTTCTCAGCCATGGATCAAAATGGGCAGCCAAACCACCTCAATTGTGAGCCCTTGGATGACTAATCCAGCTGCAAAGCCTAAGATTTGGGAGGCTTAATCCTCATCATTAGATCTTGCCTAGATGGACACCTCATCACATGCAAATCTGCCAACTAGGGCACCTTGGGTGCAATTCCCTTTCTCTCCCTCATGTTGGTCGACCACCACCATATATATAGGACCTTGAGAGCTTCCTAAGCTCCTTTAGAAGGAGAGAGCACTTGCCTTGTGAAGCCAAATCAGAAAACCCTCCCCAAACCCTCAAAGTGATCACTTGTGAGCTAAGTGAGTGTGTGTGGGAGCTAACTTGGAGAAAGTTGGTTGGATCAATTCTCTTAAGCTTGGAAGAAATTGTAAGTCCATATTCTAGCTTAAATTAAGCATGGAACTGGTTTTATTGGCATGATTGAGTTATGTTTCATAGTAGTGAACACTTGAGAACATGTTTAAGTGGAAATGGATACATGAGTAGGGTTGATTTTATTTGTCTAGTTTATGTGTTTAATAAAATTGTAGAAACTTGGATTTAAGCTTGTAAGAAGATAATTAGAGTGTATGAAAAAGATTGGCATGTTTTGAGTGGAAAAACCCTTAGAGCCGTGAGTTCGCTCGACTCTCGCTCGACAGGTGATCGAGCGAAGGCAAAATCTGAACCCTCGCTTGACTGTTGCTCGATACCCCACTCGAGCGAGTCTCAACCCGAGACTTCGCTCGATACTCGCTCGACAGGCCGCTCGAGCGAGATACCCTGTTTTGCCTAGACTTAGGGTTTCCTTGGAATAGAAGTGGTGTTTCAAATGGGAAGGGTTATGAGTGAGATGACTCATGTGTATAAGAGAAGAATATAAAGAAAGAAAATAATATATAAAAGATGAGTTAGTCACGTCATGACGGGGACGGCGATACGTAACGCCCGTATGACTGACGTGCCGGCAGGGACGGCGATACGTAACGCCTGTCGAGATTAAGTTAGTCACGTCATGACGGGGACGGCGATACGTAACGCCCGTATGACTGACGTGCCGGCAGGGACGGCGATACGTAACGCCTGTCGTGATATGAAATTGTGATCTCCACGGGGACGGCGAGACGTAACGCCCGTGTGATTGATCCTTGCGGGGACGGCGAGACGTAACGCCCGCAGTGCTGTGTGTATATTTCGTGTCATAACGGGGACGGCGAGACGTAACGCCCGGATGATTGACACCAGACTCATCATAACGGGGACGGCGATACGTAACGCCCGGATGATTGATGAGTGTATGTGATGGGGACGGCGATACGTAACGCCCATCAGTGATATGAAAGAATAAGAATTTTTAAAGGGGAAAGCAATATAATTCAATATAAGACAATGGGTGAGTCGAGAAAAGTGTCTGTTAGACAGTGGTCTTGTGAGGGGTATGTTAGGGTATCTTCCCTTGTCAGTTGTGGTTTTGACTTTGTGGTTGTTTTCCCTGTTTCCTTTAAGCTGTTTATGTACTTACTGAGATTTCATTCGAAATCTCACTCTTTTGTGGCTCCATATATTTTGTGCATATTATTTCATACAGGATTCGATGACCAGCCGGGGGACAGCCCCGATGAGGCAGGAGACTTCGGGGAGTCCTGAGGGACTTTCCGATTATAGTCCCTTTTTGGATATTTCTTTTGTTTCCTTCGGACCTCCTACCAGTAGTCGACCCACCGGATCTGGGAGTCTTGATGCATCCACTTTTGTTGAGGAGAGGCGACGTACGGGATACTGCTTAACCTTAGGAGCGGACGGCTCCTTGTCCATGTGTGGATTTTGTGTGACTCCACAGGGACAACAGCTCCAGCGAGACTTTAGTATTAGCATGAATAGGTTTCGCTATGGGAGAGAATACCCTGAGGTTAAGAGGGAGAAAGAGTGAGGTGAAGGAAAGTTCTTTTGGGATAAATGTATATTATTTTGCTACAGTTGGGTTGTGTATATGTATAAAGTACAATGTTTAAGTTCAATGAATGTTGTATATATGTGCTTCCGTGTGATCTTTAGAAAGTCTTATATTGCAAAACCTAATCCGCTGCGAATTTAGTAATTTATGCTTTTAGTATTGTTAAGTACGAGGGTGAGTAGCCGAGTGTTGCTCATCCTGACACCTTGATTTACGTTAAATCCCAGACGTAAATTGGGGGCGTCACAGATTGGTATCAGAGCAATTACGTCTCTGGGTAAAACCTACGTGTCCTAGGAAAAATGGATCACATGGTGCTAGTATAGGCTTGAATCTTTATCAGATTGGAGTTTGGAGTAATATGGATGAATGTTTGGATGTTAGAAATTTGGAAGTTTCTAAAGTGAGTATAGCTTATGGTGAAGTTGGGTGTATTTCAGGAAAACAATATGCCGAGAGGTCGTCCTCCCTTGAAACGAGTAGACGCAGTAAATCAGAGTCCTTCTCTGGTTACCCCTCCACGTACTGAAGAGCAAACGGCACCAAGCTCACCGTTGAGAGAAGTACAGACACCATCGAACCCACCGTTGGGGGAAGGGCAGACGGCACCGAACCCATTATCGGGAGAAGAGCAGAGGACACGGAATCCACCCTTGGAAGGGGGACCGATGGCACAAAACCCCCCATTGGAAGGAGGCCAGGCAATAGCTGAAGCTATTCGGCAAATGGCGGAAGTGGTGAAAAACCAAATAGAACAGAGCCGTTATTCTCAGCAGAATGAAAATAGAAGAGAAGTTCAAGGGTGTCCATATGAAAAGTTTCTAGCGTATCGATACCCGCACTTTATCGGAACGGAAGGAGCATTAAAGGCAGACAAATGGATCGTAGACTTGGAACGCACCTTCAAAATTAGTAGTTGCACTGAAGTTCAGAAAGTGCAGTATGCAGGACATCTGTTACAAGGAGAAGCAGGACTGTGGTGGGACACAAAGCGAAAGCTGTTAAAGTTAGAACTGGGAGAAAATGTAGTGCCTACATGGGAAAGGTTTAAGAAAGAGTTCGACGATCGATTCTTCCCGGAATCGATGAAGCGGCAGAAAGCTTTGGAGTTTACTATGTTAATACAAGGCAGTATGTCGGTGGAGCAGTACTCGGCGCGATTTATGGAATTGGCGAGATTTGCTCCGCACCTGGTGACTACTGAAAAGATGAGAGCCCAGAAGTTTCAAGAAGGATTGCAGCCACGAATTCGTATGCAGGTGGCATGTTTGCAGATTGAGAATTTTCAAGAACTGGTGAATGTAGCAGCTATAGCGGAAGCTGAACAGAGGAGTGTTACGGCGCAAACTCAAGCCTATTGGAAAAGAAGATTTCAATTTTCTGGAGGAAATGATGCTAGGAGGAAACCAAATTTTAGATCCACGGATAGAGGAAAAGGAGTAGCAATTAATCCAAACGTACCGATTTTATTTCCGCAATGTGCAAAATGTGGACGTCGACACCAGGGAGACTGTCGAGTGGACCATAGAAATTGTTATAGATGTGGTCGGCCAGGACATCTGATCAGAGACTGTCCTCAGAATACCTCTCAAGGAGTAGCTCTACCCGGAGGAAAAGCCAAAGCTCCTGCGAAAGCTAAAGTGTACGCTATCACGCCTGGAGAAGTGGATATGGAGGCAGACGAGACAATAGATGCTAACGTCATTACTGGTAAATTTCCAAGCCTTCTCTTTTAGTTAATGAATGGATTCTTTGGGAGTGGTAATAATAATAATAGTAGAATAAAATTTTCCTTAGGTAAGCTTAAGCTGAAGCAATGCGTGGTTTATACCTTGTTTGATTCGGGAGCAACCAGATCCTTTATTTCCTATGATTGTGTCCAAAGGTGTGACTTAGAAACTGAATTGTTGACTCAAAAAGTTATAGTGATCATGCCCAATGGAAAGGTAGCAGGATGCCACCGGATGGTGAGAAATTGCCCCTTGGAAATTGAAGGTTCACAACTGGTCGCTGATCTGATACTATTCCATTTGATGGAGTTCGATTTAATTTTGGGAATGGATTGGTTGGCCAAGTATTATGCTAAACTAGACTGTCGCAGAAAGGAAATAATTTTTGACTTACCCAAGGAAGGGAAATTTTGTTACAAGGGGGAAATGTTGAAGGCAATTTCCTCCATAGTAACCCGTGGCCACGGGCGGAATCAGAATCATTTTAGATTCGTAACCTTGACTCATGGGGATCAACAGTGGGTAACGACCTATGATATAAAATGATATGATATAATAAGATAAGTTCAAGTTCATTTTCATGTTTTTACGAAAAGCTCATAATTTATGAAAGTTCATGTTTCAGCATTTATGAAAAGTTCATGTTCAACAATTATGAAAAGGTCATATTCATTATATTACGTATGTATCTATGAGTATGTATGAAAATCGATGATTATTATTTTTACCTTATGATGTGTTACTTATTGAGTATTCGACTCATTTTATTTTTATTTCTATGTTTCTATATTTCCTTTTAAAAATCATCATAGGTGATATAGATAAGCAGCTAGCAGGATTTGACTCAGGGAGGTGATGCAGAGGCCTAGATAGTGTATTAGTTTTTTTTGTGGTTTCTAGTGAAAATATACATTTTTTTTTATTAAATGCATCCGCTGACTCTCTTTAGTTTTGTATAAAGACTATTCCATTTATTATAAAGCGTTTGTATTTAGTGCGTTTTGTAAAGAAAAGTTTTAGTAGCACACTGGCTCTCTAAGATATTTTTCAAAATGCTATATTTGGGAGCGGGGTGTTACTGAAAAATTTCGGGTTATCACACGACGGCGGCGTGAGAGAGTGAAGGAGGAAGCAGTGTCGGCAACTGGAGATTTGGAGAATCGAAATCAGGAACTTCATCGTTGAAGAAGAAGAATAGATGTGAGAAGATTGAAGAAGAAAGAAGAAGAAAGGAATGGGCTATTAGTGACCTTGGACTAAACGACATCGTTCCTATTTAATTGGAACGTCGTCGTTTGGTTAAATTTAAAAAAAAAAAAAAGAATTCGAAGTTCGGAGTCGATATTCAGAGTGGTCATTGGATCCGATTCCAACTCCAAACTCCAACTTTGGAGTCGGAACCTATCCGACTCCGAACTCCAAACTCTCACTTTCAACTCCATTTGGAGTCGAAATCGGGGCGGAGTTCAGACAGAAGTCAGAGCTCTCAAATTTTGCCCACCCCTAATTGAAGGGACGTGCTTAATAGATTTAAAAGGGCTGGGCTTAATAAATATATATATATAATTATAATTATAATTATGGATTTGGATTTTTATTAAGCATTAAATTTTCGAAGGTCACCTAAAACTAATTAATTAAAACCCATCAAATTAAAATAAACTAAATTTCAACACTTTAATTTAAATACCAACATAATAAAATAAGGAAATTAATTTTAAGTATTAAATTAAATGCATCACAATAAATTAATAAGAGAAAATGAATTAACTCAATATTTAAACATAGAAATATCCAAATGATAACAATAGTAAACTAATAGATCCAATAACTCAAATATTTAAAATAAAGGAACCAATAAATATGAATAACAAGAAATAAACATCCAATTTAAAAAGGACTAAAACTCAAAAATAGAAGAGAGGAAAAAGATTCAATAATTTAAATTAAAGTATCACAATATAAAATTAAGTAAAATAATAAGACCCTAAAAACTTTAATAAGCTAAAGTAAAGGTATCAAATCCCAAAAGACCTAATTAAAATAAAATGCTCATTAAATAAAAGAACACAACAAATGAAGCTATAATAAAATTAAAATAATAAATATAGCCATTCAAATGATAGAACTAACAATAAATTAGATAACTAAAAAAAAAAAAATTAGATATCTCACAAATAACTAATATCGATAATAAATAAAACAACGTAATCCGAAATAGAAATTAATAAAATAAATCATTAATAAAATTATTAAGGTAAATTAAAACGGCTAGCGATAAAATAAAACCATATATAAATATGTACAAAAACCTGGGATTTCACATAGAAGCATTATTGATTATTGTCAAAAGCATTATCTCTTTAGATCCACCAATGCATAAAGACAAGGAATTTTAGACATTATCAAATTACCGTTCAACTCCACTAAGTAGTATTATTGATTCCACTCATCTGTTCAACTCCACTCAGAATCATTATTGGTTCCACTCGTCAATCAATGCATGAAAACAAAACCTTAGGCGTCTATTATTGATCACTATGTAAAAAGTTACTATTTCAGTGTCTATAAAAGGGAGTTTGTAAATAAAGGAAGGCATTCAAAAAATCTCATATGAAACTCTTTCCTTCTCTCACTCCTCATTTCCGAAGTACTCTCTTTGTGAAACATCTTCCTTAATGTCTTTTGCTTCCAATCCATCTGAGAATTAATCTCCTTTTAAGTATTATGTTTTTAATGAAATCAAATTTATCAGTTATTATTTTTATCTTTAATGTTTATATAATTACTAATTTATGCATATAGTCAGACATACCGCATGTATATATATTATTTCATGCATATAGCAAGTTATACCGCCTGTGTAATATAATAAATTAATTATATTACTTGGGTTTCATTAATGTATTTATACTATAATATAAATAGATTAATAGTTTAGTATATGCAAACATCATATTATCACTAATATAGATAATTTGTAAATTAGAAAAAATCGAACCAAACTAGACCAAAATCAAAACAACCAGAAGTTCCAATTTATAAAGTGCTTTGGTAGGATATCGGTTTTTAAAATTTTAAAATCGGTATATACCGGTTCGGTTATAAAAGATATACAAAATAAGACCAAATTGGACTGATTATATTTCTATAAACAATATTATATATAATGTATAAAAATTAACATATATATATATATATATCAATTCAAATCGATTTTTAAAATATGAAAATTGGTACAGAATTGGTTTAGAATCGATTTTGATTTTTAAGAATCATTATGAATTGAAAACACCGTTTCGATTTGGTTTAACCAATTTATCGATTTTTTTTACTTCCCTAGTGCCAACACTATGGTCTTATTTGATTACACAAACCATCTTATCTCATTTTATTTAATTTATTCATTATGATTTTTTTAAATATTGACATAAAATATAAGATATAATTTAAACTTTTTAAATCTTATAATAAAATTATATTTTATTTAACTTCCACCCCAATTCAATAAAAAATGGAAACAATCTTTCAGTTTGAAGACGAGTTAAGAAGTTATGAGAGATGAGGAGGCACTGCTTGGGGGAGGGTGGGAGCTTTGGCTCCGCCTCCCTCCCCCCTTTCCTCCCTCCATCTCAAACCCCCTCGCTTGCTACTTTTGTTTTACGGATTTTCCTTTGTTTGATCTCTCGTTTGTTTTCTTTTTATGTTTTCTCCTTTTTGTTCTTTCTATTTCCTCCATTTCCTCACACAAAACTCCTCTCTGCCCTCCCTCGCCCCTTTCTCTCCCTCCCTCATCCTCTCGCCGATAGGGTTTGTGTTTGTTTGGTTTTTGTTTTTCAAGTTGTCGCCGTCTCCACATGGGGTAGTGACGTCGCCATTTTTCGCTGGCTTGCGGCCACCACACACACCACGGGGGGATCCCTTTGCCATCGATCTACATGTCTTTCAAAGGGTATCGCCATTGGGTGAGGGGTGTCTTCCACGCACGGAGTGTAGATCTCGAGTGTTTCTCACATGCATCTATAGGAGAGACTTGCGGCCTCTTCGAACGGCATCCTTGGGTGAAGCTCCTCGGTGGCGTCAGGGATCGTCTGCGTAAAACCTCCCATCGTGGCGCATGTCCGACACGAGCCCCTATAGCCTTGATGGTTCTCAGCATTTTTGTTTTTTCAACTATCAGTTTCTTAGTTTTTTTTATGTATTTTGCTTGATGTTTGGTTGGTTGTTGTCAGCTAGTAATAAATTGGAATAAGCTTATTCTTGAGTTGATTACCGCTCCTCCTTAGAGGATGGGGGCTTGAAACCCTCCCCTCCTTTAGAGGATGGAGGTAGTAATTTCCTCCCTCTCTTTGGAGGGTGGAGTTGTTTTTATCTCTAGTTTTTCAGAGAGTCACTCTCTCAAACAAACTACAAACCTACAATTAAAATATTTGTACATTTGTCACTTGAGAGTTTTAGAAGTTAAAACAATGCCTGTCACGGTTGTGTGCAGGGTGCCACAGATCATTTGAGTAGTTTAGCTCGTAATATAGTTTTTTTCCTACAATAATTCTACATGAAGTCTATTTCATGTAGTCGAGGGGGAGTCGAGTGATGTGACATCACACCACGTCACCCCAGATTTTAAACAAATGCTAAAAATTGAAATGTGCATGGGTCGTAGAAAGAGAAACACATTTCAAAATTGTAGCCCCCACATTTAGAAAGAAAAACACCTAAATCCCTCAGGCCATTTCCTCTGTTGGCTCCCTCCCCTTCGGCCATTCCCAACATTTATCCTCTGGCCATCGTCAATGTGGGATCCTAGAAAAGTCATCTTCAGCCTTCGACTTGGACAATCGTGTAGAGAGAGAGTAATCGTGTCGACTCCCTCTGACCATTCCCTCTGGTCATTCCCTCCGACTGGGTAATATAACACTTTCTCTCCCATTTCCATTGATATAATTCTCATTTCCATTAATTTCTCCATTTTGTAATTTTTTTTTCTTTTCCCTTTTAAGCAGTTGTTCTAAATATTTTCTAATTATCATCATACAATGAATTCTCTTGGTTGAGAATCTCTTGATGGTTGTTTACACCTCTACCTGTACAAGTATTGGTCCTACCCTTTTAGCCTAAAAATTTGTAGTAACGAAAAGAATGACCATATGATTAGCCTCATATGCAGAATTCTCGGCATGCCTTGTATTATAGATTGATAATTGGAATGTTCCCCAGAAAAGGATAATACATTGATAATGTAATAAGATTTACTTTGAAGCTGTGCTTTTTGAATCTTAGTGAAGAAAAGAGTAGCAATGGGATTTAGAATGCTGAATAATAGCAATGAGGCGTGGGCATTATAGACAAATTGAGCCAAAGTAGTAGATATTAGCTTTTCAATGGGTGAAGGTTTTTGGTAAATTAATGTATGACCTATATGGAAGTATGAATTAGCTCCATCTGACGTTTGTTTTCATGTGCAAAAGCACTATAGATGATTTCAGTTGTCACTTGCTGGCATTGTTATTAGGTAATGGGTCTTCAATTTGTAATAGGTTTTAATGCATTTCTCCATTACTCTTTCGCAATTGATTTTAATGGATTGAACATCCATGATTTTTGTGCATTGCTGGACACCCATGCTTTGGTGTCACTCTTGTATATGTCCTGTGTACTTGGGTTGTATATATGCCATCATCAATAAAACTCTTGTTTACCAAAAAAAAAAGTCATTTTTGTCAATTGATTTGCTTCCCTTTCCCAATTGTTCCCCTAGCATTGTCCATATGGTCTGGTGGTGTAAAAAATGGCAGTTCATTATGAGGGATCTCTAATTGAGATCAAAATGGTTGTTGTTTTCAAGCTTATCAAATTGGTGACAAATCGGTTGTTGCTTTTCAAGCTTATCAAATTGTTTCCCATCCATAGTTGACCTTAGTTGTTATAGCCACTATTATTTAACCTTGTATTTTTTGTGCCATAGCATGTCACCCCAATCACCATGATTGCCCTAAATTAAGGCCTCATTTGGACATTGAGATGAGACAAAAAATCTATGAATAGTAGTTAAATGGTTTGTGAATTAGTAGTTACATGATTGCCCTAGATTATATACAAGTACATATAACATATTACAAACACATATTTGTGTATTGACTGATTCATCGACTAGCTTTTTAAGTGAACTTCGTTACATTATTACATCTCTTATCATTTTTGTCTTGGAGATTTCGAATAACATGGAAAATTTGTCTTGGAGATTTAGAATAACATATAAAATTTGTGAACTAATTTTGGTTTGTCTTATCATTTTCTTTCCCCCCGAGGGATCAAATGCATTATTGGTTAGTAACAATGTTGTTTTGAATTCTCGACTTACTAACTTGCAAGCTAGAAAGACTCAGTTTCGAGAGAATGTATCCATATGGCAATCAAGATCCAAGCAATATTCGAGTCTCTACTTCATTATTGTTTTTTCATTATTTATGATATATTTTTAAAAAAGAAAGTTTTGATTGCCTTCATTATTTTCTTCTTCAACAAAATGCTACAAACCCATTTCTTGATTGGATGGGACCTCCGCCTCCTCCCATCGTTACAAGCTCCGCAACGAGCGCAAGAAACACTGGTCAAGATGATAGACTCGATTGTGTACAAGTTGAAGCACCATGTGTGTAATAGCCCAAATTTTCTAAGGTAAATTATTTTATGGATATTATTTTAAGGAGATTTATTTGATGCATTTATTTATTAGGAAATTAGAGTGGGAGATTTAGTTGAAGAATGTGAGATTACACTTAGTATTGGAAATTATGCATTTTCGGATTAATCTGTAGAGTTTTAGAAAAACGGGCATAAGTTATTCATATTGGGCCCAAATGAGGTGATTCCAATTGTTATAGAACCCTAAGATATAGATCTAAAACTTTTATGTTTGAAGTTTCCTGAGATTCGGAGGGAATCAATAACTTATTTGGGAATCAAGTAGGCAGCTTTGGAATGGGCTTAAATGGAACCCGAATTGGATAATTGAACTAGATTGGGGCATGTAACCAATTAGGCAACTGGTTTTAAGATTCTCTGGGATTAGGACATGTGTAGGGATAGTTAAAAATGGATGGAAAGTTGATTTGGAAGTCAATTGAATAGTTAGTGTGATGGGAATTCAAGGGGAGCCAAAATCTGGTTGATAGGTGACTAAGTGGATCAAATTTGGCTCTACCTTAACTAAACTAAGTAATGGCCTTCTAGAACTTGTTGAAGGGAGACCTAAGGGAGTTGGGAAGGAACCAAATGGGTAGGAAAAGCTGGAAGGGGGCGTGTGACACAAGGGGAGAGCTGGAGATGAGAGATGCATGCATGGTTAGGTGAAATGCCACCTCACCTCTTATCCCTTTAGCTTACTCCTCAGCCATGGATCAAAGTGGGCAGCCAAGACACCTCAAATGTGAGCCCTTGGATGACTAATCCAGCTGCAAAGCCTAGGATTTGGGAGGCTTAATCCTCATCATTAGATTTGCTTAGATGGACACCTCATCACATGCAAATCTGGCAACTAGTGCACCTTAGGTGCATTTCCTTTTCTCTCCCTCATGTTGGTCGACCACCACCCTATAAATAGAGCCTTGAGAGCTTTCTAAGCTCCTTTAGAAGGAGAGAACACTTGCCCTTTTGAAGCCATACCAGAAAACCCTCCCCAAACCCTCAAAGTGATCATTTGTGAGCTAAGTGAGTGAGTGTGGGAGAAAAGTTGCAAGAAGTTGGTTGGATCAATTCTCTTGAGCTAGGAAGAAATTGTAAGTCCATATTCTAGCTTAATTTAAGCATGGAAATAGTTTATTGGCATGATTGAGCTATGTTTACTAGTAGTGAACACTTAAGAACATGATTAAGTGGAAATGGACACATGAGTAGGGTTGATTGTAATTTGTTGTGTTAATATGTTCAATAAAATTGTAGAAACTTAGATTTAAGTTTTTAAGAAGATAAATAGGGTGTATGGAAAAGATTGGCATGTTTTGAGTAGAAAAACTCTTAGAGCCGTGAGTTCGCTCGACCCTCACTCGACATGTGAGTCGAGCGAAGGCAAAATATGAACCCTCGCTAGAGTTTCGCTCGACACCCGCTCGAGCGAGTCCCAACCCGAGACTTCGCTCGATACTCGCTCGACAAGCCGCTCGAGCGAAATGCCCTGTTTTGCTTAGACTTAGGGTTTTCTTAGAATAGAATTGGGGGTTTCAAATGGGAAGGGTTATAAGTGAAATAACTCATGTGAACAAGAGAAGAATAAAAAGAAAGAAAATAATATTTATAAGATTAAGTTAGTCACGTCGTGACGGGGACGGCGAGATGTAACGCCCGGATGACTGACGTGCCGACAGGGATGGCGATACGTAACGCCTGTCGCGATATAAGAATATGTGATCTCCACGGGGACGGCGAGACGTAACGCCCGTGTGATTGATCCTCACAGGGATGGCGAGATGTAACGCCCGTGAAATTGATCTGAATAGCGGGGACGGCGAGACGTAACGCCCGCAGTAATATGTGTATATGTTTTGTGTCATAACGGGGACGGCGAGACGTAACGCCCGGATGATTGATGAGTGTATGTGATGGGGACAATGATACGTAACGCCCATCAGTGATATGAAAGAATAAGAATTTTTAAGGGAAAACGATGTAATTTAATATAAGATCATGGGTGAGTTAAGAAAAGTGTCAGTTAGACAGTGGTCTTGTGAGGGGTATGTTAGGGTAATTTCCCTTGTCATTTGTGGTAATAACTTTATGGTTGTTTTCCCTGTTTCCTTTAAGCTGTTTATGTACTTACTGAGATTTCATTCGAAATCTCACTCTTTTGTGGCTCCATATATTTTGTGCATATCACTTTATACAGGATTCGATGACCAGCAGGGGGACAGCCCCGATGAGGCAGGAGACTTCGGGGAGTCCTGAGGGACTTTCCGACTATAGTCCTTATATGGACGTTCCTTTTGTTTCCTTCGGACCTCCTATCAGACCTACCGGAGCTTGGAGTCTTGACGCATCCACTTTTGCTGAAGAGAGGCGACGTACCGGATGCTGTATAACCTTAGGAATAGATGGCTCGTTGTCTATGTGTGGGGTTTGTGTGACTCCACAGGGACAACAGCTCCAGCGAGACTTTAGTATTAGTATGGATAGGTTTCGCTATGGGAGAAAATACCCCGAGGTTAAGAGGGAGAAAGAGTAAGGTGAAGGAAAGTTCTTTTGGGATGAATGTAAAATACTTTGCTACAGTTTGGATCTTGTATATGTGTAAAAAGTACAATGTTAAGTTTTAATGAATGTTGTATGTATATATTTCCGTGTGATCTTTAGAAAGTTTTATATCTAAGACCTGACCGCTGCGAATTAAGTGATTTATGCTTTTTAGTATTGTTAAGTACGAGGGTGAGTAGCCAAGTGTTGCTCATCCAGACACCTTAATTTACGTTAAATCCCAGACGTAAGTTGGGGGCGTCACAATGTGCATCTGCTGAGTTGATGAAGAAAAAGAAAAGGATAGACCAGCTGAATGGAAAACCGACAACGACACTATCGAGACACCATAGTTAGTACAAACAGATGGTGTTGATATAATTAAGGAGCTGAAATTAGGGATAGAGTTCAATTCTTGTAATACTTTTGAAGATTTGCAGAATTATTTCAAGAATTATGCTAAGAAACACAGGTTTGGGGTGAAGACACAAACGAGTGAGAGGTTAGAGGATCAGAATATCAGATATGTCACCCTTGGTTATGTACGGGGAGGGAAGGCCCGAAGTGGGGGTTCCAATGTTGCCAACCCACGTCCGACAGCAAAGATGGACTATAAGGCAAAGATTAATGCCACTAGAGTCAATGGAAAGATGAGGTTGACAACCGTCCATAATACACATAATCACGGTCTCAACCCATAGAAATCACGCTTCTTTCAATGTAATAGAGAAGTCAGTGAGGCCATAAAAAGAGTCTTAGACATAAATAACATAGCTGGTGTCCCAGTGAATAAGAACTACAAATCTATGGTAGTTGGCACTGATGGATACGAGAACCTCCCATTTACGGAGAATGATTGCCGTAATTACATCAACAAGGCACGGATTCTACGACTTTGTGCAAGTGGTGTTGGAGCACTTCAAAATTATTTTTTGAGAATGCAGTTCAAGAATGATGATTCTTTTTCATTGATGAATTTAGACGATAACGGAAGGATGAAGAATATTTTCTAGGTAGATCCATGCAGTCGGGTAGCTTACAAGTATTTTGGTGATATGGTCACATTCGACACCATCTACCCGACGAATAGGTATGACATGCCCTTTGACCATTTGTTGGTGTAAACCACCACAGGCAGTTGATTCTTTTGGGAGCTGGATTGATTTCCACTGAGAACATGGAAACCTTTACATGGTTATTTTGGACCTGGTTGAAGTGTATGGACGGTATAGCTCTGATGAGTGCACAAAAATGCACTCTAAATACTATATTTAAATACTAAAAGAAATGAGAAAATATTATATTACTCATGTTATTAAAATTAATGGTCATTTATCTTGAAATAGATATAAGCATTATTTAATATATTGATGAGAATATAAAATGTCATATTTTCCTCTCTTAATTTTTAATACTTTATTCTTATTTGATGCCTAAATATACTCATTATTCTTATATTTTGATTTAGGACACAAATAGAGGCATTAGGAGCAAATGAAGATAATTGCGGAATTTTAGACAGTTCTGATGTATTTTCGTAATATGGGCATAACTCTCTCATCCAATCTCTGATTGCGCTGATTCAAGATGATATAGAACCGCAAGAGAAATATCTATAACTTTTATGTTTTATGTTTTAAGAGATATCCACTCAATCCAAGACAAAATCGACCATCAAGTGGACGCACCTGCACTTGACGTTCCTGGATATTTTTCAGCCACTTGCATCAAATCCAAATGTCATCATAATATTTTCCAGCAAGCACTCCTACACCAACTTGGAAATGCAATGATCAATTCATATGCAAGATGAAGTGCACTCAAGTTTCTTCAAGACAAATTATTTGACTACAAGATATTAAGTCATACAAGACAACTAATGGGTAGAGAAGCAAAATTGAAACACTCAACCTACAAGCAAAATCCAGCTCATGCATAGTGGGAAAACAAATGATCAAAATGACAACTCACAAGTCACTTGGATTCAAGAATGGCACATGGCAAAACAAGTTGAAATTGTGATGATTTTGTCATGACAACTTGCATGAATGATGCTTATAAATAGAAGGGAGGGGTGTGTGTTCTAAGACAATGCTTAGTGTGGGAGAATGCTTTGGAAGAGCCATTGTTTTGAGAGCTTAAGAAAAGAAAAGAAAAACCAAAGAAGAGAGAAGAAAATAATGGTTGGCTCTTCCATATTATCCCTTGAAGAATTTTTGTTACATATTTTCAATATGTGTAACTAAATTCTCTAAGAGGGTTAGGGATGAACTTGTGTGTGTGATGGTGTTTGTAATTTATTTTTGATTCATGTATTTGGTCTTTAAATATTAAAACTCTTTTGTTCTGTTATTCTCAATTTATTTGTGATGTTTTTCGTCTTCAAATAATTATAGAATTTATTTCGTTTATAGATTCAGTCATGCTTTTTCTATTGAGTGGATTAGTTCTATAATTATGTTTGGAGCAATTGATTATCTATATTGATTTAATTCTCTGCTGCAATATCGCCTCTTGGGTATATTGTCGTCGTTGGATTTTCTCAATGTCGATAACAATTTATGAGAGTTAAGCGCGAAGAATGATTTTTCAAAGAGTTACATTTGATTTAAACTTTGGTTATTAATGTTATATCTTCCGATTAAGAATTTGGATATAGAATTCTTAATTGAGTTATCAATGAATTAAGAATAAATTTGAATACCACAAATATACAAGGAATTCCCTACGCTCTACTTTTCGTCTCATTTTTATATTTTTCAAATTACTCATTTAGTTTTAATTTACATCACACTCTAAAATTTACTTATCACACTCATTTAATCTTTTTGTTAATTTCATTACTGTTCTTCAATTTCTCAATCCATCTCCCTGTGGAATCGACACCCCAAAGCTATACTGCAAACGACCGCGTTATTCTTTGGGCGTAATCAAATTTTGGCGCCGTTGCCGGGGAGACGGTAGAAGAATTTGTAGTTTTTTTAGTAGTTTGTAAAAAAAAAAAAAAAAAAAAAAAGCGGTAACTTCGTTCATTTTCTTTTTAGCTTTCTGCATCTTTATTTTATTTTACTTTTCTTTTCGTGATTATTTTTTTTTTAGTATTACGCTTTTCTTTACTTTGCATGCGCAGGTACAGAGACGCTTTTGGACGGTTTGCTAGTAGACCCGTGCTAGAATCAGATTCAGAATCTAATTTTTCTAATCGCTTGTTTGATAATTCTTCCAATTCTGACGCGATGAGTGAACACGTGGACCAACCTGTTAGAACCCTCCAAGTTTATCTTCATCCCGCACGAACAGCCACACCATCCTGTATTATGTTCTCACCTAATGTTCGTCATGTAGATTTCAAAACAGGAATGATACAATTACTTCCGACTTTCCATGGTCTAGAAAATGAAAACCCCTATGTTCATATTAGGGAATTTGAGGAAGTAGTTGCAACATTCCATAATCAAAATACCACTGACGACACTGTAAGGCTAAAGTTCTTTCCTTTTTCTTTGAAAGATAAAGCTAAGAGTTGGTTGTACTCACTAAGACCACGGTCTATTGGAACATGGAGTGAGATGACTCAAGTGTTTTTCAATAAATACTTTCCCCAACATAAGACTAATGCTTTAAAAAGACAAATCTCTACCTTTGCACAAAAGGATAGTGAGACTTTGTACCAGTCTTGGGAAAGATTTAAAGAATTACTGAGTATGTGTCCCCACCATGGATATGAGAATTGGCGCTTAGTGAGTTATTTTTATGAAGGGCTTACGCCCAGGGAACGTCAATTCGTGGAAATGATGTGCAATGGAGAATTTTTACAGAAAAATCCCGATGAGGCCATAGAGTACCTCAATGAGCTTGCTGAAAAAGCTCATACTTGGACTGGACCTAGTGCTACTGATAGCACAAACAGGTCACGACCTACAGGAAACTTGAGTGGTGGTATTTACCATCTAAGGGAGGAGGATAACCTTAAGGCTAAGGTTGAAATGCTCACCAGAGAATTAGAGTTATTGAAAACCAAAAACTCAAAACCAACATACATGGCTAATCATGCAAACTCTTTTGGGCCATGTGTTGTCTGTGGTGGGGTAGATCATCATGCCCAAGACTGTCCTACACATGCTAACATGAGAGGATGGCGTAATCATCCCAACTTCAGCTGGAAGTCTGAAAACCAACAGCTTGCACAGCCTGCACAGCCTTCTAGATCATATTCTGCACCATACCATGCACCTCAATCTTCTAAAAATTCTTTAGAAGACACTTTGCATGCATTTATTGAAGTATAGGATAAGACTAACCAAAAATTTGAGTCTTTAATTATGCAGGTTGTTGAAGAACAAAAGGAGATAAAGAGCCAAGTGTCTAAAATAACGAGCTTCTTGAGTGTAAATGAGCAAGGTAAGTTCCCTTCTCAAGCTCAGTCTATACCTCATGATCAACATATGGCACAAGAAACTGTGAAGAATGACGAGTGCCATCAGACATACATGATTGACTCACTCATAGACAGGGAAGTTTTCACAACTCATGATTCTGATCCCCTTGAGAATTTTATTGTTGATTTTGAGTTTAATCCTATCAGTGATTCGTCTGATGTAGCTAATATTTGTGCAATTTTTGACAATACTCAAGATTATAGCACACGGGCTTGGCAACTGAAGTTTAAGGAGTTGCTTGAGAAAAATGAAAAACAGATTCCTTCAAGTGGGCAAGTACCAAAAGTTAATCTAAAGCCTTGCCACCTACCTGTGAAGCTCGAGGACCGAGTTTATTGGGCAAATAAGTGTTTCATTTTTGACCCAGGAGGAATAGTTCAAGAAGTAGAAGATAGTCCGGTTGTAGACTTGGTCTATCAACTTTGACCACACCATGCAACAATAATTATTATTATTATTATTATCTTGTTTGTTTTGTTTTATTTTTGTTTACTACTATTTTCTTTATTTTTGTTTGCAGGATAGTTTCATTTTGTCATTTCAGATCACCACTTTTGACGCTTAGCGAGCTATCCACATCACACATCAGGTGTATCCTACCCTTTTTAGTTACTCCCCATTCAATTTTAATTCTTAAACATTGAGGACAATGTTTCATTTAAGTTGGGGGGTGGGAATACAAATCTGTTATTTAAACTCTGTGGCAAATTTCAATCAATATATAAAAAAATTGCCAAATTTTTTTCACACAGGCATCTTTTCACACATGATACTCATGCTCATTCATAACCATCTTGGTGAATTCAACAAACCCATCTTAAATCATTTTGCTAAAGTATCCACAGAACCATTTATGCACTTCTCCAAACTTTGTGGTAATATGGTGATTTGACACATGTAACTAAAGAATTATTTTGCTCAAGTATTCATGTGAATTTTGTGAGAATTGAGAGCTTACGAATACATAAATTGTAATAAGTATCCATTCATCTGTTGAATTTGACACTTCTTTTGAGAATATCATTATATGGTTTGTGGTAAGATGGTGGATATACTTGGGATATGACGAAAGTCAACTTAGGATTAACGTTTGAGCCTTTCAAGCTGACCATTTTCATCATATACCCCTAGCAGCCAATTTTGAGCCAATATACACATATGGCCTTTTCTTTTCATATCTACATCATCCATACCTCTCCACATTGGAGTATAGCTTATACACTATATTTTCCTACCATTTTACTTCCAAGTGTGTACTAGGTGTGAAATTATCATTAAAAAAAAAAAAAAAAAAAAAAAAAAAAAGAAAACCATGACAAAAATGGCATGGTGCTAGATGTGTCCATCAAATTATTCATGAAAGAGTTCATCAAATTGCGAAGACACCAGTGGCAAAAGAAGATGGAAAAGTATACTTAGTCAAAAATCTAAAAAATTGAAAAGTACATCAAAAGGAAAGTATAGTCTACTGAAAAATTTAACAGATTCCCTTTTGTGTATACTTGGAAGTTTTTGAAACCTCTTCACTTTTTCTTCTTATGAATCCCAAACCTAAGCCACATTACAACCCTTTGTGTTGATTTTTCCGATCCGAAGTATGCTTGTGGAAAGAATGGTGGAAATCTCATTTGTTAGTATTCCTATCATAAGATCAATGTTTACTTGTTACTTATATATAATTGGCTAAATTTCCATGAGAGTAAATGTACACCTTTGTCAACTCCATAGAGAGAACCCTTACATGAAACACTTCTATACCCGTGAGTTATGGAGTTGAACCTTTTTGCTTAAGATATTCTAATGTTGCATGTGTCGAAACCTCTGATTTGATAAAAATAGTTTGGAACACATACACACTCTGTGGATTGCTATATTTGAATTACTTGTGAAAGGGTTATTGAATTTCTAAGATTGTTTTGATATGTAAATTTGAAAAATGTGTCTTGATGGCCCCTATGTGTGATTTTCTTTGGTCTTTCTCATCATTTTGCATGAAAATTGCTAGGGACTAGCAATGAGTAAGTTGGGGGGTGTGATGAGTGCACAAAAATGCACTCTAAATACTATATTTAAATACTAAAAGAAATGAGAAAATAATGGATATAACTCATGTTATTAAAATTAATGGTCATTTATCTTGAAATAGATATAAGCATTATTTAATATATTGATGAGAATATAAAATGTCATATTTTCCTCTCTTAATTTTTAATACTTTATTCTTATTTGATGCCTAAATATACTCATTATTCTTATATTTTGATTTAGGACACAAATAGAGGCATTAGGAGCAAATGAAGATAATTGCGGAATTTTAGACAGTTCTGATGTATTTTCGTAATATGGGCATAACTCTCTCATCCAATCTCTGATTGCGCTGATTCAAGATGATATAGAACCGCAAGAGAAATATCTATAACTTTTATGTTTTATGTTTTAAGAGATATCCACTCAATCCAAGACAAAATCGACCATCAAGTGGACGCACCTGCACTTGACGTTCCTGGATATTTTTCAGCCACTTGCATCAAATCCAAATGTCATCATAATATTTTCCAGCAAGCACTCCTACACCAACTTGGAAATGCAATGATCAATTCATATGCAAGATGAAGTGCACTCAAGTTTCTTCAAGACAAATTATTTGACTACAAGATATTAAGTCATACAAGACAACTAATGGGTAGAGAAGCAAAATTGAAACACTCAACCTACAAGCAAAATCCAGCTCATGCATAGTGGGAAAACAAATGATCAAAATGACAACTCACAAGTCACTTGGATTCAAGAATGGCACATGGCAAAACAAGTTGAAATTGTGATGATTTTGTCATGACAACTTGCATGAAGGATGCTTATAAATAGAAGGGAGGGGTGTGTGTTCTAAGACAATGCTTAGTGTGGGAGAATGCTTTGGAAGAGCCATTGTTTTGAGAGCTTAAGAAAAGAAAAGAAAAACCAAAGAAGAGAGAAGAAAATAATGGTTGGCTCTTCCATATTATCCCTTGAAGAATTTTTGTTACATATTTTCAATATGTGTAACTAAATTCTCTAAGAGGGTTAGGGATGAACTTGTGTGTGTGATGGTGTTTGTAATTTATTTTTGATTCATGTATTTGGTCTTTAAATATTAAAACTCTTTTGTTCTGTTATTCTCAATTTATTTGTGATGTTTTTCGTCTTCAAATAATTATAGAATTTATTTCGTTTATAGATTCAGTCATGCTTTTTCTATTGAGTGGATTAGTTCTATAATTATGTTTGGAGCAATTGATTATCTATATTGATTTAATTCTCTGCTGCAATATCGCCTCTTGGGTATATTGTCGTCGTTGGATTTTCTCAATGTCGATAACAATTTATGAGAGTTAAGCGCGAAGAATGATTTTTCAAAGAGTTACATTTGATTTAAACTTTGGTTATTAATGTTATATCTTCCGATTAAGAATTTGGATATAGAATTCTTAATTGAGTTATCAATGAATTAAGAATAAATTTGAATACCACAAATACACAAGGAATTCCCTACGCTCTACTTTTCGTCTCATTTTTATATTTTTCAAATTACTCATTTAGTTTTAATTTACATCACACTCTAAAATTTACTTATCACACTCATTTAATCTTTTTGTTAATTTCATTACTGTTCTTCAATTTCTCAATCCATCTCCCTGTGGAATCGACACCCCAAAGCTATACTGCAAACGACCGCGTTATTCTTTGGGCGTAATCAAGCTCCAAAGGCTATTATTATTGATCAAGATGAAGCAATGAAAAATACAATTGCTATTGTCTTTCCAAAAGCTCGACATAGATTCTACCTGTGGCACATACTGAAGAAAATCTCCGAGAAGTTTGGGTCATATGCTGCCTACAAAAGTGGGTTAAAAAGTCATTTAAATAAATATGTGTACGACACTCAAACTATTGAGGAATTTGATCAGTGTTGGGACGAGTTTATTAAAAAACACGATTTACACGAGAATGCATGGTTGAAAAGTTTACACGTGGAGCATGAGCATTGGATACCGGTCCTCCAAACACTTTTGGGCTAGAATGAGTTCAACTCAATGCAGTCAGAGTATGAATGCTTTTTTTTTTTTTTTTTTTACGGTTATGTGCATTCGAAGAAAAATTTAATGAAGTTTGTCGACGAGTACGACAATGCGCTTAGGAAGAAATTTGATCATGAAAATAGTGCGGACTTCTTATCATTTAGCCTCATTATTCCATGCATATCTAGATGCCCAATTGAAAAAAAAAAAAATTCAAGATTGTACACGATCACTAAATTCAAGGAAGTCCATTAACAAGTAATTGGTAAGCTCGATTTGGAGCTATCTATAATTAGCTCGGATGGCGCAAGGAAGAGATATTTTGTAGAAGATGAAATTAGTCTTGAGGAGTTCACTAAGCCCGTTACATATTTAGTGGACTTTAATTAGGAAGACTGCACTGTATAGTGTTCATGTAGGTTATTTCAGATGAGGGTAATATTGTGTCGGCATATCTTGGCCATATTTAAATCGAATGGTATAGAAAACTTGCCAAAACAGTACATTTTAGATCGATGGAGGAAAGATATTAAAATGAGATACATGTTAGTCCAACTAAGCTATGACATAAGGATCAAAGGCCTAATGGTATATGACACTTAAGTTTTTTGAATATGTGTTATCATATGATACCTTATGAGATGGATGCTACTGAGCATTTTGCAAAGGCAAATGTAATAGCCCAAATTTTCTAAGGTAAATTATTTTATGGAAATTATTTTAAGGAAATTTATTTGATGTATTTATTTTCTAAGAAAAATAGAGTGGGAGATTCAATTGAGGAATATGAGATAACACTTGGTATTGGGAGTTATGCATTCTCGGATTAATCTATCGAGTTTTAGTGAAATGGACATAAGTTATTCATATGAGGTCCAAATCAGGTGATTCCAATTGTTATATAACCTTGAGAGATAGATATAAAACTTATATGTTTTAAGTTTTCCGAGATTCGGAAGGGAACAATAACTTATTTGGGAAGCAAGTGGGCAGTTCTGGAATGGACTTAAATGGAACTCGAGTTGGATGAAATGAACTAATTTGAGGCACGTAAATAATTAGGCAATTGGTTTTGAGATTTGCTGGGATTAGGACAAGTGTAGGGATAGTTGGAAATGGATATAAAGTTGATTTGGAAGCTATTTGGTTAGTTGGTGTGATGGAAACACAAAGGGAGCCAAAATCTAGTTGATAGGTGATTAAGTGGGTCAGATTTGGCTCTACCCAAACTAAACTAAGAAGTGACCTTCTAGAACTTGTTAAATGGAGACTTAAGGGAGTTAGGAAGTAACCAAATGAGTGGAAAAATCTGGAGAGGGGCGTGTGACATAAGGAGAGGGCTGGAGATGGGAGGTGCATGCATGGTTAGGTGAAATGCTACCTCACCTCTTATCCCTTTAGCTCACTCCTCAGCCATGGATCAAAATTGGCAACAAAAATATCTCAAATGTGAGCCCTTGGATGACTAATCCAGCTACAAAGCCTAGGATTTGGGAGGCTTAAGCCTCATCATAAGATATGCTTAGATGGACACCTCATCACCCATGCAAACAGACAACTAGTGCACCTTAGGGTTTTTTCCTCTTCTCCCCCTCATGTTGGTCGACCACCATTCTATAAATAGACCCTTGAGAGCTTTATAAGCTCCTTTAGAAGGAGATAACACATTCCCTTTGGAAGATAACTCCAGAAAAACCCTCCCAAAACCCTTAAAGATTTCCTTTGTGAGCTAAGTGATTGAGTTTGGGGAAAAGCTTGCAAGAAGTTGGTTGGATCCATTCTCTTGAATTTTGAAGAATTTGTAAGTCCATATTCTAGTTTAACTTAAGCATGGAAATGGTTTAATGAAGTGATTGAACTATGTTTACTAGTATTGAACTTTTAAGAACATGATTAAGTGACAAAGTGGCATATGAGTAAGGTTGGATTTAAATTGTCTTGTAAAAATGTTCAATAAAATTTTAAGAACTTAGATTTAAGTTTTTAAGAATCCAAATAAAGTATAATAAAAAGATTCGCATGTTTTAGTAGAAAAACTCCTAGAGCCGTGATCTCGCTCTATCATCGCTCGACCTGTGGGTCGAGCGAAGGCAAAATATGACCCCTCGCTAGAGTATCGCTTGATACTCCGCTCAAGCGAGTTTGAACCCGTGACTTTGCTCGATATTCGCTCGACATCCGCTCGAGCGAGTTCCAACCCTTGACTTCGCTTGATGATCGCTCGACACTCGCTCGAGGGAAATACCCTGTTTTGCTTAGACTCAGGGTTTTCCTGGAATAAAATTGGTGTTCCAAATGGAAAGAGTTATAAGTGAAAAACTCGTATGAATAAGAAATGAACAACTAAAAAAAAAAAAAAAACGAGGTGTAAGAATAAGTTAGTCACGTCGTGATGGGGACGGCGAGACGTAACGCCCGGATGACTGACGTGCCGACAGGGACGGCGATACGTAACGCCTGTCGTGTTATAAAAGTGTGTGGTCTTCATGGGGATGGCGATATGTAACGCCTATGAAACTGATTTGAATAGTGGGGACGGCGATACGTAATGCCCGCAGTGATATATGTAAATGTTTTGTGTCAAGACGAGGACGGCGAGACGTAACGCCTGGATGATTGATGAGTATATGTGATGGGGACTGCGAGACGTAACGCCCATCAGTGATAAGAAAGAATAAGAACTTTTAAAGAAACGGTGTAATTTCATATAAGATTACATATTCGGTTGAGCCAAGAAAGGTACCAGTTAGACAGTAGTCCTATGATGTATATCTTAGGGTAAATTTCCCTAGTCATTTAGTGGTGATAATATCATGGTTGCTTTTTCCCTGTTTCTTTTAAGCTGCTTATGTACTTACTGAGATTTCAAAAGAAATCTCACTCTTTTGTGGTTCTATATTTTCTTGTGCATATCAACTATATATAGGATTCAATGACCAGCAAGGGGACAGCCCCGATGAAGCAGGAGACTTCGGGGAGTCCTGAGAGACTTTCCGACTATAGTCCTTATATGAACATTTCTTTTGTTTCCTTCGGACCTCCTATCAGTAATCAACCTACAGGAGTTTGGAGCCTTGACGCATCCACTTTTTCTTAGGAGAGGCGACGCACAGGATGCTGTTTAACATTAGAACTAGATCGCTCGTTGTCCATGTGTGGGGTTTACGTGACTCCACAGGGACGACAGCTCCAGCGAGACTTTAGTGTTAGTATGGATAGGTTTCGTTATGGGAGAAAATTCCTTGAGGTCAAGAAAGAAAAGGAGTGAGGTGAAGGAGAGTCTTTTGGAAGAATGTAATATATTTTTTAGTTAACTTGCTACCATTTGGGCCTTGTATATGTAAAAAGGTACAATGTTAAGCTATTAATGAATGACGTGAATGTTGTGAGTATATTTTCCATGTGATCTTTAGAAAGTTTTATGTCTAAAACCAGATCCGCTGTGAATTACAGGATATATGTATTTTATTCTTGTTAAGTACGAGGGTGAGTAGCCAAGTGTTACTCATCCAGACACCTTAATTTACGTTAAATCCAGATGTAAATTTGAGGCGTCACAGAGTGGTATCAGAGCTATTACGTCTCTGGGTAAAATCCAGTGTCCTAGGAGAAATGGATCACATGGCACAAGAATAAGCTTGAATCTTTATCAGATTGGAATTTTGAGTAATATGGATGAATGTTTTGGACTTTAGGAATTTGGAAGTTTCTAAAGCAAGTATAGCTTATGGTAAAGTTGGGTATGTTTCAGGAAAACAATATGCCAAGAGGTCGTCCTCCTTTGAAATGAGTAGACGTGGTAGCCCAAAACCCTTCTCTGGTTACCCCTCCACGTACAGAAGAGCAGATGGCACCGAACCCGCCGTTGGGAGAAGAACAGACGGCACCGAACCCATCGCTGGGAGAAGGGTAGATGGCATGAAATCCACCCTTGGAAGAGGGACAAGTGGCGCAAAACCCCCCGTTAGAAGGAGGTCAGGCAATAGCTGAAGCTATTCGGCAAATGACGAAAGTGGTGAGAAATCAAATAGAGTAGAGCCACATCATCAACAGAATGAAAATAGAAGAGAAGCTCAGGGGTGTCCGTATGAGAACTTTATGGCGTACTGATACCCGCCCTTTACCAGAACGGAAGGAGCATTAAAGGCAGACAAATGGATTGTAGACCTGGAATGTACCTTCGAAGTCAGTAGTTGGACCGAAGTTCAGAAAGTGCAGTATGCGGGACATTTGCTACAGGGAGAAGCAGGACTGTGGTGGGACACGAAGCGAAAGCTACTAAAGTTAGAATTGGGAGAAAATGTAGTGCCCACATGGGAAAGGTTTTCAAGAAAGAATTCGACGATCGATTCTTTCCGGAATCTGTGAAGCGGCAAAAAGCTTTAGAATTTACTACGTAATATAAGGCAGCATGACAGTTGGAACAGTACGCAGCGAGATTTATGGAATTGGCAAGATTTGCCTCGCATTTGGTAGCTACTGAAAAGATGAGAGCCCAGAAGTTTCAGGAAGGACTACAACCACGAATTCGTATGCAGGTGGCATGTTTGCACATTGAGAAACTTTCAAGAGCTGGTGAATATAGCAGCCATAGCAGAAGCTGAACAGAGGAGTGTTATAGCGCAAACTCAAGCATATGGAAAAAGAAGATTTCAATTTCTGGGGGAAAAGATGCTAGGGAGGAAACCGAATTTTAGATCCATGGATAGAGGAAAAGGAATAGCAATTAATCCAAACGTGCCGATTTTATTTCCTCAATGTGCAAAATGTGGGCTTCGACACCAGGGAGAATGTCGAGTGGATACTAAAGTTTGTTTTAGATGCGGCCGGCCTGGACATTTGATCAAGGATTGCCCTCAGAATACCTCTCAAGGAGTAGCTCTACCTGGAAGAAAAGCAAAAACTCCCACGGAAAGCTAAAGTTTATGCTATCAAGCCTGGAGAAGTAGACATAGAGGCAGACGAGACTATAGATGCTAAT